>CM061750.1:377529575-377972532 GCA_030979885.1 Lolium multiflorum | reverse complement strand
CAGTTTGGTGCGTTCGCGAGGAGGCAGAAGGACATAGCAGACGCAACCAAATGAACGGAGAGTCGAGTAGTCTGGAGAAACACCAGAGAGACGCTCGAGAGGAATGCCACCCTGTAGAGCAGCGGAAGGCTGAATGTTAATGAGGTGGGCCGACGTAGCGACAGCCTCAGCCCAGAAATGTGGCGGAAGAGAAGAAGCAATCATCATAGCACGGGTGGTCTCAAGAAGATGACGATGCTTACGCTCGGCGACGCCATTTTGAGCATGCGCGCCGGGACAAGAAAACTGAGCGAGGGTGCCCTCCTCAGCAAGGACACCACGAAGGTGCTGGGAGATATACTCACCAGCAGAATCAGCACGGAACACGCGAATGGGTGAGGAATACTGAGTGCGGACCATGGCCGCAAAACGCTGATAAATAGAGAGCACCTCACTGCGAGAGCGCATGAAAAACACCCAGGTGTACCGTGAAAAATCATCAATGAATAAGATATAGTATCGATGGCCCCCTTTCGAAGCGAAGGGAGCGGGACCCCAACATCTGAATGGACTAAAATCGAACAGTCATTTGAGAGACAGAGCACTAGTGGGATAGGAGCTGGATGTTTGCCTAACCTACAGCCACAGTGGTCTAACGACCATCAGAGCAGGCCTAGAAGGTACGATGGACCAACGATGGCGAGAGTCACAAGGTGACCAAGGCAGTGATGCACCACTGCTGAAAAGAGCAGGTGACAGAGGCAGCAACCGGAGGAGAGCGCGGCGGATCGTGGCAGCGGAAAGACACGAAGCAGGTCTAACTCCCAAAGTCCGGGAGACTTACGGCTACGAGGCTTTGCTCCAGCAAGGGCTTTGTGTCTGCGCTTGATCTGAACACACAAGACTGGCGTCGAAATGGCCAACGACAACTTAATCCAGTGAGTTGTCGCAGAGAAAAGGTTCATACGAAGGCGAGGAGCATGAAAACATCGAGAGGACGAGAGAAAGAGAGGTAGAAAGGGGTGCCTACTGCTAGAAGCAGGGAATAGAGTACCATCGGCCGTGACAGCTGCAGACCGGGGAGAAATAAGGACAGAAAGAAGCGAGACGAATAGAGGACTCGGAGGTCCTTATGAAGAGCTCGAGTCCAGATACCACGGGGACGTACGAGCGTATGAAAGTGGTGGTCGGCAACGATTACCGGAAGAGCCGATCCTGGGCGGCCGACCCGGGAGGAAAGATGCGCCAGCGCCGTGGAAGACCACGAAGACCCCACGAGAATGTCACCGATCGGTACAGCTGAGAAGATCTGCGAAGGAAGCCAACTGCGCGATCACAGGCTGCGAGGAACGTGGCCCCGGGATCCCCGCGTCCGGCAGGTGGAGGAAGTGTGGCAGCAACACCCACAGTGGAGGTGCAATAAAGACGAGCGGGAGCTGGGGCCTTGAGGCTAACAGCTGCGTGAATCCCAAAGCATCAAGCGGGCGGTGAAGCTGCCCAGCTGTCTCATGCTGCCTTGTGAAGAGGCGCAGCAGAAAGTCGACAGCAATCGAGTCTTGACGAGGCCTCACCCACACGCCTGAGAGGCCACCAAAGGGCGTGACAGTGTACGCCCGTGAAGCCCAGAGTCGGCAAGCGCGGTCATAACCACGTGAAAGACGCGAGAAGTCGATGTGGGCCGGCAGGCGACGTGAGACGAGGTCGACGAACGCGGCCATAACTGCGGGAAGAGGCCGCAAGCGTGCTCGGCGGCGGGCAGCGTAAGCAATCGGCGTGGCCAGCAGCTTACCGCATGAAGAGCCGCCAAAAGTCGATGTAAGCCGGCAGGCGAGGGCAAGAATCGAGCGAAAGCGCCGCCACTGCTTGCGAGAAGAGGCAGGCGGTATAAGCGGCCCGGCGCGTAGACGGAGTCGGTGAAGCGCGGGCAGAGCCGCGTGAAGAGGCCGCAAACGGCGACGAAGAATGGCTCCGTCATACACGGAGACAGCGGACAAATACCAAGTACCGAAGGGAGGCCCAAAGATAAGGCGGGATAGCGGAAGACATCGGATAACAACAGCCGACGACAATATATATTTTTTTCTTCTTTTTTTTGATTTTTTTTTTTGATTTTTTTTACCTCGGATCAAGTCAGCAGGAAAGGAAGAGGGCGCGGCAGGATCGAGAGCAGCGACGAGCGAAGGCGAGACGACGGAACGGGCGGAGCGTCGGGCGGAGGGCGGCGGGCCAAAGCGGAAAACGAGAGACGGAGGCGTCGGGCGGCGAAACACAGCGTCACGGGAACGGGAGCGGCGTCGGGAGAAGCGGAGCGGCCTAGCGTGCGAGCACAGCGTCGAAGCGTGAGGAAGCGAATCTCGAATCGAAAACAGGCGGCGGCGGTCTGACAGTGGCACAGCGGCGGGGAGCAGATCTCCCGAATGCGACCAATCTTTGGCAGGTAACCGGCCTTGGGGAATCGGCGGAGGAAGAGCGGAATCGAGCGGAGGAAGAAGGTGGCCAACCCGGCTGGGAATTGAGCGGAGAAGAGCAGATCAGCCCAGCGCGGCCGAGAATCAACTCGGACCGAAGGCAGAGACGAAGACAAGCAACGTCGGTTAGGAACTAGAGGATCAATTTTGCTCAAATGCCATTGTTAAGGCAATATGCTTGTTGTATTACCAGGGGCCAAAGGCCACAATATATAGTACATGTACAAGTGCCATATGCAGAAAGCCCCCTAACATATGGAGAAACTACAATATACAGATATATACATCTAACACAAATGACACGTATTACAAATTCTTGTGTTTTCAGTTCTTGTAGGTCCATATGGTTCAACATGTCATGGCATTCTATTCATGTGTTTAAAAATCATGTGAACCAAAAAAAAATCCTAGGAATTTAGCGCTCATTGCTCCCTTGAAATATGACTAATGGACTAATGGTCCACTTAATCACATAAGCCAAAGGTGGATTTTCCAGTTTTCCCACCTAAAGTTTGCTCGCGTTTCTCTCATGGTGCTTTTAATTCAATGGAGTTTTCATATAAAATCTTGGAGGTTTTATTTCTTATATATTTTTCTTTAGGGTTTGCATGGTTATTAGGGTTGAATCTCTAAGAGCATTTTTGTTATAGTTTACTATGCATGCAATTCCATAGGAAAATCTCTTATATCCAATCTCATGGAATTAATTTTTCATTTTTGTGACAATTATGCAATACACACAATCTTCCAAAAAAATCATGTGTATTTCCTACAATGCAACCAAGAATGTCTTACAAGTTATGTGTTTTCAATTCATGTAGGATTCAACGTATCATGACATTTTGTTTCTGCGTTTTTCATGTTTTGTAAATCCTGCAAAACAAACAAGTTCTAATGAACTTATATTTCACTAATTAAACTATCTTAAAAAATATGACTAGTAGACAATGGTCCATAACTCCCCCTAAGACAGCATATGCCCCACCCAAGGGGGTCTCTGTTAGTATACATTTTTTGTGGGAAACCACATGCGGTTGGGTCACACTCGGCCCGAGGCCCACCTGCCCTGCAGCACCGGGGGATGAGGTTGAGTGAGGTAGAGGCAGGACAGTGACTCATAGCTCGGCTGAAATCCAAGAGAGTGGCGCAGGAGGGACGAGACATTGTGAGGAGCGGCGAATGCAAACATGGAGTGAGAGAGTATGATCTACGGAGTCCAACCAATTATGGGTTGTTGTTGTGAGCTCGAGTAGGCAAATGTTAGTGCCTCATATGTTAACATAGGAGGTCAATGAGATTGAGATTTCATAATGTTGCATGGGGCCAGTTCAATGTATGTTGCAAATGTGCATGTGATGTTTGTCGCGCACACGACGTAGGCATTACCCTTCGGGTAACCAATGTTGCTCTACCTATACGGTCCAGGTAAGGCCAGCAGAGAAGGTACCGATGGCAAGACGGGCCACTAGGGCGGTGCGGCGGAAGATTACTTGAAGTACAAGACACGGAAGGAGCCGAACAAGGAAAGTTTAGAGATAGATCTACTGTAAACCTAGTCGTACTCCTCTCGAGACCTGGCCACCTATATAAAGGCCAGGAGAGGGGCTATCGAGGGACACAATCAATCTTAGCAATACTAGCCAGCAGAAGCTTAGAACTAGGTTACCTAGCAACTAGCATCTCGACGAGATCACAGCCGAACACCTATTGTAACCTGTTTTTCATCATAATCAAAACGGTGAGGCAGGACGTAAGGGTTTTACCTCATCGAGGGCCCCGAACCTGGGTAAATCGCTCTCCCCGCTTGTCTGTGTACCGATGTCTCGTATCAGCTTGCAGGATTCCATCAACCCTAAGCCCCTATCGGAGGGCATTGCCGAGGAGCACCCTCGACAATTGGCGCCGTCTGTGGGAACCCTGTCGGCACAAGATCGGTCATCGGCAGATCCAATCATGACACCCGGCGGCTTCGCCGGCGGCATCGGCAACTTCATCGACACCATCATCACCAATCCTGGGAAGCCCGATTCGATTCGGCTCCTACGAGTTTACTCCACACAGCGATTCCTCCCGCTCGAACTTTTCAGATCTACAAGGAAACATGGAGATGACCTTCGGCAGCGTCCACTACAACGTCAACGCAGAAGGAATCCTTCGATTGCTGGAATCCCCCACTTCCGGATCGACGAGTTCAAGCGCGTCATCGTCACTCGACCTATCGGCTGGTCTGACGGGATCGACGTGCTCACCCGTGCCCTCGACTCCCCGCTCGGTGTCCTCCATGTCGGTAGGGTCGGATGATTCCTCATCTTCGAAACTAACTTCGTACTACTGCCTGAACTGCGACACCAGGCACGGGCTGGGATCGAGCGACACACCGTTCATCTGCAATGCCCAATATTCATCGGGAGAGGACAGTGTCGACAGCATCGTCCAAGGAACCACCCGAAGAACGGCACACCATCAGGTTTATGTCGCCAATAACACGGGAAACACAAGGCGCAGAGGAGACGAGGACCATACCCCCCGTTCCAGTAGAAGGGCAGGATTTAAAAACAGTTCCAGCAACCGCGATAAGCGTTACCATACGCGGATGAGAGTGGGGGCAGCAGTACTCAACAACACACCGCTCCCCGCAGGAACCTCGGTTGGAACCCTCAATGCTTATCGCTCTATACTAGAGAAAAACCGGGAGCACCTGTCGAAAGAGCAAGCCACCCTCGAGAGACGCCTATCTGCGCCAGACCGGTCCAGCGAGCGACGAGGGAGTGCCTCCCGAAACACTCAGGGAACAGGCAAGCACCGGTCGAGACTATCCAGGCTTTCGGAAGATGACGCCAGAGAAATAACGTCGAATCTGACCAAATCCTTTATGACTATGGATACCGCCGGCATGCCACGGCCGAAAACCGTTGCAGGAGCAACGGCCAACCTCGCCGCATACCTCATCAACCAGCGCCCCGAAGGATCCATGGCTCAAGCTCATCGAGGTGCCACAGAGTCTCGCAATATTGAGGAACAACCTAGTCCACTTAAGGGAAAAGACCCTTTGTACAAGGCGGGTGGGTGAGCATCATGCGAGAGATGCAGGATGGGTGCAGACAAGATCGACATGACAAGGCGACGACGCCGCTAGGAAGACAAGTAAGCGATTCTTCGGATGAAGATCAGGAGTACGACGGCGAGCTCAGGGGAGCCGACTGTCTAAGTTACAAAATCCGCGAGACGATGCCACCCAAAAAGTTCAAGCCTACCCCTACCCGTAACAGTGATGGGCAGCAGAACCAGGTCTGGATAGGCGACTACTGTGACTGTTCCTGCACAAAGGAAACCAGATAGCAGCAATGCAATGCTTACAGCTCTACTTGAAGGATTCAGCGCGAGCCTGGCTAAGGGGGCTGCCGAAAGGTTCCGTTAAATCATGGGACGACCTAGTAGATGCCTTCGTTGCCAATTTCCAAGCAACATACAAGAGACCCGTCGGGATTGAAGTGTTACGTTATTGCCAACAGAAGCAGAAGGAGTCGATGCGCTCATACATCGGGAGATTCACAAAACTCCTGAACGCTGCCGAAGACGTATCTGTCGACATAATCGCTTTCCAGCGTGCGTTCAGCGGGAGAGCTACATAGAAGAACTTGAAACAAAAAGCCAAAAACTATAACCAAGTTAATGGAAATCGCCAACAGCTTGGGCTGATGGTGAGGACAATGTACGAAGGCCACGACAAGCGTAGTGGCCGCGAAGAACGATGATAGCGAAGCACGGCCTACAAGGCGGCGAAGGATCGTCACAAAGAAGAAGAACAACTATGATGATAACAATGCAGGTAGCCGCGGATATTCCGATCGACGGACGTCAGAGGATGATCGACACGACGGTGTGAACAACTCACGGGAGCGTAGCGCTATAACACGACGAGAGGACTCCTGAATTACCCTACGCTGAGCAGATCACGCCCACATTACTGCATTCGTATGTCGATTCAAAGGCGGCAAAAGCAGAAGTCGAGTCACACAACAGGGGTGTCGGCGGTTCTAGACATGCAAATAATCCAGCGATTAGGCCAACAACAGCTACCACAACCACCCCACCTCCCACCGCAGCATCAAGTCCGGCGAGGCTCAACCTCATCAGCCCAACGAGGCATTCCCACCCACGTGGGCGGATGAGCATGATCCCGCAGGACGGAGTGTTTCGAAAAGGGGAGATGAAAAAGCTCACCGAGAGATCAGCAGCGAGAGAAAGCATCATGGCAAACATCCCCGAGTATGTCGAGTGGTCTTCTCAGAACATTACGTTCAGTCGAGCAGATCACCCGATGACCATACCAAAACCAGGACACGCTGCCTTAGTAGTCGAGGCACAGATAGGGGGATGAGTAAAGTCTTCATGGACGGTGGAAGCGGGCTAAATCTGATATTCGTCGACACAATCAGAAGTATGGGGATCACCATGAGGATGCTGGAAGAAACAGACACCTGCTTCCATGGGATCCTTCCAACCGCACCGGGCTACTCTCTTGGCAAAGTCTACCTGAATGTTATCTTCGGCAGAGCCGACAATTTCAGGAAGGAAAAGATCGAGTTTGAAGTGGTGAACTGGGAGTCACAGTATCACGCTATACTCGGGAGACCAGCGTATGCCAAGTTCATGGCTGTGCCGCATTATGCATACCTCAAGCTGAAAATGCCTGGGAACAACGGGACAAACATCACAGTCTATGGAAGTTTTTCACGCTCGGACAATTGTGATCGCGACTTTCAGAGGATTGCTGCAAAGTTCGGGCCACAGATCATCGACCCCTTACCCAAGCTGTCATTACGAGAAATCAAGGAAGAAAAAGATGTCAGGGAAACCAAGAAGAAGCCAGCTGCTCTCGCCCTTAAAGCTTCGGCAGCAGAAGCTTCGGCAGCAGAAGCCTCGGCAGCAAAAGGTTCGGCAGTTGATGGCACAGAAGGCTTAGGAGACAGCAAGACGCTGGCAACCACTGCCCAAACCCCTGATGAAACCAGCAACGCTGCAGCAACCACTAACGTGGTGAAGAAGCCAGAAGAAGAGAAGAACCCCTTCCTTGCTTAAGCAGTTTACCAGCCTTTATTTTCTTTTTTCCTTCATTATAAACAGGGCCTTCCTCTTTTCGCCCTCTAGCATCGTGCTTACCTTATTAATAAGAACTTAAGCTTCGATTCTTTGTTAAGCATTGCAGTAACTACAAACTTCTAAGCCCCATCACTATGCAAACATAGTACGAGGCAGAAGATCGTGCTCCAAAAAAGCCTCTACGAGTGCTAAAAGACGTTGACCTTTCCCTCTGCTATAGATGCCTCTACGAGTGCCGAAAATAGCAAGAGTTCGGAAATACATATAAACACAACCCACGTTCGATATTTTACTTATGGAAATATCAAGGAACAACGGGCTCATCGGCAGAACCACTACACCCGAAATATTCGGGAGTGCCTGTCGAAACATAAAACGGTTGAAAGCAAAGTTGCGCATACAACAGGTTTAGCAAAACCTGCAACACGAGCTGATCACTCAAAAGATTTGCTAACCAACCAATATACATACATTTAAACGAGCAACTCAGATTCGCTCAAGTCAAAACTTGCCAACGGCAATAACATGGTAAAAGTACATATGCATGTATCTACCGAATGAGAAGGCATCATTACTTAATCCAAACACTTGGATGAAGTAGCCAAATTATCTATTTACAAAACAAACATTAAATCCCTGAAATCATCCTTGCGGAGTTCCTCTTTCTTCAGGTACCTTTGAGTCCTCCTCGAGTCTGTCGACAATTATGTTGGCAGGCAACAATACCTTCGGATACAGTGCCTCCAAGTCTCCAGTCGCGTTGGCAATGACGATGGAAACCTGCCGAAGGATAACCGGGCAAGTACAGGGCAAGTGTAAGCCTGGCCACAAAAACACTTGCGCACGCACCAGAGTCTCGGATCTTCTTGGCATTACCAAATTCAGACATCAAAGCAAGGAGAGTCGGGGACTGCGTTCAAAGGGAACATTGTCTTCCAAACCACCCTCATAGCCTTGTAGCACTTGTCAAAAAAGTGGTGGACCTGCTGAACCCGATCCTGAAATTGCGCGACAGCCTTCGAGTGCTCCCGCCAGAAAATTTCCTCGGCTGAGGATAGCTCGATCAAGGCATTCACACGCTCGTGAATCCATTTGTTCTCTTCCACTTTTGATTCGGAGATTATGAGCGGCATAGAAATAAACAAAGGATCGGATAAGACTATCGACAAAAAGGCGCAGAGATCAAGGAACTCACAGTTCAAGCTCTCGGTAGCTTTATGTAGCTCAGTAAGAGCGTACCGCTCCACGTCGGCTGCAATCTCGCTCTTCTTGTTGACAATCGCAGCTAAGGCATAAGTGCTGCGCAGGTCCTTTTCCATCTGGGTCATCCGTTGGATCCGATCATTTTCGGGAACAACACCAGAGGAGTCATCAACAAACGAGGGCACTGGGAAAACCTGCAGGCAACAGCGTTAAAGAGGATGATATGGTCAAATTAAGCATCCAACAAAACTCCCATCGGGAGAGGTATAAGCAATCCCTATCAGGAGAAGCACAAGTGAAGATATTATGATAAAAGCATGCTGGCAACATTGCCAGCACAGTGTTCTTACAAACTTAAGTTCTACTTGTGGAGATAAATGGCACCGTACTAGCCCAAGGACAAAATTGTTACAACGAGTCAAGGAGCACGAGTCGAGTCGACGAGGCTGGGGCCAGCCGATGTCTTTCTTGACGAAACTAGTTCAAGGAGCTGGCGAGCACAAGTACGGGCAGACACTGTAAAGGCGCTTAAGTCAACAAATCGCCCATCTTTTTCTTTCGGCAGCTCCTTAGTCATTTCTTCGATGTCAGCCTTAAAGCCGTAACCCATCATAAGTTGGAAGGCAAGGAGGGCACCATAGGTACGCGAGGTACGCTTGAATACCTCAATGACTTCCTTGGTGTCGACTGCGAAGGCATCGATCAGCTGCCCCAGAGTCTTCTCCTGCTTGGCCTTGGGGAATATCATCGAATGCATCCGCGCCAGAGCCTTTCCCTTGTCAAGAAGCTCCCGGGTAAGCTGGTGGGTGGCGAGAACCATCGACACACCATTTGCCGGGGAATTGCTCGGAATTTTGTCCAAGGCAGTAGCAGGGATGCTGGCGGCTTCTGCAAGAAATTAAAGGAAATCGTTGACGAAGAAACAGATCCATAAAAAGTGATAATCTACAAGGGATGTATGAAAGAACTTACCAAGTAGGGCCAAGGCAGACTGACGAAGGAGTTCATCCTTTTCTGCCGCCCGAGCTTCCTCCTCCTTCAGCCTCTCCTTCAGCTTGTTCAGCTCTTCTTTCAGGGAGTCGACCTCCTGGCGAGCTATGGCGGCCTTTTTGATGGCACCTTCCAACTTTGAAGAGGAAGACTTAGCCTCCTCCTGCAGCCGAATCTTGTCCGCCTCTAGAGAGGTGAATTGAGAGGCGAAGGCCTCCAAAGAGGATATCACACCTCGTAGATCCTTGAAAAAAGGGAATGTTTGACAAGGATCGTTAAGCAAAGACACATTCCGAAAGATTCTTGCATTCGAGAAGGACTTACAGAAGGAGGAGCTGTGGCGGCAGCAGGAGCATCTTTCCCTTTGGAAAGGGAGGAAGCAGTCGATGCTTGAACTGCGGGAGCTGCCTTAGGAACCGAAGCTTCGGAAGCTACGGTAGCCGGAGAAGCAGCATCGGATCTGGCCCTCTTAGGCGGGGGCTCAACGAAGCCTTCGTCACTACGAGAAAGATTTTGATCAACTAAAGTTATAAAGAAAATGCGGGAAAACCAAGAAAGTTGAAAATAGTAAGAAGAAAAGCACTTACAAATCAAGGAGGTCATCTTCGTCGGCAAAACCGCCGATTGATCTCTTCATAGGTGAAGCCCTGGTCTCCTCCGCAGCTGCATTAACAAAGGCACCGTGATCAGCGTCATCATCGCGCACTGATCCCTCTGTGTCGCAAGTATCACCGGCTGATGGGGGGAGATTGGCATGGGCAGTTTCAGAATCTATCGGGTCATCATGTTCGCTTGATGGGCTTGTATGCTCGCGGTGTGAAAGTCAACAAGTTAAAGGCCTCTTCCCCTCGGAAATATCATTTGGCGATTATGCAAGCCAGAGCTACGAGGGGAATTTTAATGAAAGAAAAAGCAGATGAGAACAACAGTAATTATGTCGACTAGGAAAATAGTAGCATAATGGAAATTTGAGAAGTTACCTGCGGTGGTGGATGATGACATCAAAAGGGTATACGGAGATATCAATGGGATCAAGTCTTCTTGGCTGAGAAGAGAGGTGAGCTGACAGACTCATCAACAGTTCTTTTCAATGGATTCAACAGCGTTAATTGGTCTCATCTTTCGGACCTGAATACAACCACATTGGACGAACTCTAGCCATGACTGGTTGGACTCGACGTTTCAGAAACACTGCCGCTACCTCGGTGCCGACCATAGTTTGTCCGTCGGCCTCCTTGATCCGAAGAAATCTGGCAAATAATTCATCGGCTGCTACTTTTTCGTCGGGAGAGAGAATATTCTTCCAGGAATTCTTAGGCTTGGCTTCAAGGACATCGACAAAGCGAGGAAGCTGAGATTCGGGTGACAAGGAGTCCTTGGCGTAAAACCACTTCAATCTCCACCCTTGCACGGACTCTCTCATTGGGAAATTGAAGTAGTTGACATCCGAACGAGCTACAAATCCCACTCCTCCGGTGACAAAAGATCCGTTACTACTGCTGTATCTCTTCACATAGAAGATCTTTTTCCACAACCCAAAATGAGGCTCAATGCCCAGATATGCTTCGCAAAGGGTGATAAACACAGCAACGTGGAGGATTGAGTTGGGAGTGAGTTGCCATAGTTGGATTTCGTAAGTTCGCAAGAGATGGAGGAGGAATTCGTGAACGGGAAGCGAAAGACCCCGATATAAGAACGATAAAAACATCGCGAGAGATTTGGGAAAATCGGAAAGGTGCACATGCGCAAGGAAGCAAAGGGGAGAAGAAGAAGAACAACGAAGGGATGAATGAAGGTGAAGATTAGAATTTCTATCTTTTGGGAAACTTAAGGAAGGCCTCGCATCGCTAGTGGGCCTTTTCTCTGGCTTAATGGTCGTGCAAATCGAGGAGGTGCCTCGTTTATCGTGGAAAAGGAGCAAAGAATTGCTTGAAAAAAGGGCTGTGGGTCGCATCTGTCAATCAGAATCGAGGTGTCGTGGAAAACGCCATCGATGCACGCTGCAAGGAATGATTACATACGAAGAGATAAGAAGTCGTTTCGGTGGTCAATTTAAGTCTATGAACGCATTGCAAAGACTGCACTTAGACTCGAGGGCTACCCTCACATCGAGCGCTGACGCGCACTGGCTGCATCGAGACTCGGCGAGTCTTGACTCGAGTCTGCACCCGACGCAAGCGCCCGTGCCTGCATCGGCTACCCTTATCGTGACGCTGAACCAAGCACCGACGTAACTTTTTTCGCACCCGAGATCATGCCCGGGACTTGATTCTGTGTAGGGTAACGTTGTTTTGCCATCGGCAGTTAACCAACAAAAGTTGGGCACGTTATTCGTTATCCCTTGCATAAAGAAAATATATCGGATGGTCTACAAAGACTTCCAGAAATATAGTTAAGTTCTTCATCGAGTAGTACAACTTGAGTCTACACACGGATTGCAAGCATCCGTATCTAGACTCGGGGGCTACTCCCATCGGGAACACCACGCGCACCCGATAGAAGATAGAAGGAAAGCAAGAATGATCGAGGAGAAGAACTTCGGAAGAAGACAGCTTCGCTTCCTGCCCGAACTATGTTCGGCTAGACACTCGGGGGCTACTGATGTGGGCATTACCCTTCGGGTAACCAATGTTGCTCTACCCTATACGGTCCAGATGGAGGCCCATGAAGGTACCCGATGGCAAGATGGGCCACTAGGACGGTGCGGCGGAAGATTACTTGAAGTACAAGACACGGAAAGAGCCGAAGAAGGAAAGATTAGAGATAGATCTATTGTAAACCTACTCGTCTGATTAGATTCCCCGAGACCTGGCCACCTATATAAAGGCCAGGAGAGGGGCTATCGAGGGACACAATCAATCTTAGCAATATTAGCCAGCAGAAGCTTAGAACTAGGTTACCCTAGCAACTAGCATCTGGACGAGATCACAGCCGAACTATTCGGCACCCCATTGTAGCCTCGTTTCATCATAAATCAAAGAACAGATGTGCGGTGACGTAAGGGTTTTACCCCATCGAGGGCCCCGAACCTCGGTAAATCGCTTCCCCGCTTGTCTGTGTACCGATGTCTCGTGTCACCTGCAGGATTCCATCAACCCGTTTCTCCCTATCGAGGGCATCGCGAGAGCACCCTCACACACACACTAGCACATCTTTTTCTGTTTTTTGACTTAGGTTTTCATATTTGTAAGAGCCTAAGTTAGGGTTTTAGGAGAGATAGGCGATGCAACAATGCTCAATTGTATTGATCGATGGTGCAGGTATATAGCCTCATAGTAGCGCATATCCGTACGTGACAACCGACGTAGGATTGGCCTTTGGCTGAGTTAGTATCTATCTAGAGCTAGGTATTACAGTACCCCAACGGGCGATCGCTGGCCCGTTTATGTCACAGCGACAAAAACACGCTCCAGCGCCAGACGCAAAACGCCCGTGTTGTCCGTCCCCGACGTAAATGTGGACCAAATATGCGCTAGGAATGTCTGCGACGCGTCCGCGCGTCCGTTTGGTCCGCATGCAGTCATCTCTCTTCTCCTTTAATCACGCATGCGTTCATTCCTGGCCACACAAATAGAATCTTCCTCTCTCTCCTCTCTAATCACGTATACAGCAAATAAATGCCTTACTGGGCTGGAAAAGGTGGGGCAGACGCATGCGGACATGCGGACGTTTTATGTCCTGGCCAACGCAAACGGACATAAATATGCGCCGGCCCACCGGAGATGCCCTTACACAATATAAACAACCTAACTAACAAATGTATATGTACACTAACACCCCGCCGCAGTCTCAAGATCTTCAACCGGAAGAACGCAAAGATCGGATCTGAATAAATGAAAAGAAGCCGCAGAAAATCCTTTTGTCATAACATCACGAGTCAAGGTAGTTGGAATGTGGACGACCCGAAGTTCTCCGAGTGCAACCTTATCTCGCACGAAGTGAATGTCTAACTCAATGTGTGATGTCTACGTGCGCTTCTATTCCTGTAGACAGTGTTGGACCTCCAAGAGCAGAGGTTTGTAGAACAGCAGCAAGTTTCCCTTAAGTGAATCACCCAAGGTTTATCGAACTCAGGGAGGTAGAGGTCAAAGATAGTCCTCTCAAGCAACCCTGCAATTAAGATACAAGAAGTCTCTTGTGTCCTGATAACCCACAAGTATAGGGGATCGCAACAGTCTTCGAGGGAAGTAAAACCCAAATTTATTGATTCGACACAAGGGGAGGTAAAGAATACTTATAAGCCTTAACAACTGAGTTGTCAATTCAGCTGCACCTGGAAAAGCACTAGTAACATGGGTGATGTGAAAGCAGCAGTAGTAACAGTAACACAACAGCAGTAGCAGTAATATGAGAGCAATGGCACCAGAAAATAGTTGATACTACTTCCAATGACATGTAGAACAAGTATATGATGATGAGAGATGGACCGGGGTTCCCAGCTATCTACACTAGTGGTAACTCTCCAATAACAAGTGTTGGGTGAACAAATTACAGTTGGGCAATTGATAGGATTGAAATAGCATTAAGACAGAACATCAAGATTATTAATCATGTAGGCATGTTTCCCATATATAGTCATACGTGCTCGCAATGAGAAACTTGTACAACATCTTTTGTCCTACCAGCCGGTGGCAGCCGGGCCTCTAGGGAATCTACTGGAAATTAAGGTACTCCTTTTAATAGAGCACCGGAGCAAAGCATTAACACTCCGTGAAAACATGTGATCCTCATATCTAAGCCTTTCCCTCCAGTTGTCCCAATTTCTGTCACTTTGGGGCCTTTGGTTCCGGACATAGACATGTGCAAACAACTTGTAGATACAATCTAAGCAACAATATAGAGCTTAAATCTAAGATCATGCCACTCGGGCCCTAGTGACAAGCATTAAACACAACAAGATTGCAGCAACAATAACTTCACAAACTTTATAGATAGACTAATCATAATGTAACAATCCATCGGATCCCAACAAACACAACACCGATTACATCATATGAATCTCAATCATGTAAGGCAGCTCATGAGATCATTGTATTGAAGTACATGGGGGAGAGAATACCAACTAGCTACAGCTAGAACCCGTAGTCCATGGGGAACTCACGGAGCATGATGGAGGCGGTGGCGTCGATGGAGATGGCTTCCGGGGGCACTTCCCCGTCCCGGCAGGGTGCCGGAACAGAGACTTCTGTCCCCCGAATTGGAGTTTCGCGATGGTGGCGGCGCCCCTGGAGTCTTTCTGGAGTTTCGTCAATTGGTATCGATGTTTTAGGTCAGGACGGCTTAAATAGGCGAAGAGTCGGAGTCGGAGGGGCCACGGGGCCTCCTCACACTAGGCCGGCGCGGCCAGGGTGGGCCGCGCCGCCACCACGTGTGGGGCCCCCAGGGCACCCCTCTGGTCCCCCTCTGACTTTCTGGAAGGTTCCGGGAAAAATAAGATGTTTGGCATTGATTTCGTCCAATTCCGAGAATATTGCCCGAACAGCCTTTCTGGAACCAAAAACAGCAGAAAACAGCAACTGGCCCTTCGGCATCTGCTAATAGGTTAGTTCCATAAAATGCATAAAAACATTATAAAGTGCAAGCAAAACATGTAAGTATTGTCATAAAACAAGCATGGAACATCAGAAATTATAGGTACGTTGGAGACGTATCAGCATCCCCAAGCTTAGTTCCTGCTCGCCCTCGAGTAGGTAAACGATAAAAAGAGTAATTTCTGTAGTGACATGCTACTTACATAATCTTGATCATCCTATTATAAAGCATATGAGATGAATGCAGTGACTCAAGGCAATGATCTATAGTTGCTAACAAATAGATAACATATAGCAAAACTTTTCATGAATAGTACTTTCAAGACAAGCATCAATAAGTCTTGCATAAGAGTTAACTCATAAAGCAATAAATTCAAAGTAAAGGCATTGAAGCAACACAGAGGAAGATCTAAGTTTCAGCAGTTGCTTTCAACTTTCAACATGTATATCTCATGGATAATGGTCAACACAAAGTAATATGATGAATGCAAATAAGCAAGTATGTAAGAATCAATGCACAGTTGACACAAGTGTTTGCTTCTAAGATGGAAGGAAGTAGGTAAACTGACTCAACATAAAAGTAAAAGAATGGCCCTTCGCAGAGGGAAGCAGGGATTAAATCATGTGCTAGAGCTTTTTAAGTTTTGAAATCATATAGAGAGCATAAAAGTAAAGTTTTGAGAGGTGTTTGTTGTTGTCAACGAATGGTAGTGGGCACTCTAACTACCTCATCAACCAGACTTTCAAAAGCGGCTCCCATGAAGGACGTTATCTCTACCAGCAAGGTAGATCATCCCTCTTCTCTTTGTTTACACATGTATTTTAGTTTCATTATTTATGGATGACACTCCTCCCAACCTTTGCTTACACAAGCCATGGCTAACCGAATCCTCGGGTGCCTTCCAACATTCACATACCATGAAGGAGTGTCTATTTGCAAAATTAAGTTGCTTACTGATGAATCAGAGCAAAACATGTGAAGAGAATTATTAATGAAAGTTGATTAATTGGGGCTGGGAACCCCGCCAGCTCTTTTTGCAAAATTATTGGATAAGCGGATGTGCCACTAGTCCATTATGAAAGTCTGTCAGGAGTAAATGACAAGATTGAAAGATAAACACCACATACTTCCTCATGAGCTATAAAACATCAACACAAATTGAGAAGCATTTTGAAGGTTTAAAGGTAGCACATGAAGTATTTACTTGGAATGGCAGGAAATACCACATAGTAGGTAGATATGGTGGACACAAATGGCATAGGTTTTGGCTCAAGGTTTTGGATGCACGAGAAGCATTTCCTCTCAGTACAAGGCTTTGGCTAGCAAGGTTGTTTGAAGCAAACACAAGTATGAACCGGTACAGCAAAACTTACATAAGAACATATTGCAAGCATTATAAAACTCTACACTGTCTTCCTTGTTGCTCAAACACTTTTACTAGAAAATATCTAGACCTTAGAGAGACCAATCATGCAAACCAGTTTCAACAAGCTCTACGGTATTTCTCCACTAATAGGTTTAAACTACATGATGCAAGAGCTTAATCATGATCTACTTGAGAGCTCAAAACAATTGCCAAGTATCAAATTATCCAAGACAATATGAGGCATTTTCTTTTCCCAACCAAATAACAATAAGTGCAATAGCTTCCAACTTTTATCATTGAACATTAAAAAAACTAAGAACACAAGTGTTCATATGAAAAAGCGGAGCGTGTCTCTCTCCCACACAAGGATTGCTAGGATCCAAATTTATTCAAACATAAACAAAAATAAAAACACACAGACGCTCCAAGTAAAGCACATAAGATGTGACCGAATAAAAATATAGTTTCAATAGAAGAAACCTGATAAGTTGATGAAGAAGGGGATGCCTTGGGCATCCCCAAGCTTAGACGCTTGAGTCTTCTTGAAATATGCAGGGATGAACCACGGGGCATCCCCAAGCTTAGCTCTTCTTGATCATATATCATCCTCCTCTCTTGACCCTTGAAAACTTCCTTCACACCAAACTTCTCATAAACTTCATTAGAGGGGTTAGTACTCAAAAAACTTTAATCCACTTTGGTCCTGTAGTGACACATTGCAAGAACTCAATAAAACATTAGCTACAGCTCTCCACGTCTAGAAAGCCTTGCTTAAAGTCCACAAGAGACAATGCAAAAAACAGAGACAGAATCTGTCAAAACAGAACAGCCAGTAAACACGAATTTTTAAGAGGTACTTCCGTTGCTCAAATTAGAAACTCAAAACTAATGAAAGTTGCGTACATATCTGAGGATCAATCACTATAATTACAGATTTGTCTGAGTTACCTACAGAGAATCATACCCAGATTCTGACAGTAAGAAATCTGTTTGTAGTAATCCAAATCTAGTATCAATCTTTTATTGAGACTGCTTGGCACAACACTGCAATAAAATAAAGATAAGAGAAAAATGTATAATAACTTTAAGATGTCACAAAGGAGCAAAATATTGTGTTATCTCCCAAGAAGTGCTTTATATATCAAGATGGGCTTTCAATTTTTTGATGAAAATAAGAGTTGAAGCAAAAGAATATCAAGAAGCAAATTCAAAACACATTTAAGTCTAGCACATTCCTATGCATAGGAATCTTGTACACAAATAAATTCATGAAGAACAAAGTGACAAGCATAAGAAGGTAAAACAAGAGTAACTTCAAAATTTTAAGCTCAGAGAGGTGTTTTGGTACCATAAAATTTCTACAACCATATTTTTCTCTCATATTTATTCTAACAGGCTTCATGAACAAACTCAACAATTAACTATCACATACAACATGCTTTTCATGATTCACAAACACATAATTTTTATCAAGCTCAGAAATAATAGGATTAAAATTTTCAAACCACTTTTATCAATAATATAACAAGATGATTGATCAATCTCAAAAGATATGGGACTCATAGATAAAGTCAAGATCTCCAATCCCATTTTCATTAGTAGTACAATTAATAGTATCAAGTAACATAGGACCATCATCTAGAGATTTATCATAAACATTTGCCAAGCAAAATTCTTTAGTACCATGCATTTCGACATCAGGCATAAACAAAGCATTATCATAAGATTTATCAAAGTAGCATGGATTATCATAGATAACAGTAGCATAATTATTTTCACAAGTTTTACTCATAGGAAATATTTCAAGAGAATCCACAGGAACATAACATTCAACCTCCTTTTGGTAAGCATGGAGGACAATCAAATAGTGTAAGAGATAAAGAGTTACTCTCATTAGAAGGTTGGCATGGGTAGCTAATCCATTCTTCCTCCTTTTGTTCATCACTCTCCTCTTCTTTTTCATCCAATGAGCTTTCAGGTTCATCAATTTCCTCCTCTTTTTCATCCAATGAGCTTTCAGGTTCATCAATTTCTTCTTCCACCGGTTCCTGCAAATTGTGAGTGCATTCTTGTGCATTAATGAGTCTCTCTTTATAATCAATGATATAAGGATTATTGCTGTAACTTTCTATGCAAAAATTAAGGATAGAAGAGACATAATCTTTAAGGTCCTTACAAACAACACAAGTTTCATAATTTTTAGACATGAAGGATTCTATCTCAGAGGCTCCCATAAATATGACAAATTGTTCTACCTCTTCGAACCCAAGATGAATATAGCTATTCCAATTATAGTTCTTAATTAAAACTTCCTCACTAAAGCCACATTGAAATTTAAGATGTTTAGTATCCTGTTGAGAGCAACAGTTTATATCATGGCGTTTAAGCAAGATTTTAGCAATTGTATTCAATTTTTCTATCACAGCACTCATAACTTTTCCCGTTCTTGATTCTCTATAATTATTATATAATTCAATAAGCTCCAAATAGGTTGTAGGTTCTCCCATAGCAACAGTTTTTAATTTTTAGGTTTTTCAAATTTTTATGGATTTTCGGGTATATAGGGAAAATAAAACAAGACAAAAATAAACTAGACAAAAGTAAACTAAGCAAAATAAAACTAGACAGAAATAAACTAAGCACAAATAAACTAGACAAAAGTAAACTAAGCAAAACAAAATAAAATAAAACAGAGAGAGAGGTAGAGTGTACTCCCCAGGTGAACTTATGAGTAGAGCTATGCCTCCCCGGCAACGGCGCCAGAAAATAGTCTTGATAACCCACAAGTATAGGGGATCGTAACATCGAGGGAAGTAAAACCCAAATTTATTGATTCGACACAAGGGAGGTAAAGAATACTTATAAGCCTTAACAACTGAGTTGTCAATTCAGTTGCACCTGGAAAAGCACTAGTAACAGGGGTGATGTGAAAGCAGCAGTAATATGAGAGCAATAGTAACAGTAACACAGCAGCAGTAGTAGTAATATGAGAGCAATGGCACCAGAAAATAGTTGATACTACTTCCAATGACATGTAGAACAAGTATATGATGATGAGAGATGGACCGGGGTTCCCAGCTATCTACACTAGTGGTAACTCTCCAATAACAAGTGTTGGGTGAACAAATTACAGTTGGGCAATTGATAGGATTGAAATAGCATTAAGACAGAACATCAAGATTATTAATCATGTAGGCATGTTTCCCATATATAGTCATACGTGCTCGCAATGAGAAACTTGTACAACATCTTTTGTCCTACCAGCCGGTGGCAGCCTCTAGGGAATCTACTGGAAATTAAGGTACTCCTTTTAATAGAGCACCGGAGCAAAGCATTAACACTCCGTGAAAACATGTGATCCTCATATCTAAGCCTTCCCCTCCGGTTGTCCCATTTCTGTCACTTTGGGGCCTTTGGTTCCGGACATAGACATGTGCAAACAACTTGTAGATACAATCTAAGCAATAAGTATAGAGCTTAAATCTAAGATCATGCCACTCGGGCCCTAGTGACAAGCATTAAACACAACAAGATTGCAACAACAATAACTTCACAAACTTTATAGATAGACTAATCATAATGTAACAATCCATCGGATCCCAACAAACACAACACCGATTACATCAGATGAATCTCAATCATGTAAGGCAGCTCATGAGATCATTGTATTGAAGTACATGGGGGAGAGAATACCAACTAGCTATAGCTAGAACCCGTAGTCCATGGGGGAACTACTCACGGAGCATGATGGAGGCGGTGGCGTCGATGGAGATGGCTTCCGGGGGCACTTCCCCGTCCCACAGGTGCCGGAATGACTTCGTCCCCGAATTGGAGTTTCACGATGGTGGCGGCGCCCCTGGAGTCTTCTCTGGAGTTTCGTCCATTGGTATCGATGTTTTAGGTCAGGACGGCTTAAATAGGCGAAGAGTCGGAGTCGGAGGGGCCACGGGGCCTCCTCCCCACAGGCCGGCGCGGCCAGGTGGATCCCGCGCGGCCATGTTGTGTGGGGCCCCCAGGCCCCTCTGGCCCTCTCGACTTTCTGGAAGGTTCCGGAAAAATAAGGTTCTGGGCGTTGATTTCGTGAATTCCGAGAATATTGCCCGAACAGCCTTTCTGGAACCAAAAACAACAGAAAACAACAATGGCCCTTCAAAGATCTCGTTAATAGGTTAGTTCCATAAAATGCTTAAAAACATTATAAAGTGCAAGCAAAACATGTAAGTATTGTCATAAAACAAGCATGGAACATCAGAAATTATAGGTACGTTGGAGACGTATCATGTCCCCAACACACCTAATACACTTGTCAGATGTATATGTGCACTAGTTCGGCGAAGAGATAGTGAAATACAAGTATAATGGATGAATATGAGTGGTAATAACAATCTGAAATAAATATGGCAGCAAGTAAACATGCAGTAGAACAGTAAATAAACGGAGTTTCGATATTCGGAAACAAGGCCTAGGGATCATACTTTCACTAGTGGACACTCTCAACATTGATCACATAACTGAATAAATAAATGCTACTTTCTACACTCTCTTGTTGGATAACAAACACCATTCATTGTGTAGGGCTACAAAAGCACACCTCAAGCCGGAGTAAACAAGCTCCACAACTTCATAAAGGAAACACACACGATGCGTCACCGTCACACCGTGGAGAGTGAATCCGGAGTTCATATTAAAGTAACCTCTAGAGTGCATAATCTGATAACTCTCATAATCAAATCATCACGTAGTGGCTACAAAAGCTCCACTCAAAGTTCATCAAGTACTTGACAAACACCACTCATAGGGATATCCTCATCAAATCATAATCCAAGATAATATATTTATCATAGTGATAGTTAACTTCACAATCTACAAGAGATCACAATCATAACCTACGCCAAGTACTACATGATGCACACACTGTCCACTTTACATCATGAAGGAGGAATAGACTACTTTAATAACATCACTAGAGTAGCACATAGATGATATTCAACTAGATCACAAAGCTCATGATCACATAAAGATCACATGAGAGAGATGAACCACATAGCTACCGGTAGCCCAGCCCCGAGGGAGAACTACTCCCTCCTCATCATGGGAGACAGCAATGGCGATGAAGATGGCGGTGGTGTCGATGGAGACTCTTCCGGGCACTTCCGTCCCATGCATGCCGAATAGAGACTCTGTCCCCGAACTTGGCTTCGATGGCGGCGGCTGCGTAACTTTTCGTCCCGTGGCTTATCTTTTTGGTTTTCGACGGAGAGAAATATAGGCGAAGGGCAGCCCTGAGGAGCCAGGGGGGTGGCCCCCCACAGGGCTGGCGCGCCCCCTGGCTTCGCCGCCATGTGGGAAGGGCCCTAGGGCTCCCCTCTCGGTCCTCTCTCGGCTCTCTGGAAGCTTCCGTGAAATATAAGATGGGCGTTGATTTCGTCCAATTCCGAGAATATTTCCTTTGTAGGATTTTTGAAACCAAAAACAGCAGAAAACAGGAACTGGCACTTCGGCATCTTGTTAATAGGTTAGTTCCGGAAAATGCATCAAAACGATATAAAGTATGAATAAAACATGTAGGTATTGTCATAAAACTAGCATGGAACATAAGAAATTATAGATACGTTGGAGACGTATCAAGCATCCCCAAACTTAGTTCCTACTCGCCCTCGAGTAGGTAAACGATAACAAGGATAATTTCTTAAGTGACATGCTACCAACATAATCTTGATCAATACTATTGTAAAGCATATGAAGTGAATGAAGTGAAGCAATAGTAAAGATAATGACTAAACAACTGAATCATATAGCAAAGACTTTTCATGAATAGTACTTTCAAGACAAGCATCAATAAGACTTGCATAGGAGTTAACTCATAAAGCAATAAATTCTTAGTAGAAAGTTTTGAAGCAACACAAAGGAAGATATAAGTTTCAGCGGTTGCTTTCAACTTCAACATGTATATCTCATGGATAATTTTCAACACAAAGTAATATGATGAATGCAAATAAGCAAGTATGTAGGAATCAATGCACACAGTTGACACAAGTGTTTGCTTCTAAGATAGAAAGAAGTAGGTAAACTGACTCAACATAAAGTAAAAGAATGGCCCTTCGCAGAGGGAAGCATGGATTACTATTTTTGTGCTAGAGCTTTTATTTTGAAAACATAGAAACAATTTTGTCAACGGTAGTAATAATTCATATGTGTTATGTATAAGACATCCTATAAGTTGCAAGCCTCATGCATAGAATACCAATAGTGCTCGCACCTTGTCCTAATTAGCTTGGATTAACACGGATTATCATTGCATAACATATGTTTCAACCAAGTGTCACAAAGGGGTACCTCTATGCCGCCTGTACAAAGGTCCAAGGAGATAAATCACATTTGATTTCTCGTTTTTGATAGATCTCAACTAAGGACATCCATACCGGGACAACATAGAAAACAGATAATGGACTCCTCTTTAATGCATAAGCATTCAACAACAGATAATATTCTCATAAGAGATTGAGGATTAGTGTCCAAACTGAAACTTCCACCATGATTCATGGCTTTAGTTAGCGGCCCAATGTTCTTCTCTAACAATATGCATACTCAAACCATTTGATCATGAAAATCCCCCTTACTTCAGACAAGACGAACATGCATAGCAACTCACATGATATTCAACAAAGGTAAAGTTGATGGCGTCCCCAGAAACATGGTTACCGCTCAACAAGCAACTTATAAGAAATAAGATACATAGCAACATATTCAATACCACAATAGTTTTTAAGCTATTTTCCCATGAGCTATATATTGCAAAGACAAGGAATAAAATTTTAAAGGTAGCACTCAAGTAATTTACTTTGGAATGGCAGAGAAATACCACATAGTAGGTAGGTATGGTGGACACAAATGGCACAGGTTTTGGCTCAAGGTTTTGGATGCACGAGAAGAATTCCCTCTCAGTACAAGGCTTTGGCTAGCAAGGTTGTTTGAAGCAAACACAAGTATGAACCGGTACAACAAAACTTACATAAGAACATATTGCAAGCATTATAAGACTCTACACTGTCTTCCTTGTTGTTCAAACACTTCACCAGAAAATATCTAGACTTTAGAGAGACCAATCATGCAAACCAAATTTCAACAAGCTCTATGGTAGTTCTTCATTAATAGGTGCAAAGTACATGATGCAAGAGCTTAAACATGATCTATGAGAGCTCAAAACAATTGCCAAGTATCAAATTATTCAAAACCATATACCATTTACCACATGCATTTTCTGTTTCCAACCAAATAGCAATTAACGAAGCGGTTTTCAACTCCGCCATGAACATTAAAAGTAAAAGCGAAGAACACTAGTGTTCATATGAAAAAGCGGAGCGTGTCTCTCTCCCACACAAGCATGAATTTATTCAGAGAATGAAAATAACAAAACAAAAATAAAAACACACAGACGCTCCAAGTAAAGTACATAAGATGTGATGGAATAAAAATATAGTTTCACTAGAGATGACCTGATAAGTTGTTGATGAAGAAGGGGATGCCTTGGGCATCCCCAAGCTTAGACGCTTGAGTCTTCTTGAAATATGCAGGGATGAACCACGGGGGCATCCCCAAGCTTAGACTTTTCACTCTTCTTGATCACATTATATCATCCTCCTCTCTTGACCCTTGAAAACTTCCTCCACACCAAACTCAAAACAAACTCATTAGAGGGTTAGTGCATAATCAAAATTCACATGTTCAGAGGTAACACAATCATTCTTAACACTTCTGGACATTGCCCAAAGCTACTGGAAGTTAATGGAACAAAGAAATCCATTCAACATAGCAAAAGAGGCAATGCGAAATAAAAGGCAGAATCTGTCAAAACAGAACAGTCCGTAAAGACGAATTTTTCTGGGGCACTTAACTTGCTCAGATGAAAAAGCTCAAATTTAATGAAAGTTGCATACATATCTGAGGATCACGCACGTAAATTGGCAGATTTTTCTGAGTTACCTACAGACGGGGCTGCTCAATTTCGTGACAGTAAGAAATCTGTTTCTGCGCAGTAATCCAAATCTAGTATCAACCTTACTATCAAAGACTTTACTTGGCACAACAATGCAATAAAATAAAGATAAGGAGAGGTTGCTACAGTAGTAACAACTTCCAAGACACAACAAAACAGTAGCAAAATAAACACATGGGTTATCTCCCAAGAAGTGCTTTCTTTATAGCCATTAAGATGGGCTCAGTAATTTTAATGATGCTCTCATGAAAATAGAAAATGAAGCAAAAGGAGCATCAAGAAGCAAATTCAAAACACATTTAAGCCTAACCCACTTCCTATGAAAAGGAATCTTGTAAATAAACAAGTCATGTAAGCATAATGCAACAAGCATAGAAAGGCAACACAAGCGCAACTTCAAGATTCTCAACATAAAGAGGGGAAACTTAATATTATTAAGATGCATATAACCATGTTTCCTCTCTCTCATAATAACTTCCAGTAGCATCATGAACAAACTCAACAATATAACTATCACATGAAACATTCTTATCATGAGCTACATGCATAAAATTATTACTCTCCACATAAGCATAATCAATTTTATTAGTAATAGTGGGAGTAAAACTACCATAACCATCATTGTAATCATCATAAATTGCAGGCATGGTATAATCATAATAACCTTTATCCTCCATAGTAGGTGGCACCAAAATACCACTATCATTATAATCATCATAAATAGGAGGTAAAGTATCATCAAAGAAAATTTTCTCCTCAAAACTTGGGGGACTAAAAATATCATGCTCATCAAAACCAGCTTCCCCAAGCTTAGAATTTTCCATAGCATTAGCAACAATGGTGTTCAAAGCATTCATACTAATAACATTCCCATTAGCATGCATATAAAGTTCCATGGGTTTTTTAATTCTCTCTTCAAACACATCATGTCCTAATTCAAGATAAAGTTCATAAAGATCTCTCATTTTGTTGTTGTTTTCCATTAAGCCTAACTAGTGAAAACAAGAAACAAAAAGATATAATTGCAGGATCTAAAGGAAATACCTTCGAGCACTCACACACCGGCAACAGTGCTAGGAAATAGCTTAGTAGTCGGAGGATGTGAATACCTTTTACCTTACCTCCCCGGCAACGACGCCAGAAAATAGCTTGATGTCTACGTGTGCTTCTATTCGTAGACAGTGTTGGGCCTCCAAGAGCAGAGGTTTTGTAGAACAGCAGCAAGTTTCCCTTAAGTGAATCACCCAAGGTTTATCGAACTCAGGGAGGTAGAGGTCAAAGATATCCCTCTCAAGCAACCTTGCAATTAAGATACAAGAAGTCTCTTGTGTCCCCAACACACCTAATACACTTGTCGGATGTATAGGTGCACTAGTTCGGCGAAGAGATAGTGAAATACAAGTATATATGGATGAATATGAGTGGTAATAACAATCTGAAATAAATATGGCAGCAAGTAAACATGCAGTAGAACAGTAAATAAACGGAGTTTCGATATTGGAAACAAGGCCTAGGGATCATACTTTCACTAGTGGACACTCTCAACATTGATCACATAACAGAATAAATAAATGCTACTCTACTCTCTTGTTGGATAACAAACACCATTCATTGTGTAGGGCTACAAAGCACCCTCAAGCCGGAGTTAACAAGCTCCACAACTTCATAAAGGAAACACACACGATGCGCACACCGTCACCATCACCGTGGAGAGTGAATCCGGAGTTCATATTAAAGTAACCTCTAGAGTGCATAATAGACTGATAACTCTCCTATTGGAATCACTAATCATCACGTAGTGGCTACAAAAGCTCCACTCAAAGTTCATCAAGTACTTGACAAACACCACTCATAGGGATATCCTCATCAAATCATAATCCAAGATAATATATTTATCATAGTGATAGTTAACTTCACAATCTACAAGAGATCACAATCATAACCTACGCCAAGTACTACATGATGCACACACTGTCCACTTTACATCATGAAGGAGGAATAGACTACTTTAATAACATCACTAGAGTAGCACATAGATGATATTCAACTAGATCACAAAGCTCATGATCACATAAAGATCACATGGGAGAGAGAGATGAACCACATAGCTACCGGTACAGCCCTTAGCCTCGAGGGAGAACTACTCCCTCATCATGGGAGACAGGCGATGAAGATGGCGGTGGTGTCGATGGAGATGCCTTCCGGGGGCACTTCCCCATCCCGGCGGCGTGCCGGAACAGAGACTTCTGTCCCCCGAACTTGGCTTCGCGATGGCGGCGGCTGCGTAACTTTTCTCGTCCCGTGGCTTATCTTTTTAGGGTTTTCGAGGCGGGAGAATATATAGGCGAAGGGCAGCCTGGAGGAGCAGGGGTGGCCCCCATAGGTGCGCGCTCCCCCTGGCCGCGTCGCCATGTGGGTGGGGCCCTGTGGCTCGCCTCTGGTCCTCTCTAGCTCTCTGAAGCTTCCGTGAAATATAAGATCGTGGGTTGATTTCGTCCAATTCAGAATATTTCCTTTGTAGGATTTCTGAAACCAAAAACAGCAGAAAACAGAATGGCACTTTGGCATCTTGTTAATAGGTTAGTTCCGGAAAATGCATCAAAACGATATAAAGTATGAATAAAATATGTAGGTATTGTCATAAAACTAGCATGGAACATAAGAAATTATAGATACGTTGGAGACGTATCAATGTGCTTGGTTCGTCTGTGATGAACTGGATTGGTTGACATGTACACAGCAGAGACGTTGTCAAAAACAACAAGGCCTTGGATACGGGACAGCTGAGCTCGCCAAGCAGCTGATGAAGCCAAACGTAGTCGAAGGCAAGATTGGCAACAGCGTGATATTCCGCCGGTCTTGGATCGCGAGAGCTGGCTTGGCGCTTGGATGACCAACTAACAAGAGCCCCGCCGAGATAAACACAGTAGCCAGATGTTGATCGGCGTGTGTCTGGGCAGCCCGCCCAATCGGCGTCCGAGTAGGTGATACGTCTCCGACGTATCGATAATTTCTTATGTTCCATGCCACATTATTGATGATATCTACATGTTTTATGCATACTTTATGTCGTATTTATGCATTTTTGGCACTAACCTATTAACGAGATGCAAGAGCCAGCTTGTCGTTGTTTTTGGTTTCAGAAATCCTACAAAGGAAATATTCTCGAATTGGACGAAATCAACGCCCAGGGCCCTATTCCACGAAGCTTCTAGAAGACCGGAGGGAGACGAGTGGGGCCACGGGGCGCCGCCACACTAGGGCGGCGCGGCCTAGGGGGCCCGCGCGGCCCTAGCGTGTGGGGCCCCCGTGACTCTTCCTGACCTACCCTTCCGCCTACTTAAAGCCTTCGTCGCGAAACCCCCCACCGAGAGCCACGATACGAACCTAGAGACGCCGCCGCCGCCAATCCCATCTCGGGGATTCAGATCGCTCCGCACCTGCGAGAGAGGGGAATCATCTCCGGAGGACTCTTCACCGCCATGGTCCTCCTGGAGTGATGAGTGAGTAGTTCACCCTGGACTATGGGTCCATAGCAGTAGCTAGATGGTCGTCTTCTCCTTATGTGCTTCATTGTTGGATCTTGTGAGCTGCCTAACATGATCAAGATCATCTATCTGTAATACTATATGTTGTGTTTGTCGGGATCCGATGGATAGAGAATACTATGTTATGTTGATTATCAATCTATTACTTATGTGTTGTTTATGATCTTGCATGCTCTCCGTTATTAGTAGAGGCTCTGGCCAAGTTACTTGTAACTCCAAGAGGGAGTATTTATGCTCGATAGTGGGTTCATGCCTCCATTAAATCTGGGACAGTGACAGAAAGTTCTAAGGTTGTGGATGTGCTGTTGCCACTAGGGATAAAACATTGATGCTATGTCCGAGGATGTAGTTATTGATTACATTACGCACCATACTTAATGCAATTGTCTGTTGTTTGCAACTTAATACCGGAAGGGGTTCGGATGATAACCTGAAGGTGGACTTTTTAGGCATAGATGCATGCTGGATAGCGGTCTATGTACTTTGTCGTAATGCCCAATTAAATCTCACTATACTTATCATATCATGTATGTGCATTGTCATGCCCTCTCTATTTGTCAATTGCCCGACTGTAATTTGTTCACCCAACATGCTATTTATCTTATGGGAGAGACACCTCTAGTGAACTGTGGACCCCGGTCCTATTCTTTACATCGAATACAATCTACTGCAATATTTGTTCTTTACTATTTTCTGCAAACAATCATCATCCACACTATACATCTAATCTCTTTGTTACAGCAAGCCGGTGAGATTGACAACCTCACTGCTCGTTGGGGCAAAGTACTTTTTTTGTGTTGTGTGTGTTCCACGTTGGCACCGGAATCCCGGTGTTGCGCCGCATTACATTCCGCCAAGATCAACCTTCAACGTGCTTCTTGGCTCCTCCTGGTTCGATAAACCTTGGTTTCTTTCTCGAGGGAAAACTTGCTACCGCTCGCATCACACCTTCCTCTTGGGGTTCCCAACGGACGTGTCGATTGCACGCATCAGCACATTTTCTTCGGCGCTGTTGCCGGGAACCGAAGAAAAGCTACACAACGAAAATTGAACTCCCACGAACAAGACATTTTGTGGCGCCGTTGTCGGGAGATCAAGACACGCCGCAAGGGGAGTCTCCACAATCCAATCTCTTTACTTTGTTTTTGTCTTGCTTTATTTTATTTACTACTTTGTTTGCTGCATTATATCAAAACACAAAAAAATTAGTTGCTAGCTTTACTTTATTTACTGTCTTGCACTCTATATCAAAAACACAAAAAAAAATTAGTTACTTGCATTTTACTTTTGCTACCATGTCTAGTTCTGCACCTGTTACTTCTTCACCTGAGGAATTAGTCTTCACTTTTAAACAAGGGGATGAGGAGAGTTTTAAAGATGCTTGGTCCAGAATTTTTACTTCTTATCGTAAAGCTGAACCTCAAATGACTCTAAGTTTGCTCCTTAGTAATTTTTATTTTGGTCTTATGATTCGCTATAGATATGCCTTGGATGCTGTAGTGGGAGGAGATTTCCTTCATTGCAATGGGGATCAAGCTTTTAATGCCATAAAGAAGTTGGTTGCATCACATGATTCAGCTAATAACTTTGATTCAGCCCTTATTAGCATTTATAATAGATTAAACACTCTTGAGACAAGTGCATCTCGCTTGAATGAAAATTATAGATATGTTCGTAACCGTCTTGATCAAGTTTTAGTGAACTCTGAACCTTCATTATGGGATCCTACTATTAAAATTGTTATCGGTGACCAAACTCTTCATGCCAATTGTGATATTATGTCTGAATTTTGCTTAATGCCTAAGAGTATTCATGAATCTTTGAAACTTTGGGGATTCGTTGAAGGGGGAGAAGGAATAACTCTTATTGATAACTCTGTTATAATTCCTAAAGGAATAGCTGCGGGTGTGCATACAACCGTTCTTGGGAGAACAATATCCATTGATTATCTTGTTATTGAATGTGCAGGAACAGGACAAATCACACTCGGAAGATCCCTGCTGAAACTATTGGGAGCAGTCATAGATATGGGAGAAGGCACCCTAAAATTCACCTCTACACCCGGGGGTAGACATATATTCCCTAAATCAAAGAGTAAGAAAAAGAACAAGAAAGGTAAGGGTAAAGCCCAAGGTAATGTCGATGCTTCATCTCTCGATAACACTTGATATACACTTTCTGCGCCTAGCTGAAAGGCGTTAAAGAAAAGCGCTTATGGGAGACAACCCATGTTTTTACTACAGTACTTTTATTTTATATTTGAGTCTTGGAAGTTGTTTACTACTGTAGCAAACCTCTCCTTATCTTAGTTTTGTGCATTGTTGTGCCAAGTAAAGTCGTTGATAGTAAGGTTCATACTAGATTTGGATTACTGCGCAGAAACAGATTTCTTTGCTGTCACGAATCTGGGTCTAATTCTCTGTAGGTAACTCAGAAAATTATGCCAATTTACGTGAGTGATCCTCAGATATGTACGCAACTTTCATTCAATTTGGGAATTTTCATTTGAGCAAGTCTGGTGCCACTTTAAAATTCGTCTTTACGAACTGTTCTGTTTTGACAGATTCTGCCTTTTATTTCGCATTGCCTCTTTTGCTATGTTGGATGAATTTCTTTGTTCCATTAATGTCCAGTAGCTTTGTGCAATGTCCAGAAGTGTTAAGAATGATTATGTCACCTCTGAACATGTAAATTTTTATTGTGCACTAACCCTCTAATGAGTTGTTTCGAGTTCGGTGTGGAGGAAGTTTTCAAGGATCAAGAGAGGGAAATGATGCAATATGATCAAGGAGAGTGAAAGCTCTAAGCTTGGGGATGCCCCGGTGGTTCACCCCTGCATATTTTAAGAAGACTCAAGCGTCTAAGCTTGGGGATGCCCAAGGCATCCCCTTCTTCATCGACAACATTATCAGGTTCCTCCCCTGAAACTATATTTTTATTCCATCACATCTTATGTGCTTTGCTTGGAGCGTCGGTTTGTTTTTGTTTTTGTTTTTGTTTGAATAAAATGGATCCTAGCATTCATTGTGTGGGAGAGAGACACGCTCCGCTGTTGCATATGGATAAATATGTCCTTAGGCTTTACTCATAGTATTCATGGCGAAGGTTGAATCTTCTTCGTTAAATTGTTATATGGTTGGAATCGGGAAATGCTACATGTAGTAATTCTAAAATGTCTTGAATAATTTGATACTTGGCAATTGTTGTGCTCATGTTTAAGCTCTTGCATCATATACTTTGCACCCATTAATGAAGAAATACATAGAGCTTGCTAAAATTTGGTTTGCATATTTGGTCTCTCTAAAGTCTAGATAATTTCTAGTATTGAGTTTTGAACAACAAGGAAGACGGTGTAGAGTCTTATAATGTTTACAATATGTCTTTTATGTGAGTTTTGCTGCACCGGTTCATCCTTGTGTTTGTTTCAAATAACCTTGCTAGCCTAAACCTTGTATCGAGAGGGAACACTTCTCATGCATCCAAAATCCTTGAGCCAACCACTATGCCATTTGTGTCCACCATACCTACCTACTACATGGTATTTCTCCGCCATTCCAAAGTAAATTGCTTGAGTGCTACCTTTAAATTTCCATCATTCTCCTTTGCAATATATAGCTCATGGGACAAAATAGCCTTAAAAACTATTGTGGTATTGAATATGTACTTATGCACTTTATCTCTTATTAAGTTGCTTGTTGTGCGATAACCATGCTCCTGGGGACGCCATCAACTCTTTGTTGAATATCATGTGAGTTGCTATGCATGTTCGTCTTGTCTGAAGTAAGGGCGGTTTTCACAATCAAATGGTTTGAGTATGCATACTGTTAGAGAAGAACATTGGGCCGCTAACTAAAGCCATGAATCATGGTGGAAGTTTCAGTTTGGACATAAAACCTCAATCTCTTATGAGAATATTAACTGTTGAATGCTTAAGCATTAAAAGAGGAGTCCATTATCTGTTGTCTATGTTGTCCCGGTATGGGTGTCTAAGTTGAAGAATGATCAAAAGCGAGAAATCCAATGCGAACTTTCTCCTTAGACCTTTGTACAGGCGGCATAGAGGTACCCCTTTGTGACACTTGGTTGAAACATATGTCATGCAATGATAATCCGTGTTAATCCAAGCTAATTAGGACAAGGTGCGGGCACTATTAGTATACTATGCATGAGGCTTGCAACTTGTAAGATATAATTTACATGATACATATGCTTTATTACTACCGTTGACAAAATTGTTTCATGTTTTCAAAATAAAAGCTCTAGCACAAATATAGCAATCGATGCTTTCCTCTTTGAAGGACCTTTCTTTTACTTTTATGTTGAGTCAGTTCACCTATTTCTCTCCACCTCAAGAAGCAAACACTTGTGTGAACTGTGCATTGATTCCTACATACTTGCATATTGCACTTGTTATATTACTTTACATTGACACTATCCATGAGATATACATGTTATAAGTTGAAAGCAACCGCTGAAACTTAATATTCCTTTGTGTTGCTTCAATACCTTTACTTTGATTTATTGCTTTATGAGTTAACTCTTATGCAAGACTTATTGATGCTTGTCTTGAAGTACTATTCATGAAAAGTCTTTGCTTTATGATTCATTTGTTTACTCATGTCATTACCATTGTTTTGATCGCTGCATTCATTACATATGCTTACAATAGTATGATCAAGGTTATGATGGCATGTCACTCCAGAAATTATCTTTGTTATCGTTTTACCTGCTCGGGACGAGCAGAACTAAGCTTGGGGATGCTGATACGTCTCCGACGTATCGATAATTTCTTATGTTCCATGCCACATTATTGATGATATCTACATGTTTTATGCATACTTTATGTCGTATTTATGCATTTTCCGGCACTAACCTATTAACGAGATGCCGAAGAGCCAGTTGCCGCTGTTTTTGGTTTCAGAAATCCTACAAAGGAAATATTCTCGGAATTGACGAAATCAACGCCCAGGGCCTATTTTTACACGAAGCTTCCAGAAGACCGGAGGGGAGACGAAGTGGGGCCACGGGCGCCGCCACACTAGGGCGGCGCGGCCTAGAGGGGGCCCGCGCGGCCCTAGCGTGTGGGGCCCCCGTGACTCTCCCGACTCCGCCCTTCCGCCTACTTAAAGCCTCCGTCGCGAAACCCCCAGTACCGAGAGCCACGATACGGAAAACCTTCCAGAGACGCCGCCGCCGCCAATCCCATCTCGGGGGATTCAGGAGATCGCCTCCGGCACCCTACCGGAGAGGGGAATCATCTCTGGAGGACTCTTCACCGCCATGGTCGCCTCCGGAGTGATGAGTGAGTAGTTCACCCCTGGACTATGGGTCCATAGCAGTAGCTAGATGGTCGTCTTCTCCTTATGTGCTTCATTGTTGGATCTTGTGAGCTGCCTAACATGATCAAGATCATCTATCTGTAATGCTATATGTTGTGTTTGTCGGGATCCGATGGATAGAGAATACTATGTTATGTTGATTATCAATCTATTACTTATGTGTTGTTTATGATCTTGCATGCTCTCCGTTATTAGTAGAGGCTCTGGCCAAGTTTTTACTCTTAACTCCAAGAGGGAGTATTTATGCTCGATAGTGGGTTCATGCCTCCATTAAATCTGGGACAGTGACAGAAAGTTCTAAGGTTGTGGATGTGCTGTTGCCACTAGGGATAAAACATTGATGCTATGTCCGAGGATGTAGTTATTGATTACATTACGCACCATACTTAATGCAATTGTCTGTTGTTTGCAACTTAATACTGGAAGGGGTTCGGATGATAACCTGAAGGTGGACTTTTTAGGCATAGATGCATGATGGATAGCGGTCTATGTACTTTGTCGTAATGCCCAATTAAATCTCACTATACTTATCATATCATGTATGTGCATTGTCATGCCCTCTCTATTTGTCAATTGCCCGACTGTAATTTGTTCACCCAACATGCTATTTATCTTATGGGAGAGACACCTCTAGTGAACTGTGGACCCCGGTCCTATTCTTTACATCGAATACAATCTACTGCAATATTTGTTCTTTACTATTTTCTGCAAACAATCATCATCCACACTATACATCTAATCCTTTGTTACAGCAAGCGGTGAGATTGACAACCTCACTGTTTCGGGGCAAAGTACTTTGGTTGTGTTGTGCAGGTTCCACGTTGGCGCCGAATGGTGTTGCGCCGCATTACATTTCGCCACCATCAACCTTCAACGTGCTTCTGGCTCCTCCTGGTTCGATAAACCTTGGTTTCTTTCTGAGGGAAAACTTGCTACTGTCTGCATCACACCTTCCTCTTGGGGCTCCCAACGGACGTGTCGATTGCACGCATCAGTAGGCTACAATGTCAGTCGATGGTGTTGCAGCGAGGAGAAGCCCGGAAGACACAGTCCCGCGAACGTACCGAAGAATCCGTTTGACGATGGCGAGATGGCCGTCGCGAGGATCATGCATATGCGTACAGATCTGTTGCACGCATAAGCTGGTCCCGACGAGTCATCGTCAACACCGCAAGGCGCCGCGAGATCGCGTATCAAGGATCACAAGGAGCCGCATCGCAGCCTACCTTGGAGTTGGTGTCCATGGGGCCGAGTCGGCGGATTCGTCATGCCGCGCGTTGAAGAATCTCATCAGCGTATGGGCTTGACTGAGAAAGAATCCACGCGGGGTGCGTCGCACCTGAATGCCGAGGAATTAGTGCAAGGGTCCCATATCCTTCATAGCGAACTCAGACTTGAGTTTGGCGATGATAGCGTGGAGCAGGGGCGATGTAGAGGCCGACAACACGATGTCGTCAACGTATGTGAGCAAGTACGCGACGTCCGAGCCTTGCTTCAGGATGAAGAGTGAGTCGTCGTAGCGGAAGCGACAGCCGATGGTGACGGCGAAGGCGGCGAAGCGCTTGAACCACGCGCGCGGCGCTTGCTTGAGTCCATAGAGGGACTTGGCGAGCTTGCAGACGTGATCATGGTGGAGCGAGTCGACGAATCCGGCGGGCTGATAGCAGTACACCTGCTCCTCAAAGATGCCATGGAGGAAGGCGTTTTTCATGTCTAACTGTGCACCGCCAGCTTGCGTGAACACGCCAGGGAGAGGACCGTGCGTATGGTCGCTGGTTTGACCACCGGCGAGAATGTTTCGCCGAAATCGATGCGGGCGTTGAGCGAAGCCACGAATGACCCAGCGGGCCTTGTACCGCTCGAGGGAGCCATCTGCCCGATGCTTGTGCCTGAAAACCCATTTTCCTGTGACCACATTAGTTCGAGGAGGCCGTGGAACAAGAGTCCAGGTGCTGTTGGAAGTGATGGTAGCAATCTCGTCGTTCATAGCCGCGCGCCAATGGGGATCCCGAAGAGCCTCACGAACGGAAGTAGGAATCGGGGAGACAGAGGTCGTCGCGATGGAAGCATATTTGGGATTTGGTTTGCGAATTCCAAGTTTAGCGCGTGTGACCATCTGATGCCGATTTGTGGGCACAGGTGACGGCGAGGAGGAGGCAGACGAAGCCGAGTTAGCAGCAGAATCTGCTAGTGGGCTGCGGCTTGGTGAGGGTACCGGAGATGGGTCGTGGGCCACAGAGGAAGCACAGCCCGATTGGCTGGATGGCGAGCCAGGTGGCGCGGAGCCGGTGGGTGGAGGCGCGAGTGGCCATGCACTGATACGTCCCAAACGTATCTATAATTTCTTATGTTCCATGCTACTTTTATGATGATACTCACATGTTTTATACACATTATATGTCATTATTATGCATTTTCCGGCACTAACCTATTGATGAGATGCTGATGTCTACGGGTGCTTCTATTCTTGTAGACAATGTTGGGCCTCCAAGAGCAGAGGTTTGTAGAACAGCAGCAAGTTTTCCTTAAGTGGATCACCCAAGGTTTATCGAACTCAGGGAGGAAGAGGTCAAAGATATCCCTCTCAAGCAACCCTGCAATCACGATACAAGAAGTCTCTTGTGTCCCAACACACCTAATACACTTGTCAGATGTATAGGTGCACTAGTTCGGCGAAGAGATATTAAAACGCAGGTGGTATAGATGAATATGAGTGGTAATAACAATCTGAAATAAATGCTGGCAGCAGTGATGGTAGTAATATTGCAGGAAGTAAAGATGCAGTAAAACAGTAAACAAGCGATGATTGCAGTATTTGGAAACAAGGCCTAGGGATCATACTTTCACTAGTGGACACTCTCAACATTGATCGCATAAATAAATAAGTTCTCTTCCTTTGTGCTACATATACTCTTGTTTGATAATGAACACCATTCGTTGTGTAGGGCTACAAGAGCACCTCAATGCCGGAGTTAACAAGCTCCACAACATTCGGCATTCATATTTAAGTAACCTTTAGAGCATAATAGATCTTTGCAATTTAAACCGAGTACTAACATAGCATACACACTATCACCTTTACACTATGAAGGGGGAATAAATCACATCAATACTATCATAGTAATAATTAACTCCATAACCTACAAGAGATTATGATCATAACCTACGCCAAGTACTACACGATGCACACACTGTCACCATTACACCGTGAAGGAGGAATAGACTACTTTAATAACATCACAAGAGTAGCACATAGACTAATAGTGATACAAAGCTCATATGAATCTCAATCATGTAAGGAAGCTCATGAGATCATTGTATTGAAGTACATAGGAGAGAGATTAACCACATAGCTACCGGTACAACCCTTAGCCTCGATGGAGAACTACTCCCTCCTCATGGGAGACAGCAGCGTTGATGAAGATGGCGGTGGTGTGGATGGAGATGCCTTCCGGGGCACTTCCCGTCCCGGCGGCGTGCCGGAACAGAGACTCCTGTCCCCCAGATCTTGGCTTCGCGATGGCGGCGGCTCTGGAAGGTTTCTCGTACCGTGGCTTTTCCGTATCGAAGGTTAGGTCAGGGACCTTTAAATAGGCGAAGAGGCGGAGTCGGAAGGCTGACGGGGCCACCACACAATAGGGCGGCGCGCCTGGCTCCTTGGCCGCGCCGCCCGTGTGGGCTGATACGTCTCCGACGTATCGATAATTTCCTATGTTCCATGCCACATTATTGATGATATCTACATGTTTTATGCATACTTTATGTCATATTTATGCATTTTCCGGCACTAACCTATTAACGAGATGTGAAGAGCCGTTTCTGCTGTTTTTGGTTTCAGAAATCCTACAAAGGAAATATTCTGAATTGACGAAATCAACGCCCGTGGTCCTATTTTTGCACGAAGCTTCCGAAGACCGGGAGGGAGACGAAGTGGGGCCACGGCGCCGCCACACTAGGGCGGCATGGACAGCATGGCCCGCGCGGCCCTGTTGTGTGGGGCCCCCGTGATCGACCGCCCTTCCGCCTACTTAAAGCCTCCGTCGCAAAACCCCGCACCGAGAGCCACGATACGGAAAACCTTCCGAGACGCCGCCGCTGCCAATCCCATCTCGGGGATTAGAGATCGCCTCCGGCACCCCGCCGAGAGGGAATCATCTCCCGGAGGACTCTTCACCGCCATGATCGCCTCCGGAGTGATGAGTGAGTAGTTCACCCGGACTATGGGTCCATAGCAGTAGCTAGATGGTCGTCTTCTCCTTATGTGCTTCATTGTTGGATCTTGTGAGCTGCCTAACATGATCAAGATCATCTATCTGTAATGCTATATGTTGTGTTTGTCGGGATCCGATGGATAGAGAATACTATGTTATGTTGATTATCAATCTATTACCTATGTGTTGTTTATGATCTTGCATGCTCTCCGTTATTAGTAGAGGCTCTGGCCAAGTTTTTACTCTTAACTCCAAGAGGGAGTATTTATGCTCGATAGTGGGTTCATGCCTCCATTAAATCTGGGACAGTGACAGAAAGTTCTAAGGTTGTGGATGTGCTGTTGCCACTAGGGATAAAACATTGATGCTATGTCCGAGGATGTAGTTATTGATTACATTACGCACCATACTTAATGCAATTGTTTGTTGTTTGCAACTTAATACTGGAAGGGGTTCGGATGATAACCTGAAGGTGGACTTTTTAGGCATAGATGCATGCTGGATAGCGGTCTATGTACTTTGTCGTAATGCCCAATTAAATCTCACTATACTTATCATATCATGTATGTGCATTGTCATGCCCTCTCTATTTGTCAATTGCCCGACTGTAATTTGTTCACCCAACATGCTATTTATCTTATGGGAGAGACACCTCTAGTGAACTGTGGACCCGGTCCTATTCTTTACATCGAATACAATCTACTGCAATATTTGTTCTTTACTATTTTCTCCAAACAATCATCATCCACACTATACATCTAATCCTTTGTTACAGCAAGCCGGTGAGATTGACAACCTCACTGTTTCGTTGGGGCAAAGTACTTTGGTTGTGTTGTGCAGGTTCCACGTTGGCGCCGGAATCCCGGTGTTGCGCCGCACTACATCCCGCCGCCATCAACCTTCAACGTGCTTCTTGGCTCCTCCTGGTTCGATAAACCTTGGTTTCTTTCATAGGAAAACTTGCTCGTCCGCATCACACCTTCCTCTTGGGGTTCCCAACGGACGTGTCGATTACACGCATCAAGCACTTTTTCTGGGCGTTGCCGGGGAGATCAAGACACGCTGCAAGGGGAGTCTCCACAATCCAATCTCTTTACTTTGTTTTTGTCTTGCTTTATTTTATTTACTACTTTGTTTGCTGCATTATATCAAAACACAAAAAAATTAGTTGCTAGCTTTACTTTATTTACTGTCTTGTTCTCCATATTAAAAACACACAAAAAAATTAGTTACTTGCATTTACTTTATCTAGTTTGCTTTATTTACTACTGCTAAAATGAATACCCCTGAAAACACTAAGTTGTGTGACTTCACAAACACTAATAATAATGATTTCCTATGCACACCTATTGCTCCACCTGCTACTACAGCAGAATTCTTTGAAATTAAACCTGCTTTACTGAATCTTGTTATGAGAGAGCAATTTTCTGGTGTTAGTTCTGATGATGCTGCTGCCCATCTTAATAATTTTGTTGAATTATGTGAAATGCAAAAGTATAAGGATGTAGATGGTGACATTATAAAATTAAAATTGTTTCCTTTCTCATTAAGAGGAAGAGCTAAAGATTGGTTGCTATCTCTGCCTAGAAATAGTATTGATTCATGGACTAAATGTAAGGATGCTTTTATTGGTAGATATTATCCTCCCACTAAAATTATATCTTTGAGGAGTAGCATAATGAATTTTAAACAATTAGATAATGAACATGTTGCTCAAGCATGGGAGAGAATGAAATCTTTGGTAAAGAATTGCCCAACCCATGGACTGACTACTTGGATGATCATCCAAACCTTTTATGCAGGACTGAACTTTTCTTCGGAACCTATTGGATTCAGCTGCTGGAGGTACCTTTATGTCCATCACTTTGGGGGCGGCTACAAAGCTTCTTGATGATATGATGATAAATTACTCTGAATGGCACACGGAAAGAGCTCCACAAGGTAAGAAGGTAAATTTTGTTGAAGAAACCTCCTCCTTGAGTGATAAGATTGATGTGATTATGTCTATGCTTGTGAATGGTAGATCTAATGTTGATCCTAATAATGTTCCTTTAGCTTCATTGGTTGCTCAAGAAGAAAATGTTGATGTGAACTTCATTAAAAATAATAATTTCAACAACAATGCTTATAGGAATAATTTTGGTAACAACTATAGGCCATATCCTGCTAGTGGTAATGATTATGGTAATTCTTATGGTAGATATGAGGAAAAGATGCTAGAAATTGAAAGATCCACTAAGAGCTTTATGCAATCACAATATGAGCAAAATCAATTGTTTACTAAAACTATGAATGAACAATCTACCTTGTTGAAAAATATAGGAAATCAACTTGAAAATTTGAATATGGAGATTTCTGGTTTGCAAACTAAAATTTCAAATGCTGAAACCCGAATCTCATACATGTCTGCATCACAATCTTTAATCTTTAAAATGAAAGCTAAACCTAATGATATTGAAAATAAGATTGTTACTACAGCAAATGCCATCCAAGTTAGAATTAATGAGAATATAAGATTAATGGCTGAATTGCGTGCTAGGTGGGATAGAGAAGAAAATGAAAAACTAGCTAAAGAGAATAATATAGCTAAAGTTTGGACTATTACCACCACTAGTAATGATAATGATTCACATGTTGCTACACCTCCTACTATCAATGGTAAAATAATTGGTGTTGGCAATGTTTCTACTCCTAGTGCAAAGCGTGCAAAATTACCTGAAATTGCTAAAACTGCTGAAACTGCCTGTGATAAAACTGCTGAAATTTTTTCCAACATTGGGGATGATGATCCCATTGCTGTAGATCATAATGGTTTAGACTTTGATGATTGCCACATCTCTGAAGTTATAAAGTTCTTACAAAAACTTGCTAGAGTCCCAACGCTAGTGCTATAAATTTGGCCTTTACAAAACATATTACGAATGCTCTCATAAAAGCTAGAGAGGAGAAACTAAAACTTGAAACCTCTATTCCTAGAAAGTTAGAAGATGGGAGCCTGATACGTCTCCGACGTATCGATAATTTCTTATGTTCCATGCCACATTATTGATGATATCTACATGTTTTGTACACATTATATGTCATATTTATGCGTTTTTCGGAACTAACCTATTAACAAGATGCCCAGTGCCGTCTCTGCTGTTTTTGGTTTCAGAAATCCTAGTAAGGAAATATTCTCGGAATTGGACGAAATCAAGACCTAGGTTCCTATTTTCCCTAAGCATCCAACACCCGAGAGCCACCGGGAGGGGCCACAGCCCACCAAACCACATGGCGGCGCGGCCAGGGGGGCCCGCGCCACCCTATGGTGTGGGCACCCCTTCGACCCTCCTGCGCCGCCTCTTCGCCTATATAAAGCCCCTGGATCGAAAACCCTATTACGAACGACGAAACTCCAGAAAGACTCCAGGGGCGCCGCCGCCATCGCGAAACTCCAATTCGGGGGACAGAACTCTGTTTCGGCACCCTGCCGGACGGGGAATTGCCCCCGGAGCCATCTCCACCGCCGTCTTCACCGCCATCTTCACCGCCATCGCTGCCTCCATGATGAGGAGGGAGTAATCCACCCCCGAGGCTGAGGGCTTCGCTGTAGCTATGTGGTTCATCTCTCTCCCATGTACCTCAATACAATAATCTCATGAGCTGCTTTACATGATTGAGATTCATATGAGTTTTGTATCACAATTCATCTATGTGCTACTCTAGTGATGTTATTAAAGTAGTCTATTCCTCCTGCACGATGTAATGGTGACAGTGTGTGCATCCGTGTTAGTACTTGGTTTATGCTATGATTATGATCTCTTGTAGATTATGAAGTTAACTATTGCTATGATAGTATTGATGTGATCTATTCCTCCTACATATGCATGAAGGTGACAGTGTGCATGCTATGTTAGTACTTGGTTTAGTCTTTTGATCTATCTTACACTATAAGGTTACTAAAATATGAACATTAATTGTGGAGCTTGTTAACTCCGGCATTGAGGGTTCGTGTAATCCTACGCAATGTGTTCATCATCCAACAAAAGTGTAGAGTATGCATTTATCTATTCTGTTATGTGATCAATGTTGAGAGTGTCCACTAGTGAAAGTATGATCCCTAGGCCTTGTTCCTAAATACTGCTATTGCTTGTTTACTGTTTTACTGCGTTACTACTGCTGCAATACTACCACCATCAACTACACGCCAGCAAGCTATTTTCTGGCACCGTTGCTACTGCTCATATATATTCATACCACCTGTATTTCACTATCTCTTCGCCGAACTAGTGCACCTATTAGGTGTGTTGGGGACACAAGAGACTTCTTGCTTTGTGGTTGCAGGGTTGCATGAGAGGGATATCTTTGACCTCTTCCTCCCTGAGTTCGATAAACCTTGGGTGATCCACTTAAGGGAAACTTGCTGCTGTTCTACAAACCTCTGCTCTTGGAGGCCCAACACTGTCTACAGGAAAGGAGGGGGAACGTAGACATCAAGCTATTTTCTGGCGCCGTTGCCGGGGAGGAAAGGTAAAAGGTACTCACACTTCGGATCTCGGCTACTAAGCTATTTTCGCCGTTGTAAGTACTCGAAGCTATTTCCTTTAGACTCTGCAATTGCATCTTTTTGTTTCTTGTTACACTAGTAAGGCTTAATGGAAGACAACAACAAAATGAGAGATCTTTATGAACTTTATCTTGAATTAGGACATGATGTGTTTGAAGAGAGAATTAAAAAACCCATGGAACTTATGCATGCTAATGGGAATGTTATTAGTATGAATGCTTTGAACACTATTGTTGCTAATGCTATGGAAAATTCTAAGCTTGGGGAAGCTGGCTTTGATGAGCATGATATTTTTAGTCCCCCAAGCATTGAGGAGAAAATTTTCTTTGATGATACTTTGCCTCCTATATTTGATGATGAGAATAATAATGATAGCTACTTTGTTGAATTTGCTCCCACTACAACTAATAAAATTGATTATGCCTATGTGGAGAGTAATAATTTTGTGCATGAGACTCATGATAAGAATGCTTTATGTGATAGTTATATTGTTGAGTTTGCTCATGTTGCTACTGAAAGTTATTATGAGAGAGGAAAATATGGTTGTAGAAATTTTCATGTTACTAAAACACCTCTCTATATGCTGAAATTTTTGAAGCTACACTTGTTTTATCTTCCTATGCTTGTTACTTTGCTCTTCATGAACTTGTTTATTTACAAGATTCCTATGCATAGGAAGCATGTTAGACTTAAATGTGTTTTGAATTTGCTTCTTGATGCTCTCTTTTGCTTCAAATACTATTTCTTGCGAGTGCATCATTAAAACTGCTGAGCCCATCTTAATGGCTATAAAGAAAGAACTTCTTGGGAGATAACCCATGTGCTATTTTGCTACAGTACTTTGTTTTATATTTGTGTCTTGGAAGTTGTTTACTACTGTAGCAACCTCTCCTTATCTTAGTTTTGTGTTTTGTTGTGCCAAGTAAAGTCGTTGATAGAAAAGTTCATACTAGATTTGGATTACTGCGCAGAAACAGATTTCTTTGCTGTCACGAATCTGGGCAAAATTCTCTGTAGGTAACTCAGAAAATTATGCCAATTTACGTGAGTGATCCTCAGATATGTACGCAACTTTCATTCAATTTGGGCATTTTCATCTGAGCAAGTCTGGTGCCATTTTAAAATTCGTCTTTACGTACTGTTCTGTTTTGACAGATTCTGCCTTTTATTTCGCATTGCTTCTTTTGCTATGTGGGATGGATTTCTTTGTTCCATTAAACTCCAGTAGCTTTGAGCAATGTCCAGAAGTGTTAAGAATGATTGTGTCACCTCTGAACATGTGAGTTTTTGATTATGCACTAACCCTCTAATGAGTTTGTTTCGAGTTTGGTGTGGAGGAAGTTTTCAAGGGTCAAGAGAGGAGGATGATATACTATGATCAAGAAGAGTGAAGAGTCTAAGCTTGGGGATGCCCCGGTGGTTCATCCCTGCATATTTCAAGAAGACTCAAGCATCTAAGCTTGGGGATGCCCAAGGCATCCCCTTCTTCATCGACAACATTAGGTTCCTCCCCTGAAACTATATTTTTATTCGGTCACATCTTATGTACTTTACTTGGAGCGTCTGTTTGTTTTTGTTTTTGCTTTTGTTTGAATAAGTTCATCCTTGTGTGGGAGAGAGACACGCTCCGCTGGTTCGTATGAACACATGTGTTCTTAGCTCATAATATTCATGGCGAAGTTTCCTCTTCGTTAAATTGTTATATGGTTGGAATTGGAAAATGCTACATGTAGTAATTGCTATAATGTCTTGGGTAATTTGATACTTGGCAATTGTTGTGCTCATGTTTAAGCTCTTGCATCATATACTTTGCACCCATTAATGAAGAAATACATAGAGCATGCTAAAATTTGGTTTGCATAATTGGTCTCTCTAAGGTCTAGATAATTTCTAGTATTGAGTTTGAACAACAAGGAAGACGGTGTAGAGTCTTATAATGTTTTCAATATGTCTTTTATGTGAGTTTTGCTGCACCGGTTCATCCTTGTGTTTGTTTCAAACAACCTTGCTAGCCTAAGCCTTGTATCGAGAGGGAATACTTCTCATGCATCCAAAATACTTGAGCCAACCACTATGCCATTTGTGTCCACCATACCTACCTACTACATGGTATTTCTCCGCCATTCCAAAGTAAATTGCTTGAGTGCTACCTTTAAAATTCCATCATCACCTTTACAATATATAGCTCATGGGACAAATAGCTTAAAAACTATTGTGGTATTGAATATGTACTTATGCACTTTATCTCTTATTAAGTTGCTTGTTGTGCGATAACCATGTTTACTGGGGACGCCATCAACTATTCTTTGTTGAATATCATGTGAGTTGCTATGCATGTTCGTCTTGTCTGAAGTAAGAGAGATCTACCACCTTATGGTTAAGCATGCATATTGTTAGAGAAGAACATTGGGCCGCTAACTAAAGCCATGATTCATGGTGGAAGTTTCAGTTTTGGACATATATCCTCAATCTCATATGAGAAAATTACTAATTGTTGTTACATGCTTATGCATAAAAGAGGAGTCCATTATCTGTTGTCTATGTTGTCCCGGTATGGATGTCTAAGTTGAGAATAATCAATAGCGAGAAATCCGATGCGAGCTTTCTCCTTAGACCTTTGTACAGGCGGCATAGAGGTACCCCATTGTGACACTTGGTTAAAACATGTGCATTGTGATGATCCGGTAGTCCAAGCTAAGACAAGGTGCGGACACTATTAGTATACTATGCATGAGGCTTGCAACTTGTAAGATATAATTTACATGATACATATGCTTTATTACTACCGTTGACAAAATTGTTTCATGTTTTCAAAATAAAAGCTCTAGCACAAATATAGCAATCGATGCTTTCCTCTTTGAAGGACCATTCTTTTTACTTTTATGTTGAGTCAGTTCACCTATCTCTCTCCACCTCAAGAAGCAAACACTTGTGTGAACTGTGCATTGATTCTTACATACTTGCATATTGCATTTGTTATATTACTCTATGTTGACAATTATCCATGAGATATACATGTTACAAGTTGAAAGCAACCGCTGAAACTTAATCTTCCATTGTGTTGCTTCAATGTCTATACTTTAAATTATTGCTTTATGAGTTAACTCTTATGCAAGACTTATTGATGCTTGTCTTGAAGTACTATTCATGAAAAGTCTTTGCTTTATGATTCAGTTGTTTACTCATGTCATTACCATTGTTTTGATCGCTGCATTCATTACATATGTTTACAATATGATCAAGTTTATGATGGCATGTCACTCCAGAAATTATCTTTGTTATCGTTTTACCTGCTCGGGACGAGCAGAACTAAGCTTGGGGATGCTGATACGTCTCCGACGTATCGATAATTTCTTATGTTCCATGCCACATTATTGATGATATCTACATGTTTTGTACACATTATATGTCATATTTATGCGTTTTTCGGAACTAACCTATTAACAAGATGCCGAAGTGCCAGTTCTTTTCTGCTGTTTTTCAGAAATCCTAGTAAGGAAATATTCTCGGAATTGGACGAAATCAAGACCCAGGTTCCTATTTTCACCGGAAGCATCCAGAACACCCGAGAGCCACCAGGGAGGGGGCACAGGCCCACCAAACCACATGGCGGCGCGGCCAGGGGGGGCCCGCGCCACCCTATGGTGTGGGCACCCCTTCGACCCTCCTGCGCCGCCTCTTCGCCTATATAAAGCCCCTGGATCGAAAACCCTATTACGAACGACGAAACTCCAGAAAGACTCCAGGGCGCCGCCGCCATCGCGAAACTCCAATTCGGGGGACAGAACTCTGTTTCGGCACCCTGCCGGGACGGGGAATTGCCCCCGGAGCCATCTCCACCGCCATCTTCACCGCCATCTTCACCGCCATCGCTGCCTCCATGATGAGGAGGGAGTAATCCACCCCCGAGGCTGAGGGCTTCGCTGTAGCTATGTGGTTCATCTCTCTCCCATGTACCTCAATACAATAATCTCATGAGCTGCTTTACATGATTGAGATTCATATGAGTTTTGTATCACAATTCATCTATGTGCTACTCTAGTGATGTTATTAAAGTAGTCTATTCCTCCTGCACGATGTAATGGTGACAGTGTGTGCATCCGTGTTAGTACTTGGTTTATGCTATGATTATGATCTCTTGTAGATTATGAAGTTAACTATTGCTATGATAGTATTGATGTGATCTATTCCTCCTACATATGCATGAAGGTGACAGTGTGCATGCTTGATGGCGTGTATTTCACACGTTCGTTGGGAACCCCAAGAGGAAGGTATGATGCGCACAGCAGCAAGTTTTCCCTCAGAAAGAAACCAAGGTTTATCGAACCAGGAGGAGCCAAGAAGCAAGTTGAAGGTTGATGGCGGCGGGATGTAGTGCGGCGCAACACCAGAGATTCCGGCGCCAACGTGGAACCTGCACAACACAAACCAAGTACTTTGTCCCAACGAAACAGTGAGGTTGTCAATCTCACCGGCTTGCTGTAACAAAGGATTAACCGTATTGTGTGGAAGATGATTGTTTGCGAAAACAGTAAAACAAGTATTGCAGTAGATTGTATTTCAGATAAAAGAATGGACCGGGGTCCACAGTTCACTAGAGGTGTCTCTCCCATAAGATAAAGCATGTTGGGTGAACAAATTACAGTCGGGCAATTGACAAATAGAGAGGGCACCGCAATGCACATACATGACATGGTAAATATAGTGAGATTTAATTGGGCATTACGACAAAGTACATAGACCGCCATCCAACTGCATCTATGCCTAAAAAGTCCACCTTCAGGTTATCATCCGAACCCCTTCCAGTATTAAGTTGCAAAGCAACAGACAATTGCATTAAGTATGGTGCGTAATGTAATCAATAACTACATCCTCGGACATAGCATCAATGTTTTATCCCTAGTGGCAACAGCACAACACAACCTTAGAACTTTCTGTCACTGTCCCAGGTATCAATGGAGGCATGAACCCACTATCGAGCATAAATACTCCCTCTTGGAGTTAAGAGTAAAAACTTGGCCAGAGCCTCTACTAATAACGGAGAGCATGCAAGATCATAAACAACACATATGTAATAACTTGATAATTACCATAACATAGTATTCTCTATCCATCGGATCCCGACAAACACAACATATAGAATTACAGATAGATGATCTTGATCATGTTAGGCAGCTCACAAGATCCAACAATGAAGCACAATGAGGAGAAGACAACCATCTAGCTACTGCTATGGACCCATAGTCCAGGGGTGAACTACTCACTCATCACTCCGGAGGCGACCATGGCGGTGTAGAGTCCTCCGGGAGATGAATCCCCTCTCCGGCAGGGTGCCGGAGGCGATCTCCTGAATCCCCGAGATGGGATTGGCGGCGGCGTCTCTGGAAGGTTTTCCGTATCGTGGCTCTCGGTGGGGGTTTCACGGAGGCTATTTGTAGGCGGAAGGCAAGTCAGGAGGGGAGCACTGGGCCCAAACCACAGGCCGGCGCGCCAGGGGGGGCCGCGCCGCCTAGGGTTTGGCCACCCCGTGGCCCCACTTCGTTGACTCTTCGGTCTTCTGGAAGCTTCGTGGAAAAATAGGGACCTGGGTCTTGATTTCGTCCGATTCGAGAATATTTCCTTACTAGGATTTCTGAAACCAAAAACAGCAGAAAACAGCAACTGGCTCTTCGGCATCTTGTTAATAGGTTAGTTCCAGAAAATGCATAAATATGATATATAATGTGCATATAACATGTAGATATCATCAATAATGTGGCATGGAACATAAGAAATTATCGATACGTTGGAGACGTATCAGCATCCCCAAGCTTAGTTCTGCTCGTCCCGAGCAGGTAAAACGATAACAAAGATAATTTCTGAAGTGACATGCTATCATAATCTTGATCATACTATTTGTAAGCATATGTAATGAATGCAGCGATCAAAACAATGGTAATGACATGAGTAAACAAATGAATCATAAAGCAAAGACTTTTCATGAATAGTACTTCAAGACAAGCATCAATAAGTCTTGCATAAGAGTTAACTCATAAAGCAATAAATCAAAGTAGAGGTATTGAAGCAACACAAAGGAAGATGAAGTTTCAGCGGTTGCTTTCAACTTATAACATGTATATCTCATGGATATTGTCAACATAGAGTAATATAACAAGTGCAATATGCAAGTATGTAGGAATCAATGCACAGTTCACACAAGTGTTTGCTTCTTGAGGTGGAGAGAGATAGGTGAACTGACTCAACATAAAAGTAAAAGAATGGTCCTTCAAAGAGGAAAGCATCGATTGCTATATTTGTGCTAGAGCTTTTATTTTGAAAACATGAAACAATTTTGTCAACGGTAGTAATAAAGCATATGAGTTATGTAAATTATATCTTACAAGTTGCAAGCCTCATGCATAGTATACTAATAGTGCCCGCACCTTGTCCTAATTAGCTTGGACTACCGGATCATCACAATGCACATGTTTTAACCAAGTGTCACAATGGGGTACCTCCATGCCGCCTGTACAAGGGTCTAAGGAGAAAGTTCGCATTGGATTTCTCGCTTTTGATCATTCTTCAACTTAGACACCCATACCGGGACAACATGAACAACAGATAATGGACTCCTCTTTAATGCATAAGCATGTAACAACAATTATTATTCTCACTGGAGATTGAGGATATGTGTCCAAAACTGAAACTTCCACCATGATTCATGGCTTTAGTTAGCGGCCCAATGTTCTTCTCTAACAATATGCATGCTTAACCATAAGGTGGTAGATCTCCCTTACTTCAGACAAGACGAACATGCATAGCAACTCACATGATATTCAACAAAGAATAGTTGATGGCGTCCCCAGAAGCATGGTTATCGCACAACAAGCAACTTAATAAGAGATAAAATGCATAAGTACATATTCAATACCACAATAGTTTTTAAGGCTATTTTTGTCCCATGAGCTATATATTGCAAAGGCGAATGATGGAATTTTAAAGGTAGCACTCAAGCAATTTACTTTGGAATGGCGGAGAAATACCATGTAGTAGGTAGGTATGGTGGACACAAATGGCATAGTGGTTGGCTCAAGGATTTTGGATGCATGAGAAGTATTCCCTCTCGATACAAGGTTTAGGCTAGCAAGGTTATTTGAAACAAACACAAGGATGAACGGTGCAGCAAAACTCACATAAAAGACATATTGTAAACATTATAAGACTCTACACCGTCTTCCTTGTTGTTCAAAACTCAATACTAGATATTATCTAGACTCTAGAGAAACCAAATATGCAAACCAAATTAGCAAGCTCCAAGTATTTATTCATTAATGGGTGCAAAGTATATGATGCAAGAGCTTAAACATGAGCACAACAATTGCCAAGTATCACATTATCCAAGACATTTTAGCAATTACTACATGTAGCATTTTCCAATTCCAACCATATAACAATTTAACGAAGAAGAAACTTCGCCTTGAACATTATGAGTAAAGCCTAAGGACATATTTGTCCATATGCAACAGCGGAGCGTGTCTCTCTCCCACAAAGTGAATGCTAGGATCCAACTTTATTCAAACAAAACAAAAACAAAAACAAAAACAAACCGACGCTCCAAGCAAAGTGCATAAGATGTGACGGAATAAAAATGTAGTTTCAGGGGAGGAACCTGATGATTTTGTCGATGAAGAAGGGGATGCCTTGGGCATCCCCAAGCTTAGACGCTTGAGTCTTCTTAGAATATGCAGGGGTGAACCACCGGGGCATCCCCAAGCTTAGAGCTTTCACTCCTCTTGATCATAGTATATCATACTCCTCTCTTGATCCTTGAAAACTTCCTTCACACCAAACTTCAAGCAAACTCATTAGAGAGTTAGTGCACAATAAAAATGTACATGTTCAGAGGTGACACAATCATTCTTTACACTTCTGGACATTGCATAAAGCTACTGGACATTAATGGATCAAAGAAATTCATCCAACATAGCAAAAGAGGCAATGCGAAATAAAAGGCAGAATCTGTCAAAACAGAACAGTTCGTAAAGACGAATTTTAAAATGGCACCAGACTTGCTAAAATGGAAAAACTCAAAACTAATGAAAGTTGCGTACATATCTGAGGATCACTCACGTAAATTGGCATAATTTTCTGAGTTTCCTACAGAGAATTAGACCCAGATTCGTGACAGCAAAGAAATCTGTTTCTGCGCAGTAATCCAAATCTAGTATGAACCTTACTATAGAGACTTTACTTGGCACAAAAACATGATAAGGAGAGGTTGCTACAGTAGTAAACAACTTCCAAGACTCAAATATAAAACAAAGTGCTGTAGTAAAAACATGGGTTGTCTCCCATAAGCGCTTTTCTTTAACGCCTTTCAGCTAGGCGCAGAAAGTGTATCAAGTATTATCAAAGGGTGGTGCATCTACAGCGGGGTTTGGAGTTTTCTCAACCATGCATAGTATATTGGATACATAAGTTTCAGCGTCTCCCTTTTCATTAGTCTTGGGCTTGCTACTCTCATCGAACAAATTTTCAGGAACAAGCCAAGCATAGTTATTTTCTAGTGCATCATTCATAGCTAGGAGTTTACATGGTATTGGTGCTTTGATCTCCCCACCATCATTAATGTTGTTAGTGTACCTTATTCTATCCATGTCCATTTTTTCAAGGAGACCAACAAAATTAGTATGAGAACCTAGCATATTAAATTTAGCAAAGACCTTTCTAGCCTCTCTTGCTAGACCGCCAAATTCTCTAAGAAGGGTTTCTAAAACAAAATCTTTCTTTTCTCCTTCTTCCATATCACCAAGTGTAAGAAACATGTGTTGGATTATAGGATTGAGATTAACAAATTTAGTTTCCAACATGCGAACTAAAGCAGCAGCAGCAATTTCATAGGTAGGTGCAAGTTCTACCAAGTGTCTATCTTCAAAATCTTCAGTAATACTAACATGATTGAAGAATTCTTCTATATTATTTCTCCCAATTATAGACCCGCGTCCTACCGGTATGTCTTTTGTGGTAAAATTAAAAGGAAACATGATGAATCAAGTAAAGTAAATGCAAGTAAACTAATTTTTTTTTGTTTTTGATATAGAGAGCAAGACAGTAAATAAAGTAAAACTAGCAACTAATTTTTTTGTGTTTTGATATAATGCAGCAAACAAAGTAGTAAATAAAATAAAGCAAGACAAAAACAAAGTAAAGAGATTGAGAAGTGGAGACTCCCCTTGCAGCGTGTCTTGATCTCCCCGGCAACGGCGCCAGAAAATGTGCTTGATGGCGTGTATTTCACACGTTCGTTGGGGAACCCCAAGAGGAAGGTATGATGCGCACAGCAGCAAGTTTTCCCTCAGAAAGAAACCAAGGTTTATCGAACCAGGAGGAGCCAAGAAGCACGTTGAAGGTTGATGGCGGCGGGATGTAGTGGCGCAACACCGAGATTCCGCGCCAACGTGGAACTGCACAACACAAACCAAGTACTTTGTCCCAACGAAACAGTGAGGTTGTCAATCTCACCGGCTTGCTGTAACAAAGGATTAACCGTATTGTGTGGAAGATGATTGTTTGCAGAAAACAGTAAAACAAGTATTGCAGTAGATTGTATTTCAGTATAAAAGAATGGACCGGGGTCCACAGTTCACTAGAGGTGTCTCTCCCATAAAATAAAGCATGTTGGGTGAACAAATTACAGTCGGGCAATTGACAAATAGAGAGGGCACCGCAATGCACATACATGACATGGTAAATATAGTGAGATTTAATTGGGCATTACGACAAAGTACATAGACCGCCATCCAACCGCATCTATGCCTAAAAAGTCCACCTTCAGGTTATCATCCGAACCCCTTCCAGTATTAAGTTGCAAAGCAACAGACAATTGCATTAAGTATGGTGCATAATGTAATCAATAACTACATCCTCGGACATAGCATCAATGTTTTATCCCTAGTGGCAACAGCACAACACAACCTTAGAACTTTCTGTCACTGTCCCATCAATGCATGAACCCACTATCGAGCATAAATACTCCCTCTTGGAGTTAAGAGTAAAAACTTGGCCAGAGCCTCTACTAATAACGGAGAGCATGCAAGATCATAAACAACACATATGTAATAACTTGATAATTACCATAACATAGTATTCTCTATCCATCGGATCCCGACAAACACAACATATAGAATTACAGATAGATGATCTTGATCATGTTAGGCAGCTCACAAGATCCAACAATGAAGCACAATGAGGAGAAGACAACCATCTAGCTACTGCTATGGACCCATAGTCCAGGGGTGAACTACTCACTCATCACTCCGGAGGCGACCATGGCGGTGTAGAGTCCTCCGGGAGATGAATCCCCTCTCCGGCAGGGTGCCGGAGGCGATCTCCTGAATCCCCGAGATGGGATTGGCGGCGGCTGCGTCTCTGGAAGGTTTTCCGTATCGTGGCTCTCGATCGGGGGTTTTGTCACGGAGGCTATTTGTAGGCGGAAGGGCAAGTCGAGGGAGGGGGCCCAAACCACGCCGGCGCGCGGCCGGGGTGGGGCCGCGCCGCCCTAGGGTTTGGCCACCCCGTGGCCCCACTTCGTTGACTCTTCGGTCTTCTGGAAGCTTCGTGGAAAAATAGGGACCTGGGTCTTGATTTCGTCCGATTCCGAGAATATTTCCTTACTAGGATTTCTGAAACCAAAAACAGCAGAAAACAAGAATCGGCTCTTCGGCATCTTGTTAATAGGTTAGTCCGAAAATGCATAAATATGACATATAATGTGCATATAACATGTAGATATCATCAATAATGTGGCATGGAACATAAGAAATTATCGATACGTTGGAGACGTATCAATGCTATGTTAGTACTTGGTTTAGTCTTTTGATCTATCTTACACTATAAGGTTACTAAAATATGAACATTAATTGTGGAGCTTGTTAACTCCGACATTGAGGGTTCGTGTAATCCTACGCAATGTGTTCATCATCCAACAAAAGTGTAGAGTATGCATTTATCTATTCTGTTATGTGATCAATGTTGAGAGTGTCCACTAGTGAAAGTGTAATCCCTAGGCCTTGTTCCTAAATACTGCTATCGCTGCTTGTTTACCTGCGTTACTACTGCTGCAATACTACCACCATCAACTACACGCCAGCAAGCTATTTTCTGGCACCGTTACTACTGCTCATATATATTCATACCACCTGTATTTCACTATCTCTTCGTCGAACTAGTGCACCTATTAGGTGTGTTGGGGACACAAGAGACTTCTTGCTTTGTGGTTGCAGGGTTGCATGAGAGGGATATCTTTGACCTCTTCCTCCCCGAGTTCGATAAACCTTGGGTGATCCACTTAAGGGAAACTTGCTGCTGTTCTACAAACCTCTGCTCTTGGAGGCCCAACACTTCTACAAGAAAGGAGGGGAATGGTTGGGAGCCCATCATTAAGATGAAGGTCAATGACTTTGATTGTAATGCTTTATGTGATCTTGGTGCAAGTATTTCTGTTATGCCTAAGAAAATTTATGATATGCTTGACTTGCCACCATTGAAAAACTGTTATTTGGATGTTAATCTTGTTGATAATGCTACAAAGAAACCTTTGGGGAGAGTTGATAATGTTCGCATTACCGTTAACAATAACCTTGTCCCCGTTGATTTTGTTGTCTTGGATATTGAATGCAATGCATCTTGTCCCATTATATTGGGAAGACCTTTTCTTCGAACTGTTGGAGCTATCATTGATATGAAGGAAGGTAATATTAAATATCAATTTCCTCTCAAGAAAGGTATGGAACACTTTCCTAGAAAGAGAATGAAGTTACCTTTTGATTCTATTATTAGAACAAATTATGATGTTGATGCTTCGTCTCTTGATAACACTTGATATACACTTTCTGCGCCTAGCTGAAAGGCGTTAAAGAAAAGCGCTTATGGGAGACAACCCATGTTTTTACTACAGTACTTTTATTTTATATTTGAGTCTTGGAAGTTGTTTACTACTGTAGCAACCTCTCCTTATCTTAGTTTTGTGCATTGTTGTGCCAAGTAAAGTCTTTGATAGTAAGGTTCATACTAGATTTGGATTACTGCGCAGAAACAGATTTCTTTGCTGTCACGAATCTGGGTCTAATTCTCTGTAGGTAACTCAGAAAATTATGCCAATTTACGTGAGTGATCCTCAGATATGTACGCAACTTTCATTCAATTTGGGCATTTTCATTTGAGCAAGTCTGGTGCCACTTTAAAATTCGTCTTTACGAACTGTTCTGTTTTGACAGATTCTGCCTTTTATTTCGCATTGCCTCTTTTGCTATGTTGGATGAATTTCTTTGATCCATTAATGTCCAGTAGCTTTGTGCAATGTCCAGAAGTGTTAAGAATGATTATGTCACCTCTGAACATGTAAATTTTTATTGTGCACTAACCCTCTAATGAGTTGTTTCGAGTTTGGTGTGGAGGAAGTTTTCAAGGATCAAGAGAGGGAAATGATGCAATATGATCAAGGAGAGTGAAAGCTCTAAGCTTGGGGATGCCCCGGTGGTTCACCCCTGCATATTTTAAGAAGACTCAAGCGTCTAAGCTTGGGGATGCCCAAGGCATCCCCTTCTTCATCGACAACATTATCAGGTTCCTCTAGTGAAACTATATTTTTATTCCATCACATCTTATGTGCTTTGCTTGGAGCGTCGGTTTGTTTTTGTTTTTGTTTTTGTTTGAATAAAATGGATCCTAGCATTCATTGTATGGGAGAGAGACACGCTCCGCTGTTGCATATGGACAAATATGTCCTTAGGCTTTACTCATAGTATTCATGGCGAAGGTTGAATCTTCTTCGTTAAATTGTTATATGGTTGGAATCGGGAAATGCTACATGTAGTAATTCTAAAATGTCTTGAATAATTTGATACTTGGCAATTGTTGTGCTCATGTTTAAGCTCTTGCATCATATACCTTGCACCCATTAATGAAGAAATACATAGAGCTTGCTAAAATTTGGTTTGCATATTTGGTCTCTCTAAAGTCTAGATAATTTCTAGTATTGAGTTTTGAACAACAAGGAAGACGGTGTAGAGTCTTATAATGTTTACAATATGTCTTTTATGTGAGTTTTGCTGCACCGGTTCATCCTTGTGTTTGTTTCAAATAACCTTGCTAGCCTAAACCTTGTATCGAGAGGGAATACTTCTCATGCATTCAAAATCCTTGAGCCAACCACTATGCCATTTGTGTCCACCATACCTACCTACTACATGGTATTTCTCCGCCATTCCAAAGTAAATTGCTTGAGTGCTACCTTTAAATTTCCATCATTCGCCTTTGCAATATATAGCTCATGGGACAAAATAGCCTTAAAAACTATTGTGGTATTGAATATGTACTTATGCACTTTATCTCTTATTAAGTTGCTTGTTGTGCGATAACCATGCTCCTGGGGACGCCATCAACTACTCTTTGTTGAATATCATGTGAGTTGCTATGCATGTTCGTCTTGTCTGAAGTAAGGGAGATTTACCACTCATTAAATGGTTAGAGCATGCATAATGTTAGAGAAGAACATTGGGCCGCTAACTAAAGCCATGAATCATGGTGGAAGTTTCAGTTTTGGACATATATCCTCAATCTCATATGAGAACATTAATTGTTGCTACATGCTTATGCATTAAAGAGGAGTCCATTATCTGTTGTCTATGTTGTCCCGGTATGGATGTCTAAGTTGAGAATAATCAAAAGCGAGAAATCCAAATGCGAGCTTTCTCCTTAGACCTTTGTACAGGCGGCATAGAGGTACCCCTTTGTGACACTTGGTTAAAACATGTGTATTGCGATGATAATCCCGGTAATCCGAGCTAATTAGGACAAGGTGCGGGCACTACTAGTATACTATGCATGAGGCTTGCAACTTGTAAGATATAATTTACATGATATATATGCTTTATTACTACCGTTGACAAAATTGTTTCATGTTTTCAAAATAAAAGCTCTAGCACAAATATAGCAATCGATGCTTTCCTCTTTGAAGGACCTTTCTTTTACTTTTATGTTGAGTCAGTTCACCTATCTCTCTCCACCTCAAGAAGCAAACACTTGTGTGAACTGTGCATTGATTCCTACATACTTGCATATTGCACTTGTTATATTACTTTACATTGACACTATCCATGAGATATACATGTTATAAGTTGAAAGCAACCGCTGAAACTTAATCTTCCTTTGTGTTGCTTCAATACCTTTACTTTGATTTATTGCTTTATGAGTTAACTCTTATGCAAGACTTATTGATACTTGTCTTGAAGTACTATTCATGAAAAGTCTTTGTTTTATGATTCAGTTGTTTACTCATGTCATTACCATTGTTTTGATCGCTGCATTCATTACATATGCTTACAATAGTATGATCAAGGTTATGATGGCATGTCACTCCAGAAATTATCTTTGTTATCGTTTACCTGCTCGGGACGAGCAGGAACTAAGCTTGGGGATGCCGATACGTCTCCGACGTATCGATAATTTCCTATGTTCCATGCCACATTATTGATGATATCTACATGTTTTATGCATACTTTATGTCATATTTATGCATTTTCCGGCACTAACCTATTAACGAGATGCCGAAGAGCCAGTTGCTGTTTTCTGCTGTTTTTGGTTTCAGAAATCCTACAAAGGAAATATTCTCGGAATTGGACGAAATCAACGCCCAGGGTCCTATTTTTGCACGAAGCTTCCAGAAGACCGGAGGGGAGACGAAGTGGGGCCACGGGGCGCCGCCACACTAGGGCGGCGCGGCCTAGCGCGGCCCGTGGGGCCCCCGTGACGCCCTCGACCTGCCCTTCCGCCTACTTAAAGCCTCCGTCGCGAAACCCCCAGTACCGAGAGCCACGATACGGAAAACCTTCCAGAGACGCCGCCGCTGCCAATCCCATCTCGGGGGATTCAGGAGATCGCCTCCGGCACCCTGCCGGAGAGGGGAATCATCTCCCGGAGGACTCTTCACCGCCATGGTCGCCTCCGGAGTGATGAGTGAGTAGTTCACCCCTGGACTATGGGTCCATAGCAGTAGCTAGATGGTCGTCTTCTCCTTATGTGCTTCATTGTTGGATCTTGTGAGCTGCCTAATATGATCAAGATCATCTATCTGTAATGCTATATGTTGTGTTTGTCGGGATCCGATGGATAGAGAATACTATGTTATGTTGATTATCAATCTATTACCTATGTGTTGTTTATGATCTTGCATGCTCTCCGTTATTAGTAGAGGCTCTGGCCAAGTTTTTACTCTTAACTCCAAGAGGGAGTATTTATGCTCGATAGTGGGTTCATGCCTCCATTAAATCTGGGATAGTGACAGAAAGTTCTAAGGTTGTGGATGTGCTGTTGCCACTAGGGATAAAACATTGATGCTATGTCCGAGGATGTAGTTATTGATTACATTACGCACCATACTTAATGCAATTGTCTGTTGTTTGCAACTTAATACTGGAAGGGGTTCGGATGATAACCTGAAGGTGGACTTTTTAGGCATAGATGCATGCTGGATAGCGGTCTATGTACTTTGTCGTAATGCCCAATTAAATCTCACTATACTTATCATATCATGTATGTGCATTGTCATGCCCTCTCTATTTGTCAATTGCCCGACTGTAATTTGTTCACCCAACATGCTATTTATCTTATGGGAGAGACACCTCTAATGAACTGTGGACCCCGGTCCTATTCTTTACATCGAATACAATCTACTGCAATATTTGTTCTTTACTATTTTCTGCAAACAATCATCATCCACACTATACATCTAATCCTTTGTTACAGCAAGCCGGTGAGATTGACAACCTCACTGTTTCGTTGGGGCAAAGTACTTTGGTTGTGTTGTGCAGGTTCCACGTTGGCGCCGGAATCCCTGGTGTTGCGCCGCACTACATCCCGCCGCCATCAACCTTCAACGTGCTTCTTGGCTCCTCCTGGTTCGATAAACCTTGGTTTCTTTCTGAGGGAAAACTTGCTACTGTCTGCATCACACCTTCCTCTTGGGGTTCCCAACGGACGTGTCGATTGCACGCATCATGGGCCCCCTGTGGCCCTCCTCTAGTGGCTCTCGGGTGTTCTGGAAGTTTCGTGGAATTCTAAGATGCTGGACGTTGATTTCGTCCGATTCCGAGAATATTTCCTTACTAGGATTTCTGAAACCAAAAACAGCAGAACAGGAACTGGCACTTCGGCATCTCGTCAATAGGTTAGTTCCGGAAAACGCATCAAAATGATATAAAGTGTGAACAAAACATGTAGGTATTGTCATAAAACTAGCATGGAACATAAGAAATTATAGATACGTTTGAGACGTATCAAGCATCCCCAAGCTTAGTTCCTACTCGCCCTCGAGTAGGTAAACGATAACAATGATAATTTCTTAAGTGACATGCTACCAACATGATCTTGATCAACATTATTGTAAAGCATATGAGATGAATGCAGCGATTCAAAGCAATGGTAAAGATGATGATTAAACAACTGAATCATATAGCAAAGACTTTTCATGAATAGTACTTTCAAGACAAGCATCAATAAGTCTTGCATAAGAGTTAACTCATAAGCAATAAATTCTTAGTAGAAGGCATTGAAGCAACACAAAGGATGATTAAGTTTCAGCAATTGCTTTCAACTTGTAACATGTATATCTCATGGATAATCGTCAACACAAAGTAATATAACAAGTGCAATAGGTAAACATGTAAGAATCAATGCACACAGTTTACACAAGTGTTTGCTTCTAAGATAGAAAGAAGTGGGTAAACTGACTCAACATAAAGTAAAAGAATGGCCCTTCGCAGAGGGAAGCAGGGATTAAATCATGTGCTAGAGCTTTTTAAGTTTTGAAATCATATAGAGAGCATAAAAGTAAAGTTTTGAGAGGTGTTTGTTGTTGTCAACGAATGGTAGCGGGTACTCTAACTACCTTATCAACCAGACTTTCAAGAGCGGCTCCCATGAAGGACGTTATCTCTACCAGCAAGGTAGATCATCCCTCTTCTCTTTTGTTTACACATGTATTTTAGTTTCATTATTTATGGATGACACTCCTCCCAACCTTTTGCTTACACAAGCCATGGCTAACCGAATCCTCGGGTGCCTTCCAACATTCACATACCATGGAGGAGTATCTATTTGCAAAATTAAGTTGCTTACTGATAGATCAGAGCAAAACATGTGAAGAGAATTATTAATGCAAGTTAATTAATCGGGGCTGGGAACCCCATTGCCAGCTCTTTTTGCAAAATTATTGGATAAGCGGATGAGCCACTAGTCCATTGGTGAAAGTCTGTCAGAAGTAAATGACAAGATCGAAAGATAAAACACCACATACTTCCTCATGAGCTATAAAACATTGACACAAATAAGAGATAATAGCTTTTGAATTGTTTAAAGGTAGCACATGAAGTATTTGCTTGGAATGGCAGAGAAATACCATGTAGTAGGTAGGTATGGTGGACACAAATGGCATAGTTTTTGGCTCAAGGTTTTGGATGCACGAGAAGTATTCCCTCTCAGTACAAGGCTTTGGCTAGCAAGGTTGTTTGAAGCAAACTCAAGTATAAAACGGTGCAGCAAGACTCACATATGAACATATTGTAAGCATTATAAGACTTTACATCGTCTTCCTTGTTGTTCAAACACCTTAACCAGAAAATATCTAGACTCTAGAGAAACCAATCATGCAAACCAAATTTTAACAAGCTCTATGTAGTTCTTCATTAATAGGTGCAAAGTATATGATGCAAGAGCTTAAACATGATCTATATGAGCACAACAATTGCCAAGTATCAAATTATTCAAGACATTATACCAATTACCACATGAAGCATTTTCTGTTTCCAACCATATAACAATGAACGAAGCAGTTTCAACCTTCGCCATGAACATTAAGAGTAAAGCTAAGAACACATGTGTTCATACGCAACAGCGGAGCGTGTCTCTCTCCCACACAAGCATGAATTTATTCAAACAAAACAAAAACAAACAGACGCTCCAAGTAAAGTACATAAGATGTGACCGAATAAAAATATAGTTTCAAGAGAAGAAACCTGATAAGTTGTTGATGAAGAAGGGGATGCCTTGGGCATCCCCAAGCTTAGACGCTTGAGTCTTCTTAAAATATGCAGGGATGAACCACGGGGGCATCCCCAAGCTTAAACTCTTCACTCTTCTTGATCATATTGTATCATCCTCCTCTCTTGACCCTTGAAAACTTCCTCCACACCAAACTTAAAACAAACTCATTAGAGGGTTATTGCATAATTCATATATTCAGAGGTGACATAATCATTCTTAACACTTCTGGACATTGCACAAAGCTACTGGAAGTCAATGGAACAAAGAAATCCATCCAACACAGCAAAAGAGGCAATGCGAAATAAAAGGCAGAATCTGTCAAAACAGAACAGTCCGTAAAGACGAATTTTTTAGAGGCACTGGACTTGCTCAGATGAAAATGCCCAAATTGAATGAAAGTTGCGTACATATCTGAGGATCACGCACGTAAATTGGCAGATTTTTCTGAGTTACCTACAGAGAACCCTGCCCAAATTCGTGACAGCAAGAAATCTGTTTCTGCGCAGTAATCCAAATCTAGTATGAACCTTGCTATCAAAGACTTTACTTGGCACAACAATGCAATAAAATAAAGATAAGGAGAGGTTGCTACAGTAGTAACAACTTCCAAGACTCAAATATAAAACAAAAGTACTGTAGTAAAATAAACACATGGGTTATCTCCCAAGAAGTTCTTTCTTTATAGCCATTAAGATGGGCTCAGCAATTTTAATGATGCTCGCGCAAGAAATAAGAGTTGAAGCAAAAGAGAGCATCAAGAAGCAAATTCAAAACACATTTAAGCCTAACATGCTTCCTATGCATAGGAATCTTGTAAATAAACAAGTTCATGAAGAGCAAAGTAACAAGCATAGGAAGATAAAACAAGTGTAACTTCAAAAATTTCAGCATATAGAGAGGTGTTTTAGTAACATGAAAATTTCTACAACCATATTTTCCTCTCTCATAATAACTTTCAGAGGCATCATGAACAAACTCAACAATATAAGTATCACATAAAGCATTCTTATTCACATGCATAAAAGTATCATTACTCTCCACATAAGCATAATCAATTTTATTAGTTGTAGTGGGAGCAAATTCAACAAAGTAGCTATCATTATTATTCTCATCAAGTGTAGGAGGCATAGTATAATCATAATAAAATTTACTCTCCATAGTAGGCGGCACCAAAAGACCACTATCATTATAATCATCATATATGGGAGGCATATCATAATCAACATAAACTTTCTCCTCAATACCCGGAGGGCTAAAGAGATCATTTTCATCAAAACCGACCTCCCCAAGCTTAGAATTTTCTATATCATTATCAACAATGGTGTTCAAAGCGTTCATACTAATATTACTACTAGCATGCAAATAAGGTTCCATAGGTTTTTTAATTTTCGCATTAAACCATTCATGTCTTGACTCAGGAAATAGAATAAAAAGCTCACAGATGTTTTCCATTATGCCTTACTAGTGTTTAACAAGAAACAAAAAGATGCAATTGCAGGATCTAAAGGAAATAGCTTCGAGCACACACACAACGGCAAGAAAAGTACTTAGTTACCTGGGACCGGAGTATGAGTGCCTTTTACCTTTCCTCCCCGGCAACGGCGCCAGAAAAGTGTTTGATATCTACGGGTGCTTCTATTCTTGTAGACAGTGTTGGGCCTCCAAGAGCAGAGGTTTGTAGAACAGCAGCAAGTTTCCCTTAAGTGGATCACCCAAGGTTTATCGAACTCAGGGAGGAAGAGGTCAAAGATATCGCTCTCAAGCAACCCTGCAATCACGATACAAGAAGTCTCTTGTGTCCCCAACACACCTAATACACTTGTCAGATGTATAGGTGCACTAGTTCGGCGAAGAGATATTAAAACGCAGGTGGTATAGATGAATATGAGTAGTAGTAACAGCGCCAGAAAAGTGCTTGCTGGCGTGCAGTTGATGGTAGTAATATTGCAGGAAGTAAAGATGCAGTAAAACAGTAAACAAGCGATGATTGCAGTATTTGGAAACAAGGCCTAGGGATCATACTTTCACTAGTGGACACTCTCAACATTGATCACATAAATAAATAAGTTCTCTTCCTTTGTGCTACATATACTCTTGTTTGATAATGAACACCATTCGTTGTGTAGGGCTACAAGAGCACCTCAATGCCGGAGTTAACAAGCTCCACAACATTCGGCATTCATATTTAAGTAACCTTTAGAGCATAATAGATCTTTGCAATTTAAACCGAGTACTAACATAGCATACACACTATCACCTTTACACTATGAAGGGGGAATAAATCACATCAATACTATCATAGTAATAATTAACTCCATAACCTACAAGAGATTATGATCATAACCTACGCCAAGTACTACACGATGCACACACTGTCACCATTACACCGTGAAGGAGGAATAGACTACTTTAATAACATCACAAGAGTAGCACATAGACTAATAGTGATACAAAGCTCATATGAATCTCAATCATGTAAGGCAGCTCATGAGATCATTGTATTGAAGTACATAGGAGAGAGATTAACCACATAGCTACCGGTACAGCCCTTAGCCTCGATGGAGAACTACTCCCTCCTCATGGGAGACAGCAGCGTTGATGAAGATGGCGGTGGTGTCGATGGAGATGCCTTCCGGGGGCACTTCCCGTCCCGGCGGTGTCGAACAGAGACTCCTGTCCCAGATCTTGGCTTCGCGATGGCGGTGGCTCTGGAAGGTTTCTCGTACCGTGGCTTTTCCGTATCGAAGATTTAGGTCAGGGACCTTTAAATAGGCGAAGAGGCGGAGTCGGAAGGCTGACGGGGCCACCACACAATAGGGCGGCGCGCCTGGCTCCTTGGCCGCGCCGCCCTGATATAGGGGATCGCAACAGTCTTCGAGGGAAGTAAAACCCAATTTATTGATTCGACACAAGGGGAGACAAAGAATACTTGAAAGCCTTAACAGCGGAGTTGTCAATTCAGCTGCACCTGGAAACAGACTTGCTCGCAAGAGTTTATCAGTAGTAACAGTTTTGTGGCAGTAGCAGTAGTGAAATAACAGCAGCAGAGTAACAAAGACAGCAGTAGTGATTATAGTAAACAGCAGGATTAAAATACTGTAGGCACGGGGACGGATTAACGGGCGTTGCATGGATGAGAGAAACTCATGTAACAATCATAGCAGGGCATTTGCAGATAATAATAAAACGGTATCCAAGTACTAATCAATCAATAGGCATGTGTTCCATATATAGTCGTACGTGCTCGCAATGAGAAACTTGCACAACATCTTTTGTCCTACCAGCCGGTGGCAGCCGGGCCTCAAGGGAATCTACTGGATATTAAGGTACTCCTTTTAATAGAGTACCGGAGCAAAGCATTAACACTCCGTGAACACATGTGATCCTCACGTCACTACCATCCCCTCCGGTTGTCCCGATTTCTGTCACTTCGGGGCCATTGGTTCCGGACAGCAACATGTGTATACAACTTGCAGGTAAGACCATAAACAATGAATATCATGATGAAACAATAACATGTTCAGATCTGAGATCATGGCACTCGGGCCCTAGTGACAAGCATTAAGCATAACAAGTTGCAACAATATCATAAAAGTACCATCTACGGATACTAGGCACTATGCCCTAACAATCTTATGACTATTACATGACCAATCTCATCCAATCCCTACCATCCCCTTCGGCCTACAGCGGGGGAATTACTCACACATGGATGGGGGAAACATTGCTGGTTGATGGAGAGGCGTTGGCGGTGATGGCGGTGATGATCTCCTCCAATTCCCCGTCCCGGCGGAGTGCCGAACGGAGACTTGCTCCCGCGACGGAGTTTCGCGATGTGGCGGCGTTGGAGGGTTTCGGCGACTTCGACTTCCCCCCGTTTTTAGGTCGAGGCGAATAAGTAGTCCGAAAGGGGGCGTCGGAGGCCGTCGAGGGGCCACACCACATGGCGCGCGGGCCCCCTGGGCCGCGCCGCCCGGTGTGGGGCCCTCGGGCCTCCACCTCAATTGCCCTTCTGGCTCCGTTAGTTTCCTGGGAAAATAGGGCCTTCTGCATAAATTCCGAGGTTTTTCCCGAAAGTTGGATTTCTGCACAAAAACGAGACACCAGAGCAGTTCTGCTGAAAACAGCGTTAGTCCGTGTTAGTTGCATCCAAAATACACAAATTAGAGGCCAAACAATAGCAAAAGTGTTCGGGAAAGTAGATACGTTTTGGACGTATCAACTCCCCCAAGCTTAGCTTATTGCTTGTCCTCAAGCAATTCAGTTAACAACTGAGCGATAAAAGAACTTTCACGAACACATTTGCTCATATGATGTATATATTCTCATGATATGGCTAATACTTAAGCAGTTCATAATAAGGTACATGCAAATAAGATCATCTAACAGCTATGTCAATCATGAAGAGGTACCAACAATTAATAATAAGCATCATGAATCATGTATATAAGCAGGATTGCAATGTTCATAAAAGAGTATGATAGAGTGGTATCTCGCTTGCCTGTATTTGATTGGCAAAACATAAATGCCGAGGCACCTCTGGAGTTCATAGAAAGACTAGAAGTAGTGATTGTCAAAGATAAAAGCATCAAAGTTATACCACAATCAATCATATTTTGAGACAAGCATATTATACTAAGAATGACAGTTGTGCTCTCAAGATAGTGCTCAAAGAAATAATGGAGACACAACATAAAAGTAAAAGATTGACCCTTCGCAGAGGGAAGCAGGGATTAACATGCGCTAGAGCTTTTCATTTGTAAAACAGGAGTAAAATTATTTTGAGAGGTGTTTGTTGTTGTCAACGAATGGTAATGGGTACACCAACTACCTCGCCAACCGGACTTTCAAGAGCGGCTCCCATGAATTATTGCATTTTTATGTGGCACTCCTTCCAACCTTTCTTACACAAACCATGGCTAACCGAATCCTCGGGTGCCTGCCAACAATCACATACCATGAAGGAGTGCCTTTTTAGTTTAGTTTTATTATGATGATGACACTCCCCCCAACCTTTGCTTACACAAGCCATGGCTAACCGAATCCTTCGGGTGCCGTCCATCAATCACATACCATGGAGGAGTGTCTATTTAGTTAATTAATTGCCAGCTCTTTTTGCAAAATTATTGGATAAGCGGATGTGCCACTAGTCCATATGAGAGTCCGTCAAAAGTAAATGACAAGGTCGAAAGCTAAACACCACATACTTCCTCATGAGCTATGAAACATTAACACAAATTGAGAAGCATTTTGAAGGTTTTAAAGGTAGCGCATGAGAATTTACTTGGAATGGTTTGAAATGCCATGCATAGGTATTTATGGTGGACACTTTGGAATAACTTGGTTTTCATGTGTTTGGAGGCACGAGCAGCGTTCCCGCTCAGTACAAGTGAAGGCTAGCAAAAGACTAGGGAGCGACAAATCAAGAGAGCAATAACTGTCATAATCATGCTTGCGGCAAAATAAATTAACGGAGGCATAAAAGTGATACAAGAACTCTGAAGCAATGTAAATCATTGAGGCTTAATTGACTTTTGTTCAGTCATATGCATGCGTGAGCATGTGCCAAATCGATATAAATGAATTATTCAGAGGAGGATACCACAATATCATACCTATCTATGAATAAAACAATGCAAGCAAACATCCATGACATGCTACTCATATTAATAAATTGGAGCTAAGCATGAGAGATCATGAACTACTAGACTTTCTTAAATGACATATACCTCACATGAACCAGCTAAGCATGCTCACATGGATGAGTATATGTACAAAAATGAAAACAAATAGAGTTCATACCAGCCTCTCACCACAATCAGATTGTCGTAGATCGTCATTATTGCTTTTTCACTTGTGTAGCTTGGATAATATGAAATGAAAACCACGCTCCAGCCACCGAAGACCATTGAACTCATAATGAACTTTACAAACCAAAGAAGAACAGCAAATATTTTTGGTGTTTTCGAATTTGAGAACAAGAACAAAAGGAAACAAGCAAACAAAGCAAAATCTTTTTGGGTTTTCTTATAGCAAACTAGCAATAGCAAATAAAGCGAAACAAATGCAAGAAACCAAGATAAACAAATGGTGAAGAGAAACAACAGAAATATTTTTGGTCTTTTTGTGTTTTAGGAAAGAAACAAAGCAAAAACAAGAAAATGAAAACTAAAAGAAACACAGAAAAGCAGGATGACAGAAATCTGCCAAAACCTGACAGCAGTACAGAAATCGAAATTAACAAAAATCTTACGTTGCTCAGTTCAAAAAGTGTTCAACTAATGAAAGTTAGATAACAACCTGGGGAACCTGCACAAAAATTTGCAGCTCAAAATGACGCTCTGGCTATTTTTGAGAATTTTTACGGTAACGTTCCAGAATCTGTTTTCAGGCAGCACTTCCCCAAATATCATCTTCCTCTCATTAGAAAACCACTCAAACGAACAAAGCAAGTATGTGCAAGTATCCAGCAACCATAATATGCAAAGAATGAGTGATGCCGGTATACCTCCCCCAAGCTTAGGCTTTTGGCCTAAGTGGAGTTCAATCCCATCGAGGCCATGATGTAGTATCTCCGTAGTACGACGAAGATGGATCATATTCCGGGTATGTGCTAGAAGAAGCACCCGGATATGTGACGGTGTGGTCGTAGGAGGTCCCGACGTCCTCGGAGTCATGTTGCTGGTGGAACTCTTGTATCTTCATATGTTCTTCCACCTCCTCCTTAGTGCGCGACCATGGTTGCCTGTCAATATCAAACAAGCCTGGCTGGGGAAGAGGGATTTCTTTCTCATCCCCGTCAGCAAACAACATTCTATAGGCCATATTATCCAAAGTAGACTCAGTGGTAACAAAATGATGACTCTTCATGGCAGCAATATCAAGTCTCCTAGGGGCCAATGGCACATCATTAGGATCAATAGGCAGTCTTAAATGTGTTATAATGCGCAGTGCAATAGTTCCTCCAAAAATAGGCCCCCTTAGACAGGCGGCGAGCAATAAGAGAACCAAGATGATAAGATGTCCGTCCAGTAAGTGCAATATTCAAGAAAGCAAGATGGTAGCTAGAAATATTGCTAGTGTTCTCCCTACCAAGAATGCTAGTGGCAATGTAATATGCAAAATATTTAATGGCGGGGAGTTGAATGTTCCTTATCTTGCCCCGCTGAATGGTGCGACAATCATCATTGGTGATCCCTCGATAGAGCTCCAACAAGTCCCGAGGGTTGTCATCAATCCTCCTTGCTGTACCTACAGGGGCAATATCCAATGCACGACAAAATTCTTCCAATTCCATAGTAACAGGATTACCATAGATCTTGAATGCAACTGTCGGCTCATATTGCGTGTTGTGGAACTTGAAGCTCTCAACGAAAATTTTGGTGAGCATGTAGTATTGCTCCCTTTCATCTCCCACGTAGGTGGCTAAGCCCGCCCTGTTGACAAGGGTGAAGAAATCATCCAATATCCCTGCATTTGTCAGAAAATCATAACATGGGAAGGATGAAGCATTAGGAGCCCCATTGTCCTCTTCGGGCGCGAAGCTAGGCGCGATGATGTCCTCATTGTACGACCGCCTAATTTGGGTGGCGGTCCTAGAAGGCCTCCCGGTGCTGGTTGTTCCCTTCTTGAACAATTCTCCAAATTTGAACTTCTTCATTTTCTGAAATTTTCAACAAACAATATAAAACTTGATTTGGTGACATATAATCAAGGGGAACTACTATAGGAACTTGCTAGAGTACTAATCATGCATCAAAACTAGTTTCTACAACTTAGAACAAGCATGCAAGCTCACTAAACATGTTACCTACAGCAGCAAAATATTCAAGATATACTCAACCAAACAAAATTCTACTTGGATGGGTGGAGGAGTCACATACCAAGGAGCAAATGTGCCAAATTTCAGCAGGAAATCTGGGCTGAGCAAAGAGATCGAGAAATCTGGAGCTCTGGAGCAAAAACGCGAGAGAGATGAACTTGGTACGAGTTTTTTCGGGAGAGAGAAGGTGCTGGGAGAAAGAGATGGCAAAGTGGGGCAAGGGGGGCCCACACCACATGGTGGCGCGGCCACCTCCTTGGCCGCGCCGGCCTGTGGTTTGGCGCCCTCTGGTGCCCCACAGGTCATCCTCTGGTGCTCCCAGGTGCCTCGTCGAAAAATAGGACCAACGGTGTAATTTTCGCGAATTTTTGAAAACTTTGAAAAATGCACATTTTCTGGGTATTAAGTTTATTATTACTGGCCAGGAAAATTTTTGAAATCTCAAATCAACTAAGAAACTTTGCAAATTAAAAGTGCTACAGCAACTAAAGCAAGTGGAGGAAGAAAGAGATGTTGTTTACCTCCTCTATGCATATAAAAGGTATTTGTTAACAAGGTTGATCAAGTCTTGCCACCAAATAAATTTTACATAGCATATGAAGAAATAAACCTCAAATCAATCATGTTACCTTGAATTGTATTGATATGGATCCAATCACAAGAGTTTGATATTCTTCTTTAGGCTCATATATAGGACAATCGATGGATCCCACTTTGATAGTTCTCACATGAGAAATAGTATTAACTCCGCACGCTTTTTCAATCCTCTTGGGGAAATAGACGGTGTGTTCCTTATCATCAACATTGAAAGTAACCTTTCCTTTATTGCAATCAATAACAGCCCCTGCAGTATTAAGAAAGGGTCTCCCAAGAATAATGGACATATTATCATCTTCAGGCATTTCCAACACAACAAAATCAGTTAATATCAAGCAGTTTTGAGTAACTTGAACAGGAACATCCTCACATACACCAACAGGAATAGCAGTAGATTTATCAGCCATTTGTAAAGATATATCAGTAGGTATCAACTTATCTAAGTAAAGTCTCTTATAAAGAGAAAAAGGCATAACACTAACACCGGCTCCCAAGTCACATAGAGCAGTTTTAACATAATTATTCTTAATAGAACAAGGAATAGTAGGTATACCTGGGTCGCCCAACTTCTTTGGAACTTTGCCATTGAAAGAGTAATTAGCAAGCATAGTGGAAATTTCCTCATTGGGGATTTTCCTTTTGTTAGTAACAATATCTTTCATATACTTTGAATAAGGAGGCAATTTAATAGCATCAGTCAAAGGGATTTGCAAGAATAAAGGTTTCATCCAATCACAAAATTTATTATAATGTTCTTCTTCCTTTGATTTTAGTTTCTTAGCAGGAAAAGGCATTTGCTTTTGAACCCAAGGTTCTCTTTCATTACCATGTTTCTCAGTAATAAAATCTTCTTTAGTATACTTTTTATTTTTAGCATGCTTTTCAGGTTCTTCTTCAACTTCTTCTTTATCAGGAGTATCATTCTTATCATTATCTTTATCATTATCATGTTCATTACCACTTTCAGTTTCAGCATCAGAAATAGAAATACTATTAGGATCATTAACAGGTTCAGAGGATTCTACAACATTTTTATGTTTCTTTTTCTTTTTCTTCTTAGAATGAGCACTAGGTTCAATGCGTTGAGAATCTTGTTCAATTCTTTTGGGATGCCCTTCAGGATATAGAGGATCCTGGGTAGAGACACCACCTCTAGTTGTTACTTCATAAGCATGTTTTTCTTTAGCATTATTTCCTAGCAAGTCATTTTGCACTTTAGTGAGTTGATCAATTTGAGTTTGAATCATATGAAAATGTTTAACAAGCATCTTAACATCATTGGAGGTTCTCTCCACAATATCATGCAATTCACTAATAGCTTGAGAATTTTCCATTAGATGATTCTCTATTCTCATATTAAAATTTTCTTGCTTAACAATATAATTATCAAACTCATCTAAGCATTGTGCAGGAGGTTTCGAATACGGAATATCTTCCCTAGTAAAGCGTTGAAGGGAATTTACCTCAATCATGGATGAAGGGGGAATTATCTCACATATATCTTCTATGGGAGGCAGATTCTTCACATCTTCAGATTTAATACCTTTCTCCTTGAGAGACTTCTTGGCTTCCCTCATATCTTCATCATTCAATTTAATTAAACCCCTCTTCTTCACTATTGGCGTTGGAGTTGGTTCAGGCGTATTCCAATCATCATAATTCCGGCCTATTTTAGCCAATAATTCTTCAGCGTCGTCTGGAGTTCTTTTCCTGAAAACACAACCAGCACAACTATCCAGGTATGCCCTAGACTCAATGGTTAGTCCACTATAAAATATATCAAGTAAATCATGCTTTTCTAAATCATGGTCAGGCAAAGCTCTAATAAGAGAGCAAAATCTCGCCCAAGCCTCAGGCAATTTCTCCTCATCTCCCTGATCAAAATTATAAACTCTCTGCAAAGCAGCATGTTGAGCACTAGCAGGAAAGTATTTCCGAAAGAAAACAGCAAGCAATTCTTTTGGACTTTTAATAGAATTAGGTGGCAAATTATTATACCAAGTTTTAGCGTCATCCTTCAATGAGAATGGAAATATTTTAGCAACAAAGTAAGTACGCTTCTTAACATCATCAGAAAACAAGCTACTCAAAGTAGATAACTCAGTCATGTGTTCAACAGCACTTTCTTTTTCAGTACCACAAAAAGGTGTTTTCTCAACAATAGCTATATGAGATAGATCAAGAGAAAAATCATAATCTTTATCCTTAATGTTTATAGGAGATGTGGCAAATTTAGGATCAGGAGACAGTTTATATCTAACAGCATGTTCTGCAAGCAACTTTTTAATTTTTCTTGCATCAGTAGTAGCATTGCATTTTTCAATAAAATCATCATTAAGCTCCACATAATCTTCATCAGGATCATCACTAGAATAATCAAGTTCAGGTGAACTAACAGGTGTAGTAGCATTAGGAGTTTCAGTATTTTCAATTTGTCTAGATTTAGCAATTGTAGCATCTAGAAAAGATCCCAATGAACCACTATCATCAAGCACAGCAGAAACATTATCAATATTATGAGAGTGTTCAGATTCAGCAGATGTACCCGCATGCGAAGCATGTGGCGGTGAAACAAGTTTATCAATCACAGATGGTGAATCAAGTGTAGCGGAGGTACTCAGAATTGTACCTTTTCTTGTAGTGGATGGTAATATGGCGACCTTAGTATCGCGAGGTTTACCCATGATGGAGAATTTGCAGCGAACAATATCAATCCAAGTGAACTTCCAAATAAAGCTATGCTCCCCGGCAACGGCGCCAGAAAATAGTCTTGATGACCCACAAGTATAGGGGATCGCAACAGTCTTCGAGGGAAGTAAAACCCAATTTATTGATTCGACACAAGGGGAGACAAAGAATACTTGAAAGCCTTAACGGAGTTGTCAATTCAGCTGCACTGAAACAGACTTGCTCGCAAGAGTTTATCAGTAGTAACAGTTTTGTGGCGTAGCGTAGTGAAATAACAGCAGCAGAGTAACAGAGACAGCAGTAGTGATTATAGTAAACAGCAGGATTAAAATACTGTAGGCACGGGGATGGATTAACGGGCGTTGCATGGATGAGAGAAACTCATGTAACAATCATAGCAGGGCATTTGCAGATAATAATAAAACGGTATCCAAGTACTAATCAATCAATAGGCATGTGTTCCATATATAGTCGTACGTGCTCGCAATGAGAAACTTGCACAACATCTTTTGTCCTACCAGCCGGTGGCAGCCGGGCCTCAAGGGAATCTACTGGATATTAAGGTACTCCTTTTAATAGAGTACCGGAGCAAAGCATTAACACTCCGTGAACACATGTGTCACTACCATCCCCTCCGGTTGTCCCGATTTCTGTCACTTCGGGGCCATTGGTTCCGGACAGCAACATGTGTATACAACTTGCAGGTAAGACCATAAACAATGAATATCATGATGAAACAATAACATGTTCAGATCTGAGATCATGGCACTCGGGCCCTAGTGACAAGCATTAAGCATAACAAGTTGCAACAATATCATAAAAGTACCATCTACGGATACTAGGCACTATGCCCTAACAATCTTATGACTATTACATGACCAATCTCATCCAATCCCTACCATCCCCTTCGGCCTACAGCGGGGGAATTACTCACACATGGATGGGGGAAACATTGCTGGTTGATGGAGAGGCGTTGGCGGTGATGGCGGTGATGATCTCCTCCAATTCCCCGTCCCGGCGGAGTGCCAGAACGGAGACTTCTGGCTCCCGCGACGGAGTTTCGCGATGTGGCGGCGTTCTGGAGGGTTTCTGGCGACTTCGACTTCTCCCGTGCGTTTTTAGGTCGAGGCGAATAAGTAGTCCGAAGGGGCGTCGGAGGCCGGCCGAGGGGGCCACACCACATGGCCGCGCGGGCCCCCCCTGGGCCGCGCCGCCCGGTGGTGTGGGGCCCTCGGGCCTCCACCTCAATTGCCCTTCTGGCTCCGTTAGTTTCCTGGGAAAATAGGGCCTTCTGCATAAATTCCGAGGTTTTTCCCGAAAGTTGGATTTCTGCACAAAAACGAGACACAGTTCTGCTGAAAACAGCGTTAGTCCGTGTTAGTTGCATCCAAAATACACAAATTAGAGGCCAAACAATAGCAAAAGTGTTCGGGAAAGTAGATACGTTTTGGACGTATCAACCCCCCCAAGCTTGGCTTATTGCTTGTCCTCAAGCTTCATTCTAAGATCTGGGCGTTGTCGTCCGATTCCGAGAATATTTCCTTACTAGGATTTCTGAAACCAAAAATAGAAAACAGGAACTGGCACTTCGGCATCTCGTCAATAGGTTAGTTCCGGAAAACGCATCAAAATGATATAAAGTGTGAACAAAACATGTAGGTATTGTCATAAAACTAGCATGGAACATAAGAAATTATAGATACGTTTGAGACGTATCAAGAGCCGCTGTTTTCTGCTGTTTTTGGTTTCAGAAATCCTAGTAAGGAAATATTCTCGGAATTGGACGAAATCAACGCCTATTTTTCCACGAAGCTTCCAGAAGACCGAGGAGAAACGGTGCGCCCACGGGCGCCACCACACTAGGGCGGCGCGGCCTAGAGGTGGCCCGCGCGGCCCTAGCGTGTGGGGCCCCGTGACTCCTCCGACTCCGCCCTTCCGCCTACTTAAAGCCTTCGTCGCGATACCCCCAGTACCGAGAGCCACGATACGGAAAACCTTCCAGACGCCGCCGCCGCCAATCCCATCTTGGGGGATTCAGGAGATCGCCTCGGCACCCTGCCGGAGAGGGGAATCATCTCCCGGAGGGCTCTTCATCGCCATGATCACCTCCGGATCGATGTGTGAGTAGTCCACCCCTGGACTATGGGTCCATAGCAGTAGCTAGATGGTTGTCTTCTCCTCATTGTGCTATCATGTTAGATCTTGTGAGCTGCCTATCATGATCAAGATCATCTATTTGTAATGCTACATGTTGTGTTTGTTGGGATCCGATGAATATTGAATACTATGTCAAGTTGATTATCAATCTATCATATATGTTATTTATGTTCTTGCATGCTCTCCGTTGCTAGTAGAGGCTCTGGCCAAGTTGATACTTGTGACTCCAAGAGGGAGTATTTATGCTCGATAATGGGTTCATGCCTCCATTAAATCTGGGACAGTGACAGAAAGTTCTAAGGTTGTGGATGTGCTGTTGCCACTAGGGATAAAACATCGATGCTTTGTCTAAGGATATTTGTGTTGATTACATTACACACCATACTTAATGCAATTGTCTGTTGCTTGCAACTTAATACCGGAAGGGGTTCGGATGATAACCTGAAAGTGGACTTTTTAGGCATAGATGCATGCTGGATAGCGGTCTATGTACTTTGTCGTAATGCCCTGATTAAATCTCATAGTACTCATCATGATATATGTATGTGCATTGTTATGCCTTCTTTATTTGTCAATTGCCCAACTGTAATTTGTTCACCCAACATCTGTTTATCTTATGGGAGAGACACCACTAGTGAACTGTGGACCCCGGTCCTATTCTTTACATCTGAAATACAATCTACTGCAATTGTTCTTTACTGTTCTTCGCAAACAATCATCATCTTCCACACTATACGGTTAATCCTTTGTTTACAGCAAGCCGGTGAGATTGACAACCTCATTGTTACGTTGGGGCAAAGTACTTTGATTGTGTTGTGCAGGTTCCACGTTGGCGCCGGAATCCCTGGTGTTGCGCCGCACTACACTCCGCCGCCATCAACCTTCAACGTGCTTCTTGGCTCCTACTGGTTCGATAAACCTTGGTTTCTTTCTGAGGGAAAACTTGCTACTGTACGCATCACACCTTCCTCTTGGGGTTCCCAACGGACGTGTGTTAATTGCACGCATCAAGCATATTTTCTGGCGCCGTTGCCGGGGAGATCAAGACACGCTGCAAGGGGAGTCTCCCACATCCAATCTCTTTACTTTGTTTTTGTCTTGCTTTATTTTATTTACTACTTTGTTTGCTGCACTAAAACAAAAACACACAAAAAATTAGTTGCTAGCTTTACTTTATTTACTGTCTTGTTCTCCATATCAAAAACACAAAAAAATTAGTTACTTGCATTTACTTTATTTAGTTTGCTTTATTTACTACTGCTAAAATGAGTAATCCTGAAGTTGAAGTTCGTTCTTTTAAGCAACAAGGTGGAGAAAGTTTTAAAGATGCTTGGTATAGAATTAGTGATGCCCATCATAGGTGCACTAAGAAACACTCCACTATTATCCTACTTAGGAACTTTTATGTTGGTATATCTAGCTGGAATAGGTATGTTCTTGATACTCTTTCGGGGGGTAATTTCCTAGGTACTCCTGCTTTAGAAGCTAGTTGCATCATTGAGAGTCTAGTTGGAATACCACCTGTTAATGAAACTAAAATTGAAATCTCTCTTGAGGATGTCATGAAAAAGTTGGAAGCCATAGAGAAAAATCTTCCAAGTGTTGAGACTAAATTGGGAATATTACTTGATAATACTGATAAACTTGATAAATCCCTAGGAGGAATTAATGAAAGAATTGCTACTTTAGAAACTTGTGCTATCCATGATAATCAAACCCATAGAATTGGTAAACTTGAAGAAGCTATGGGAACATTGGGTTCAACTTTTTCTTCTCTTAAATTTAAGGAGAAAGCTTATGTGGGAAAGGAGCAAAAATTCATGTATGTCTCTAAGGTGCCTAAGCCAAAGAATTATTATAAGCCTAAAATTGATAAAACCCTTAGTACCACTATGGGAAATTTAGATAATGGAGCATCTAAGGTACCCTCTGCAACAAGTTGTGTTTGTAAGAAAAATTATGATGTTGATGCTTCATCTCTTGATGTTACTTGATTCACACTTTCTGCGCCTAGCTGAAAGGCGTTAAAGAAAAGCGCTTATGGGAGACAACCCATTATTTTACTTCTGCACTTTGTTTTATATTTGAGTCTTGGAAGTTGTTACTACTGTAGCAACCTCTCCTTATCTTTATTTTATTGTATTGTTGTGCCAAGTAAAGTCTTTGATAGTAAAGTCAATACTAGATTTGGATTACTGCGCAGAAACAGATTTCTTGCTGTCACGAATTTGGGTATGGTTCTCTGTAGGTAACTCAGAAAAATCTGCCAATTTACGTGCGTGATCCTCAGATATGTACGCAACTGTCATTCAATTTGGGCATTTTCATCTGAGCAAGTCTGGTGCCTCTAAAAATGGGATTTCTATTTTCGTGCCCCTGCTTCGTTAGTTGTACTCAGTTTTCCCCAGCTCGTTAGTTTTTCCTCAGTTTTCCCCTCCCTCTAGTTTGAAACCCCTCGAAGACGCGGGTTGCCGTCAGGTCAGAGGCCTTACCGTTACCGTGAGGTCAGTTCCTCGCTGACCGTCTCGTGCTGACGGGTGGATCCATCTACCGCTGACGCGTGGGCCGTTTTATTTCCTGATTGTATACGCGGTGCTGCCAATGACAAATGGGGCCGCTCTATGGGGCTGCCGCAGCCAATGACCAGTGGGTCGTCTATTTATTTATAGAAAATTATATATTGCCGCTCTGTGGGGCCTCCGCAGCCAATGACCCATGGCAGGTGACTATTTTCGCAGCTTAATCTAAAGTGACTCTTATGCTAAACATTGTGCATCCCGACGTTGACCTAGCAGTGGCGGCGAGCATAGCCGTTCTGACCATGCCGATATCGGCATCGGCATCGGCATCGTTTGGAGGATGTGGTGCTCGAATAATAGTGGAAATGCGATATTATTTTTTACATGCATAATATATAGAAAATAGCTAGATCTCTAAATCGATGCATATGAAGCTACATATATATTCTTGGTCATAATCCCCTTATCTAAAGGGGATGGATGCATGGCTTCACGTCGTCGTCGCTTTCATCGTCAGTATCTTCGTCGTCTGAGTAGTAGTACCTCCTGCACATTGTTCCGTCGAACACTGATACGTCTCCAACGTATCGATAATTTCTTATGTTCCATGCCACATTATTGATGATATCTACATGTTATATGCACATTATATGTCATATTTATGCATTTTCTGGAACTAACCTATTAACAAGATGCCGAAGAGCCAGTTGCTGTTTTCTGCTGTTTTTGGTTTCAGAAATCCTAGTAAGGAAATATTCTCGAATCGGACGAAATCAAGACCCAGGTCCCTATTTTTCCACGAAGCTTCCAGAAGACCGAACGAAGTGGGGCCACGAGGCGGCCAGACTACAGGGCGGCGCGGCCTAGGTCTTGGCCGCGCGGCCCTATCATCTGGGCCCCTCGCGCCGCCTCCTGACTTGCCCTTCCGCCTACAAATAGCCTCCGTCGCGAAACCCCCAGTACCGAGAGCCACGATACGGAAAACCTTCCAGAGACGCAGCCGCCGCCAATCCCATCTCGGGGGATTCAGGAGATCGCCTCCGGCACCCTGCCGGAGAGGGGATTCATCTCCCGGAGGACTCTACGCCATGGTCGCCTCCGGAGTGATGAGTGAGTAGTTCACCCCTGGACTATGGGTCCATAGCAGTAGCTAGATGGTTGTCTTCTCCTCATTGTGCTTCATTGTTGGATCTTGTGAGCTGCCTAACATGATCAAGATCATCTATCTGTAATACTATATGTTGTGTTTGTCGGGATCCGATGGATAGAGAATACTATGCTATGGTAATTATCAATCTGATGTTTATGTGTTGTTTATGATCTTGCATGCTCTCCGTTATTAGTAGAGGCTCTGGCCAAGTTTTTACTCTTAACTCCAAGAGGGAGTATTTATGCTCGATAGTGGGTTCATGCCTGCATTGATACCTGGGACAGTGACAGAAAGTTCTAAGGTTGTGTTGTGCTGTTGCCACTAGGGATAAAACATTGATGCTATGTCCGAGGATGTAGTTATTGATTACATTACGCACCATACTTAATGCAATTGTCTGTTGTTTGCAACTTAATACCGGAGGGGGTTCGGATGATAACCTGAAGGTGGACTTTTTAGGCATAGATGCAGTTGGATGGCGGTCTATGTACTTTGTCGTAATGCCCAATTAAATCTCACTATATTTACCATGTCATGTATGTGCATTGCGGTGCCCTCTCTATTTGTCAATTGCCCGACTGTAATTTGTTCACCCAACATGCTTTATCTTATGGGAGAGACACCTCTAGTGAACTGTGGACCCCGGTCCATTCTTTTATACTGAAATACAATCTACTGCAATACTTGTTTTACTGTTTTCGCAAACAATCATCTTCCACACAATACGGTTAATCCTTTGTTACAGCAAGCCGGTGAGATTGACAACCTCACTGTTTCGTTGGGACAAAGTACTTGGTTTGTGTTGTGCAGGTTCCACGTTGGCGCCGGAATCTGGTGTTGCGCCGCACTACATCCCGCCGCCATCAACCTTCAACGTGCTTCTTGGCTCCTCCTGGTTCGATAAACCTTGGTTTCTTTCTGAGGGAAAACTTGCTGCTGTGCGCATCATACCTTCCTCTTGGGGTTCCCCAACGAACGTGTGAAATACATGCCATCAAGCTCTTTTTCTGGCGCCGTTGCCGGGGAGATCAAGACACGCTGCAAGGGGAGTCTCCACTTCTCAATCTCTTTACTTTGTTTTTGTCTTGCTTTATTTTATTTACTACTTTGTTTGCTGCACTTAAACAAAACACACAAAAAATTAGTTGCTAGTTTTACTTTATTTACTGTCTTGCTCTCTATATCAAAAACACAAAAAAAATTAGTTACTTGCATTTACTTTATCTAGTTTGTTTTATTTACTGTTGCTAAAATGAATACTCCTGAAAATACTAAGTTGTGTGACTTCACAACCACAAATAATAATGATTTCTTATGCACACCTATTGCTCCACCTGCTACTACAGCAGAATTCTTTGAAATTAAACCTGCTTTACTAAATCTTGTCATGAGAGATCAATTTTCTGGTATTAGTTCTGATGATGCTGCTGCCCATCTTAATAATTTTGTTGAACTATGTGAAATGCAAAAGTACAAGGATGTAGATGGTGATATTATTAAATTGAAATTGTTTCCTTTCTCATTAAGAGGAAGAGCTAAAGATTGGTTGCTATCTTTGCCTAAGAATAGTATTGATTCATGGACTAAATGCAAGGATGCTTTTATTGGTAGATATTATCCTCCCGCTAAAATTATATCTTTGAGAAGTAGCATAATGAATTTTAAGCAATTAGATACTGAACATGTTGCTCAAGCATGGGAGAGAATGAAATCTTTGGTAAAGAATTGCCCAACCCATGGACTGACTACTTGGATGATCATCCAAACCTTCTATGCAGGACTAAATTTTTCTTCGCGGAATTTATTGGATTCAGCTGCTGGAGGTACCTTTATGTCCATCACATTGGGGGCGGCTACAAAACTTCTTGATGATATGATGATAAATTACTCTGAATGGCACACGGAAAGAGCTCCACAAGGTAAGAAGGTAAATTCTGTTGAAGAAACCTCCTCCTTGAGTGATAAAATTGATGCTATTATGTCTATGCTTGTGAATGGTAGGACTAATGTTGATCCTAATAATGTTCCTTTAGCTTCATTGGTTGCCCAAGAAGAACATGTTGATGTAAACTTCATTAAAAATAATAATTTCAACAACAATGCTTATCGGAACAATTCTAGTAATAACTATAGGCCATATCCTTCTGCTAATGGTAATGGTTATGGTAATTCTTATGGGAATTCTTACAACAATAATAGGAGTGTACCCCCTGGTCTTGAAGCTATGCTTAAAGAATTTATTAGTACACAAACTGCTTTTAACAAATCTGTTGAGGAAAAGCTCAATAAAATTGATATTCTTGCTTCTAGAGTTGATAGTCTTGCCTCTGATGTTGATCTTTTAAAATTGAAAGTTATGCCTAATAATGATATTGAAAATAAAATTGTTACTACAGCAAATGCCATCCAAGTTAGAATTAATGAGAATATAAGATTAATGGCTGAACTGCGTGCTAGGTGGGATAGAGAAGAAAATGAAAAACTAGCTAAAGAGAATAATGTAGCTAAAGTTTGGACTATTACCACCACTAGTAATGTTGATTCCTCACATGTTGCTGCACCTCCTACTATCAATAATAAAATAATTGGTGTTGGCAATGTTTCTACTCCTAGTGCAAAGCGTGCAAAACTGCCTGAAACTGCTAAAACTGCTGAAACTGCTTGTGATAAAGCTGCTGAAATTTTTTCCAACCTTGGGGATGATGATCCCATTGCTGTAGCTCATAATGATTTAGATTTTGATGATTGCCACATCTCTGAAGTTATAAAGTTCTTGCAAAAACTTGCTAAAAGTCCTAATGCTAGTACTATAAATTTGGCTTTCACAAAACATATTACAAATGCTCTCATAAAAGCTAGAGAAGAGAAACTAAAACGTGAAACTTCTATTCCTAGAAAGCTAGAAGATGGTTGGGAGCCCATCATTAAGATGAGGGTCAATGATTTTGATTGTAATGCTTTATGTGATCTTGGTGCAAGTATTTCTGTTATGCCTAAGAAAGTCTATGATATGCTTGACTTGCCACCATTGAAGAATTGTTATTTGGATGTTAATCTCGCTGATAATGCTAAAAAGAAACCTTTGGGGAGAGTTGATAATGTTCATATTGTGGTTAACAATAACCTTGTCCCCGTTGATTTTGTTGTCTTGGATATTGAATGCAATGCATCTTGTCCCATTATATTGGGAAGACCTTTTCTTCGAACCGTTGGTGCCACTATTGATATGAAGGAAGGTAATATTAAATATCAATTTCCTCTCAAGAAAGGTATGGAACACTTCCCTAGAAAAAGAATGAAGTTACCTTATGACTCTATTATTAGAGCAAATTATGATGTTGATGCTTCATCTCTTGATAATACTTGATTACACTTTCTGCGCCTAGCTGAAAGGCGTTAAAGAAAAGCGCTTATGGGAGACAACCCATGTTTTTACTACAGCACTTTGTTTTATATTTGAGTCTTGGAAGTTGTTTACTACTGTAGCAACCTCTCCTTATCATGTTTTTGTGCCAAGTAAAGTCTCTATAGTAAGGTTCATACTAGATTTGGATTACTGCGCAGAAACAGATTTCTTTGCTGTCACGAATCTGAGTCTAATTCTCTGTAGGTAACTCAGAAAATTATGCCAATTTACGTGAGTGATCCTCAGATATGTACGCAACTTTCATTAGTTTTGAGTTTTTCCATTTGAGCAAGTCTGGTGCCATTTTAAAATTCGTCTTTACGAACTGTTCTGTTTTGACAGATTCTGCCTTTTATTTCGCATTGCCTCTTTTGCTATGTTGGATGAATTTCTTTGATCCATTAATGTCCAGTAGCTTTATGCAATGTCCAGAAGTGTAAAGAATGATTGTGTCACCTCTGAACATGTACATTTTTATTGTGCACTAACTCTCTAATGAGTTTGCTTGAAGTTTGGTGTGAAGGAAGTTTTCAAGGATCAAGAGAGGAGTATGATATACTATGATCAAGAGGAGTGAAAGCTCTAAGCTTGGGGATGCCCCGGTGGTTCACCCCTGCATATTCTAAGAAGACTCAAGCGTCTAAGCTTGGGGATGCCCAAGGCATCCCCTTCTTCATCGACAACATCATCAGGTTCCTCCCCTGAAACTACATTTTTATTCCGTCACATCTTATGCACTTTGCTTGGAGCGTCGGTTTGTTTTTGTTTTTGTTTTGTTTGAATAAAGTTGGATCCTAGCATTCACTGTATGGGAGAGAGACACGCTCCGCTGTTGCATATGGACAAATATGTCCTTAGGCTCTACTCATAATATTCATGGCGAAGTTTTTTCTTCGTTAAATTGTTATATGGTTGGAATTGGAAAATGCTACATGTAGTAATTGCTATAATGTCTTGGATAATGTGATACTTGGCAATTGTTGTGCTCATGTTTAAGCTCTTGCATCATATACTTTGCACCCATTAATGAAGAAACACTTAGAGCTTGCTAATTTGGTTTGCATATTTGGTTTCTCTAGAGTCTAGATAATATCTAGTATTGAGTTTTGAACAACAAGGAAGACGGTGTAGAGTCTTATAATGTTTACAATATGTCTTTTATGTGAGTTTTGCTGCACCGTTCATCCTTGTGTTTGTTTCAAATAACCTTGCTAGCCTAAACCTTGTATCGAGAGGGAATACTTCTCATGCATCCAAAATCCTTGAGCCAACCACTATGCCATTTGTGTCCACCATACCTACCTACTACATGGTATTTCTCCGCCATTCCAAAGTAAATTGCTTGAGTGCTACCTTTAAAATTCCATCATTCGCCTTTGCAATATATAGCTCATGGGACAAAATAGCCTTAAAAACTATTGTGGTATTGAATATGTACTTATGCATTTTATCTCTTATTAAGTTGCTTGTTGTGCGATAACCATGTTTCTGGGGACGCCATCAACTATTCTTTGTTGAATATCATGTGAGTTGCTATGCATGTTCGTCTTGTCTGAAGTAAGGGAGATCTACCACCATATGGTTAAGCATGCATATTGTTAGAGAAGAACATTGGGCCGCTAACTAAAGCCATGAATCATGGTGGAAGTTTCAGTTTTGGACACATATCCTCAATCTCCAGTGAGAATAATAATTGTTGTTACATGCTTATGCATTAAAGAGGAGTCCATTATCTGTTGTTCATGTTGTCCCGGTATGGGTGTCTAAGTTGAAGAATGATCAAAAGCGAGAAATCCAATGCGAACTTTCTCCTTAGACCCTTGTACAGGCGGCATGGAGGTACCCCATTGTGACACTTGGTTAAAACATGTGCATTGTGATGATCCGGTAGTCCAAGCTAAGTAGGACAAGGTGCGGGCACTATTAGTATACTATGCATGAGGCTTGCAACTTGTAAGATATAATTTACATAACTCATATGCTTTATTACTACCGTTGACAAAATTGTTTCATGTTTTCAAAATAAAAGCTCTAGCACAAATATAGCAATCGATGCTTTCCTCTTTGAAGGACCATTCTTTTACTTTTATGTTGAGTCAGTTTACCTATCTCTCTCCACCTCAAGAAGCAAACACTTGTGTGAACTGTGCATTGATTCCTACATACTTGCATATTGCACTTGTTATATTACTCTATGTTGACAATTATCCATGAGATATACATGTTATAAGTTGAAAGCAACCGCTGAAACTTCATCTTCCTTTGTGTTGCTTCAATACCTCTACTTTGATTTATTGCTTTATGAGTTAACTCTTATGCAAGACTTATTGATGCTTGTCTTGAAGTACTATTCATGAAAAGTCTTTGCTTTATGATTCACTTGTTTACTCATGTCATTACCATTGTTTTGATCGCTGCATTCATTACATATGTTTACAAATAGTATGATCAAGATTATGATAGCATGTCACTTCAGAAATTATCTTTGTTATCGTTTTACCTGCTCGGGACGAGCAGAACTAAGCTTGGGGATGCTGATACGTCTCCAACGTATCGATAATTTCTTATGTTCCATGCCACATTATTGATGATATCTACATGTTATATGCACATTATATGTCATATTTATGCATTTTCTGGAACTAACCTATTAACAAGATGCCGAAGAGCCCTGTTTTCTGCTGTTTTTGTTTCAGAAATCCTAGTAAGGAAATATTCTCGGAATCGGACGAAATCAAGACCCAGGTCCCTATTTTTCCACGAAGCTTCCGAAGACCGAAGAGTCAACGAAGTGGGGCCACGAGGCGGCAGACTACGGGCGGCGCGGCCTAGGTCTGGCCGCGCGGCCCCGTCATCGGCCCCTCGCGCCGCCTCCCGACTTGCCCTTCCGCCTACAAATAGCCTCCGTCGCGAAACCCCCGCACGAGAGCCACGATACGGAAAACCTTCCCAGACGCAGCCGCCGCCAATCCCATCTCGGGGATTCAGAGATCGCTCCGGCACCTGCCGGAGAGGGGATTCATCTCCCGGAGGACTCTACGCCGCCATGGTCGCCTCCGGAGTGATGAGTGAGTAGTTCACCCCTGGACTATGGGTCCATAGCAGCTAGATGGTTGTCTTCTCCTCATTGTGCTTCATTGTTGGATCTTGTGAGCTGCCTAACATGATCAAGATCATCTATCTATAATACTATATGTTGTGTTTGTCGGGATCCGATGGATAGAGAATACTATGCTATGGTAATTATCAATCTGATGTTTATGTGTTGTTTATGATCTTGCATGCTCTCCGTTATTAGTAGAGGCTCTGGCCAAGTTTTTACTCTTAACTCCAAGAGGGAGTATTTATGCTCGATAGTGGGTTCATGCCGCATTGATACCTGGGACAGTGACAGAAAGTTCTAAGGTTGTGTTGTGCTGTTGCCACTAGGGATAAAACATTGATGCTATGTCCGAGGATGTAGTTATTGATTACATTACGCACCATACTTAATGCAATTGTCTGTTGTTTGCAACTTAATACCGGAGGGGGTTCGGATGATAACCTGAAGGTGGACTTTTTAGGCATAGATGCAGTTGGATGGCGGTCTATGTACTTTGTCGTAATGCCCAATTAAATCTCACTATATTTACCATGTCATGTATGTGCATTGCGGTGCCCTCTCTATTTGTCAATTGCCCGACTGTAATTTGTTCACCCAACATGCTTTATCTTATGGGAGAGACACCTCTAGTGAACTGTGGACCCCGGTCCATTCTTTTATACTGAAATACAATCTACTGCAATACTTGTTTTACTGTTTTCTGCAAACAATCATCTTCCACACAATACGGTTAATCCTTTGTTACAAGCAAGCCGGTGAGATTGACAACCTCACTGTTTCGTTGGGACAAAGTACTTGGTTTGTGTTGTGCAGGTTCCACGTTGGCGCCGGAATCCCTGGTGTTGTGCCGCACTACATCCCGCCGCCATCAACCTTCAACGTGCTTCTTGGCTCCTCCTGGTTCGATAAACCTTGGTTTCTTTCTGAGGGAAAACTTGCTGCTGTGCGCATCATACCTTCCTCTGGGGCAACCTCGTGTGACATTGTTCCGTCGAACACCTTCACTGTGAGCACATCATCGCCTTCATATTTGAAGTGTACGTAGCAGCCGAAATCCACACCGTGCGCGATGGCGAATTTCTCCCAGCCCTTGTCGAGGTACATCCGGCCTTGTCCGTCAAATAGGACCTCCACGGTCCAGAGACGAGGACCGCAGTCAGCTGCTCGCAGATACACCTTAGCTGGCTCCTGGCCGTCAAGATAGTCCGCAAATTTTTTTGGGAGTTCCTGCAAAGAGATCGAGCGCCGATCGTTTGAAATTAAAGGTTTTTTAGAACATGCCCATAATTAATCACATGCATCATATATGTGGGAACGCGTACGTACCTTCTTGACCAAAGGGTCTTCATAGACGACGATGAAGAACTCCTCTATGATCAATGGCAGTGTTGACGGTGGTGGTGGCAATGATGATGATCCACTTCCCCTTCCCCTTCCCCTTCCCCTTCCGGTCCGCGTCCGAGACGTGGAAGCCATGGCAATGGATCAAGTGTATGTGAACGAAGAAGAGAGAGGCAGAACCTATTGACACAAGGGATGGCCGTGTGGGTGTTTATAAGGGAGAGATGACCGTTGTAGGGGTTTACACAATAAAATAAGGAGGAGGTGAACGTTGGTGGGGGTTTACACAATAAATTAAGGAGGAGATGACCGTTGTGGGGGTTTACACAATAAATTAAGGAGGAGACGACCGTTGTGGGGGTATATATCTCAACAAAAAAGTAATGCGGACTATCTTGACGGAAATGGAACTTCGTGATATAGTTTATCATTTTACCGTGAAAAGTAATGCCTAAAAGAAATGGTAATTCGTGATAGTTTATCATTTACCGTAATGGCTACAACAAATCGTTGATGGTTTATCATTTTTTGCGTGAAAAGTAATGGCTACAAGAAATGGGTGATGGTGTATCATTTTTTGCGTGAAAAGTAATGGCTACAACAAAATCGGTGATGGTTTATCGTTTTTTGCGTGAAAAGTAATGGCTACAAGAAATGGGTGATGGTGTATCATTTTTTGCGTGAAAAGTAATGGCTACAACAAAATCGGTGATGGTTTATCATTTTTTGCGTGAAAAGTAATGGCTACAAGAAATGGGTGATGGTGTATCATTTTTTGCGTGAAAAGTAATGGCTACAACAAAATCGGTGATGGTTTATCGTTTTTTGCGTGAAAAGTAATGGGTACAAGAAATGGGTGATGGTGTATCATTTTTTGCGTGAAAAGTAATGGCTACACAAAATGGTGATGGTTTATCGTTTTTTGAGTGAAAAGTAATGGCTACAACAAAATCGGTGATGGTTTATCATTTTTTGCGTGAAAAGTAATGCCTAAAAAGAGAGAGAGAGGGTGGTGGCCCCGACCAGAGAGAGAGATAGGGGTTATCCTGCCCGTTAGATCATACGATCAACGGTCGGCGGGCACGATCCGCGTGACATGGGCTAGACCAATCAGGGCAATGTTGGGCGTCTGTGAGAGTTTGTGAAGGGAGAGGGCAAAACTGAGTAGTATCAAGAAACCAAGGGCAAGTGAGTAGTAAACAGACTAAGGGATTCAAATATGAGATTTAAAAAATGGAAAATGCGTGTTTTGTACAATGAAACCCATCTTGGCCTACCTCAAACTATTTGCAATACAAATCTACATGAGTGTGAAAATTATGGCCTCATTCAGACAAAGTATGTTTTGGGGAAAGCTGTTTTGGGTAGGGCTTATTATGGAAAACCATGCACCTTCATAGCTACTAGGTGATTTGAGAAGTGGCAATTTGTGGTGAAACTTGATTTATCTATGATTTATCTATGATTTGAGAAGTGGAAATTTGTGGTAAAGACTCCATGAGTAAGTGCCACTCTTTTTCGGAATTTTTTGCACATTAAATAACTCATTTAACTAGTTAATCCCATTTGTTGACTCTCTGTTGACCAGCCACTTGAGGGTAAAACTGAGTATATTGCACTAGCCAGTATTAGCACTCAAGGCGAAAACTGAGCACACAAAAAATGCTAGTATATGACTCGAGGGTATACCTGAGTATATCTAAATTTCCAGGGTTAGACTCGAGGACGCGTGTTGCGGTGCAGAAGTGGAAGACGTGCCATTGTTGACGCGTGTCGCGGTGCAGACGTGCAAATAGTGGACGCGTAGGACGCGGGTCGCATTTAGGACGCGTAAGCCCCTCCCTCCCTCCCTCTGCACACAGTCGTCTCATTCTCGCTCACGCACGAAACCACCCCTCTCACGTCCCATCAACTTCTCCAAATCGAAAAAACCCCAACCGCCGTACGCACGCTACCCTGCCGGCGATGGAGAAGAAGAATGCGCCGGCGGCCGTCGCCTCCGAGCCCGTCGCCTCCGAGCCCGTCGCCGCCGAGCGCGTCGCGAGGGCGGCGCATCCAAGCGCGGCGCCTCCGTGAACTGGGCCTCTCTCTCGGCTGATGGACCACTTCACAAGATCGGCGAATGCTTACTGGCGAACGAGGAGTACGCTGACACCTACTCTGCTATGAGGCAAGTCTGTAGAAATTGGCGCTCAGGTTTGCCTGAGCCCGACGTGCACCTGGACGAATGGATCATGCTACACCACGCCCTTCCACGCGTCGCTGAGTTCACCTTCCTCCAACTCGGCACATCACGCTACGTCACCATAGATCTATCGGAAGTTCATACAAGGTTCAAATTCCTCCATATCTACCTTTTTATTTTCAATCTTAAACATCTTAGTGCTGAATGTTATCTTCATCAATATATTTTAGATACTACTTCGTCGGCTTTTGCCGTGGCGTCATCGTGCTTGCCCAGAAGAACCCGCCGCACAAGATACGGCTTCTGAACCCACTCACAAAGAAATCGAACACTATGTTTGAGGCGCAGATGCCATCTGTTTTTCTGAAATCAGTCGCTGTTATCAAATCCCCGACTATGGTCTTCGTTGCCGCACATTACCCGCCGGAAATTGGTTGGGTCGATGAGAGCACTCCAACTAAGGATATAAATGAAGATTGGGGAGAAGGAAGATTTTCGATCAAGAACCATTGTCTGCGTTGCATTACCCCGTTCAATGGTGAACTGTATGCAGTAGCTGCGGACAATTTTGAGATCGGAAGAATAGTGTGCACCAATGTACAGTTGCAGCAGCGCGCGAGCACTGTCAAGATGGAGACACTAATTTCATTTCCAGAACTTGGACGTCAGAAGTTCTACCTTGTGAAGTCGGATGGTGATCTGCTGCTTGTGTTGTTGGTCAGCGAGGCTTTGGCGGGCAAACCATTGGTGTACCGTGTGGACACTCAGAGCCGCTCTCTCCATCCGGTCAGTAACATTGGCAGTAATGCCTTCTTCGTGAATTATATCCGGTGTATCTCCGTCGACACCAGAGTGTACCCGACACTTCGACCTGGCTGCATCTACTACACGGATTTGGGTTATATCAGAGAGTACTCTCATGATACAAAGGCCTGGGATGAGTGGCCACTACGTGTGGATAGAATAGGAAACTACGGTATGAGAAATGAACACAGGCCATACCGTTTGGAGGATGTATTGGCCTCACACTGCAGACGGAAGGAGTTCAATGAATATTTCCTTGGGGTAATGCAGGAAAGAAGAAATATATGAGGAGGAATGAAGAACAAATTCATTCATCCTGGGGTATCCTAATCTTCTTGTTGTCCATACATTGCGTGCGTCTTGTATATTTTTCAGCTTAGTTTGTCGTGAACATTAACAACGTTATTGGCTGCTTTTGGCTGCTGTATGCAGTTTATGTATTATACTTAGTTTTCTGATTATGCTGTTGTGAATTTATCATATACTAGCTTCTAGATTTGCTGCCATATTGGGCAAAAAACGAGGGCCAAAAGGCATAAATAACCCCAGAGATTTGCTACTAGATTTGCTGCCATATTGAAGAAAGACAGAAATAGAAGCTTCTCTAGATTTGATACTAATTTGGTGAAAAAGACAGAGAGAGAAAGAGGGGAAAAGGTGCTCTTAAAAATGCCAATTTGGGCCGAGAGAGACAAAACCCAGCTCCTGCTCACGTGCAACCAAACGCTTCTCGTCCTGTCCCACGCGGTCCCTTTCTACCAGCCCCACGCGACGCGGCCCCACACGACGCGGCCCCACACGACGCGACGCGGCGCAACACGTCAGCACAGAACGTCCAAATAAACGGATTCCTTCCGTCTGAGCTCCTTCTGCGGGTTTCAGACATAGGCTTGGGGAAAACTGAGGAAAAACTAAGGTGCTGGGGAAAACTGAGTACAACTAACGACCCGAGGGCACGAAAATAGAAATCCCCTAAAAAATTCGTCCTTACGGACTGTTCTGTTTTGACAGATTCTGCCTGCATTGCCTGTTTTGCTATGTTTGATGGATTTCTTTGTTCCATTAACTTTCAGTAGCTTTGTGCAATGTCCAGAAGTGTTAAGAATGATTATGTCACCTCTGAATATATGAATTATGCACTGACCCTCTAATGAGTTTGTTTTGAGTTTGGTGTGGAGGAAGTTTTCAAGGGTCAAGAGAGGAGGATGATACAATATGATTAAGAAGAGTGAAAAGTCAAAGCTTGGGGATGCCCCCGTGGTTCATCCCTGCATATTTTAAGAAGACTCAAGCGTCTAAGCTTGGGGATGCCCAAGGCATCCCTTCTTCATCGACAACTTATCAGGTCACCTCTAGTGAAACTATATTTTTATTCCGTCACATCTTATGTGCTTTACTTGGAGCGTCTGTTTGTTTTTGTTTTTGTTTTTGTTTGAATAAAATCGGATCCTAGCATTCTTTGTTTGGGAGAGAGACACGCTCCGCTGTTTCGTATGAACACATGTGTTCTTAGCTTTATCTTTAATGTTCATTGCGAAAGTTGGACTATTTCATTCATTGCTATATGGTTGGAAACGGAAAATGCCGCATGTGGTAAATGGTATAATGTCTTGAATAATGTGATACTTGGCAATTGTTGTGCTCATATAGATCATGTTTAAGCTCTTGCATCATGTACCTTGTACCCATTAATGAAGAACTACATAGAGCTTGTTAAAATTTGGTTTGCATGATTGGTCTCTAGAGTCTAGATATTTTCTGGTTAAGGTGTTTGAACAACAAGGAGACAATGTAAAGTCTTATAATACCTACAATATGTTCATATGTGAGCTTTGCTGCACCTTTTATACTTGAGTTTGCTTCAAACAACCTTGCTAGCCTAGCCTTGTATTGAGAGGAATTCTTCTCGTGCATCCAAATCCTTGAGCCAAAAACTATGCCATTTGTGTCCACCATACCTACCTACCACATGGTATTTCTCCGCCATTCCAAAGTACATTACTTGAGTGCTACCTTTAAACTTCTATTCTTTGCCTTTACAATATATAGCTCATGGGAAAATAGCCTTAAAAACTATTGTGGTGAAGAATATGTACTTATGTGTCTTATTTCTTAATAACACTACAAGAAAAGTTCTGATAGACAACGTCTCAAAATCGTCCGCTAAGGGGTATTTTTCGTCGCCTATGGGCCTAACCCGACGATATGGGTTCTGTTGTGGAAACTGCGTCAGGCAAAGTCCTACGACGATTTTTTCGGTCCGTCGCGCTTGGGCGCCCTTCCGCCACGGAAAATCGGACCGTTGCCCAAGTGTTTCCGGGAGCCCGTTGACTGCTGACGTCATGCAAACTGACACGTGGCAGACGCCGTTAACTGCAGTTAACGGCGTTAACCGGCTGAAACCCCGTGGTAGATGGTAGGCCCACACGAGGCCTGCCACGTCTTAAGCGGGCCGGGCCAGCTGACATAGTTTGACCGGTCAACTATATAGCTGGGTGGTCCATTAGTTACGTGGGCCGGGCCTAACCTCTAAGGTTGACTGGTCAACACTTAAATGGGCCGGCCCATTTAACATGTGGGGTCCACCTTACAGAATCGGGCCGGCCCAAGAAGCAAGTGGTCGGCCAAAACACAAAGTGGGTCCCACTTTCCTTAAAGGGCCGCCCATTTAGTGGGTCCACCGTATAGCAAGTGGGCCGGCCAAAACACAGGTGGGTCCCACTTTCCTTAAAGGGTCGGCCCATTTAGTATGTGGGGTCCACCATATAGCAAGTGGGCCGGCCCAACAAGATGGGCCAAAAACACAGTGGGTCCCACTTTCCCGTTAAAGGGCGGCCCATTTGGTGTGTGGGGTCCACCATATAGCAAGTGGGCCGCCCAACAAGATAGTGGGCCGGCCAAAGCACGTGGGTCCCACCTTCCCGTTAAAAGGCCGCCCATTTAGTATGGGGTCCACCATATAGCAAGTGGGCCGCCCAACAAGATAGCGGGTCAAAAACACAGTGGGTCCCACTTTCAAGTTAAAAGGCCGCCCATTTAGTTTGTGGGGTCCACCATATAGCAAGTGGGCCGGCCCAACAAGATAGTGGGCCGGGCCAAAAACACATGTGGGTCCCACCTTCCTGTTAAAGGGCCGGCCCATTTACCATGTGGGACCACCATATAGCAAATGGGCTGGCCCAACAAGATAGTGGGCCGGCCCAATAAGCATGTGGATCCCACTATCGTGTAACCGGGCCGGCCTACTAAAGAAGTGGGCCGGCCCAAAATGAAAGTGGGTCCCACACTACTGTAAGTGGGCCGGCCCAATCTGTTGTAGTGCCCTACTTGTTTGACTAGTCAACTTGCATTAAATTTCATGAGCCTAAAATCTGATATCAATGATACACACAATTACATACACAAATAAAACAAGTAGGAAAATTACAAGGCAATTCATGTGCCCAAATAAAAAAATTACATAGAATCATTGAGGACTTCTATTAGCATCATCAATAACACGTTGACATTTGGCAATCGCCTTGATTGAATCTTGTGTACTCTTTGTCAACATATCAGCTACAGATCTTAAAGCAGCAATACCATGTCTTTTATAAAGTACAGCCTTGAGATATTTACTGTTTGATGAAAGCAATGGTCTAGGTTGACGGCTATGAGAAGATGCATCAGAAGAAATATCAGAAGTTTTTGTGGGCCTCACTTCTAATGAAGATTGCTTCATCACAACTGCATTCTGATAATAATGCAAAAAGAGTTAAACGATGAACTATGCAAACATTTATTATGCAATGTAGATATAAGATAATAACAAGTTGCATAAATAAGACAATGTATGGAACTTGTACTAAGCACAAACTTACATCATAATGTTGCACAGGGTCGCTACAGATCCTTTTTTGGCGACTATCTTCTAATGATGACTGCTTCATTAAAACTGCATTCTGGTAACATTGCAAACATAGTTACAACAATTAACTATTCAAACATGTATTACGCAATGTAGAGATCAGATAACAGCATGTAGCAGAAATAAGCACAAGATAAGATAAGATGCATGTACTAAGCACATACTGGCTCACTGCAGGTCCTTCTCTTGCGTGCACTAGTCGTGGTCAACATGCCTGTCATTTTAGGTTCAGCCATCAAGTGAAATGCTAATCCTCCTGCTCCATTGTCCTTAATCTGTGTTTAGATATCACATTTAAGACCAAGTCAGCTGGTTTCAAATAACAAAAAACTTGAGCTGCCAAATGAATAAGCCAATATTTACCAGATATCAGATTAAAACCAACTAGATGTTGCTTTGCATGAGATACGAATTTCAGACATTCAGATTTAGAGTAGGGTAATGCCAAGGTTTTCCACATAAAGTAAACTGGCATTAAGAATGACCAAATGTCAGGTTCAAATCACCTTCGCAGTTTCTCCAAGACAAGCATATCAAATAGGCAGAAACATAGTAAAGCATGAATGGCATTGCTATGGCAGGGTTCCAAGTGTTAATCTCTTGCATAAGGAACAATGCATATAGGTTATAGATAATAACGGAAGTAAACTGCCAAAATTACCAACCAAGAACTCAGATTCCAACCTTCCCTAGCGTCCCCGCTGTTAATGTTGGATGTTCTAATAAGTGGTTCGCATGATCAATCCCTAGGAAAAATAACATTGACAAGTCAGTCTACGATAATACAAAGACCAGACATGCACGCAGCAATAACTATATAAGCTAAAGACGAGGTATAAGAGCAAGCAGATTGGAAATGCACATAGCATGATTATAAAAGCAGTGTGAGAATAGCAGACACGAGAAAACAGCTAGCGGCTAGCGGTGAGCTAATGACGTGGTATAAGAACAAGCAGATTGGAAATGCCCATAGCATGACTATAAAAGCAGTGCGACAATAGCATGCAGTACAAAAACAGTTGGCAGCAAATGAATGGGTATAAGGCTATAAATATGTGGATGCACACAGGTGTCAGTAGAATGAACAGGATGGTAGCGACCGGATAATGCTTTTGTACTGTACAATATTTAAACAAACTTCATGCGAAGCAACACATCAAGAAAGTTAACGGCATATGAGATCTGCAAATAACTACACAAAACATGGCTAAAGAAACACCGCGATCTAACGGGCCAGCGTACTAACCAAGCTGCGGCGGGGTGGACGGGGGCGGCAACTTGCATTCCAGCGGCGGCGAACGCGGGAGACGATGAATCGACCCTGTTTCAGTAGAAGCGGGCGTTAGTGAAGCAGATCTGGTTGGCTGGCAAGGGATTCGGTGAAGTTGATACAGCCGCTGCGCCGAGGTAGTCGGTGGCGAGGTCGGCGGTGAAGCAGATCCGTCGGTGGCGAGGTCGGCGGTGAAGCAGATCCGTCGGTGGCGAGGTCGGCGGTGAAGCAGATCCGTCGGTGACGAGGGCGGCGGGGGAGCGGATCAGGTGGGTGGACAGCCAACACGATCAAGGCTACGCTGTGGAGGAGTATGCCGGCGGCGAAGCAGATCTAGTACTGTAGAGAGTCAGAGCTTTGGCGTGTGAGAGTATTTTTGAGCTAATGGGGCGAATGGTTGGTGGGTGGGTGTGGGCCTGTGGGGAGGGTTCGGGATCTAGGCAAGATATTTCATTGTTACCGAATGAGCCCTCCATGGTCGGTGGGTTGTAGCTTCCGGACCAGGGTTAAAAGGGTAAAACTGGTCACGGGATTTTCGAATGGATGCGGCGGGATGATTTGGCGCGCGGCCGAAATTTTCAGTTTCAAGCTACGAGCAGAACGACAAAAATAATGTTCTTCCCCAGGGAGCTCTCATTTCTTCCTCTTCTCTTTCTCTCTCGAGTCTCTCCCACTCCCCCGGCTCCTCTCCCCCTTCTCTCCGGCGGCCTCGCCGGCCGGAGACGAGGCCGACTTCTCTCTGTATATTGTACACCCTCCGAACTAAATTAATTGATTCAACTTTCCTTAGACGTGTATGTATCTAGAGTAAAAACATGTGTGGATACATCCATATTTAGATAAGCAAAGTTGAGTCAGCTAATTTGGATCCGAGGGAGTTAGTGTTGTTGTAAGCTTAGATCCAGTGTTTCCCATGAGCAGAATGGCGCAATGGAGTCGGGGATCTCGTCATCGGCTTCAGATCTGGCCTATGGTGAATCTGGCGGATCTTGCCGGCCAAACCCCGATCTGGTGCCATCAATGTGATGGCGCTAACGGTGAGGCTTGCTTTGGTCAGTGCTTCAGATCTGGCCAATGGGGAAGTCAAGCTGCTAAAGTTCACAAGCTCGGGGCATACGACGGCGTCATCCGTCTTGCCCGTGCACATCTTGGCCTTTCAGCGGCCCTTCTCAGAGCCAATATGCCGTTGCTGAGGCCCTTCTTCTCCTTCGTCCTGGCGACTACCGGCGACACCGTCCCAAGTGGTGCGTCCCCGGCGACGGAGTTGCTGGAAAGGATGCGGAGCAGAGATCTGATGTGCGGTCGAGAAGGACTCGATTGATTTTCTTCTATATGTTTTGGGGTCCTTTTTGTAAAGTTGCAGGTTCTATTAGTTATTGTCTAGTACTTTTGGTCCTCTATGTAATTTTTTGGACTAGTTTCCATTGGCACTGATAAACTTGAATTTTGACAAGTTCACGAGGAAAAAAATTCCTTTGCACATATGGCCTATCATGTATAAACATTCTTGAGATTTAAACTATATGTAATGTGCCATGCATTAACCCTAAACCATATATATGTAACTAACCCTAGCTGATCAAACCCTACTTAATTAAAACAAATAACCCTAAACTATACGCATGCACTTTATGCGCAAAGGCGCGGGTGCCTCTAATAATGTGTGTGCGCACTCGATCGATGATCCCTAAACCTTATACAACCCTGAAACCCTAATCCCTAATCCCTAAACCCTAAACACCCTAAACACTAAACCCTATACCCTAAACCCTAACCCTAACCCTAAACCCTAATTAAACCCTATATATAGGCCAACGACACTTAATTGTGCATCAAGCAGGCCAGGGGTGCCTCGCGGTCCTCTAATTAAATTAAATGTGCCATGCATTAACCCTAAACCATATATATGTAACTAACCATAGCTAATCAACCCTACTTAATGAAAACACATAACCCTAAAGTATACTAGCTATAACCCGATCTAATAAAAACATGCTCTATATATAGCAGCTAGCTAGCAAACCTTAGATTAACACCAATTAATATATACATGGCCTATATCGATCATGTTGTATAACATATCCCTGAGATTCATTAATTAATTATATAATTATCGTGATAAATTAATTAACTCTAATTTTGACAAGTTCTCTCGAATGAAAACACATTTGATTAAGTTGCCTCATAATATATATATATAATTAGTGTGCATGCATGTCCTACCATGCATTCGTGCATATATTTTAATGTATATTTGAACATATTCTTGGGGATTTCAATCTCTCTCTCGATCATCTATATATCGTTGGTGGCCAAAAAACACACATATATATGCATGCAATTTATGCGTAAAGGCGCGGGTGCCTCTAATAATGTGTGTGCGCACTCGATCGATGATCCCTAAACCTTAAACAACCCTAAAACCTTAAATCTCTAATCCCTAATCCCTAAACCTAAACACCCTAAACACTAAACCCTAAACCCTAGACCCTAAACCCTAACCCTAACCCTAACCCTAACCCTAAACCCTAGCTAACCCTAAACCCTAATTAAACCCTATGTATAGGCCAACGACACTTAATTGTGCATCGAGCAGGCCAGGGGTGCCTCGCGGTCCTCTAATTAAATTAAATGTGCCATGCATTAACCCTAAACCATATATATGTAACTAACCCTAGCTAATCAACCCTACTTAATTAAAACACATAACCCTAAACTATACTAGCTAGCTATAACCCGATCTAATAAAAACATGCTCTATATATAGCAGCTAGCTAGCAAACCGTAGATTAACACCAATTAAAATATACATGGCCTATATCGATCATGTTGTATAACATATCCCTGAGATTCATTAATTAATTATATAATTATCGTGATAAATTAATTAACTTGAATTTTGACAAGTTCTCTCGAATGAAAACACATTTGATTAAGTTGCCTCATAATATATATAATTAGTGTGCATGCATGGCCTACAATGCATTCGTGCATATATTTTAATGTATATTTGAACATATTCTTGGGGATTTCAATCTCTCTCTCGATCATCTATATATCGTTGGTGGCCCAAAAAACACACATATATACGCATGCACTTTATGCGTAAAGGCGCGGGTGCCTCGATCTAATAATGTGTGTGCGCACTCGATCGATGATCCCTAAACCTTAAACAACCCTAAAACCCTAAATCCCTAATCCCTAAACCCTAAACCCTAAACACCCTAAACACTAAACCCTAGACCCTAGACCCTAAACCCTAACCCTAACCCTAACCCTCTGCCCTAGCTAACCCTAAACCCTAATTAAACCCTATGTATAGGCCAACGACACTTAATTGTGCATCGAGCAGCCCAGGGGTGCCTCGCGGTCCTCTAATTAAATTAATTAAATGCGCCATGCATTAACCCTAAACCATATATATGTAACTAACCCTAGCTAATCAACCCTACTTAATTAAAACACATAACCCTAAACTATACTAGATATAACCCGATCTAATAAAAACATGCTCTATATATAACAGCTAGCTAGCAAACCGTAGATTAACACCAATTAAAATATACATGGCCTATATCGATCATGTTGTATAACATATCCCTGAGATTCATTAATTAATTATATAATTATCGTGATAAATTAATTAACTTGAATTTTGACAAGTTCTCTCGAATGAAAACACATTTGATTAAGTTGCCTCATAATATATATATATATATAATTAGTGTGCATGCATGGCCTACAATGCATTCGTGCATATATTTTAATGTATATTTGAACATATATATTCTTGGGGATTTCAATCTCGATCTCTCTCTCTCGATCATCTATATATCGTTGGTGGCCCAAAAAACACACATATATACGCATGCACTTTATGCGTAAAGGCGCGGGTGCCTCTAATAATGTGTGTGCGCACTCGATCGATGATCCCTAAACCTTAAACAACCCCTAAAACCTTAAATCCCTAATCCCTAATAATCCCTAATCCCTAATCCCTAAACCCTAAACACCCTAAACACTAAACCCTAAACCCTAACCCTAACCCTAACCCTAACCCTAACCCTAACCCTAACCCTAAACCCTAGCTAACCCTAAACCCTAAACCCTAGACCCTAAACCCTAGACCCTAAACCCTAACCCTAACCCTAACCCTAACCCTAACCCTAACCCTAAACCCTAGCTAACCCTAAACCCTAATTAAACCCTATGTATAGGCCAACGACACTTAATTGTGCATCGAGCAGGCCAGGGGTGCCTCGCGGTCCTCTAATTAAATTAAATGTGCCATGCATTAACCCTAAACCATATATATGTAACTAACCCTAGCTAGCTAATCAACCCTACTTAATTAAAACACATAACCCTAAACTATACTAGCTAGCTATAACCCGATCTAATAAAAACATGCTCTATATGTAGCAGCTAGCTAGCAAACCGTAGATTAACACCAATTAAAATATACATGGCCTATATCGATCATGTTGTATAACATATCCCTGAGATTCATTAATTAATTATATAATTATCGTGATAAATTAATTAACTTGAATTTTGACAAGTTCTCTCGAATGAAAACACATTTGATTAAGTTGCCTCATAATATATATATAATTAGTGTGCATGCATGGCCTACAATGCATTCGTGCATATATTTTAATGTATATTTGAACATATATATTCTTGGGGATTTCATCTCGATCTCTCTCTCTCGATCATCTATATATCGTTGGTGGCCCAAAAAACACACATATATACGCATGCACTTTATGCGTAAAGGCGCGGGTGCCTCTAATAATGTGTGTGCGCACTCGATCGATGATCCCTAAACCTTAAACAACCCCTAAAACCTTAAATCCCTAATCCCTAATAATCCCTAATCCCTAAACCCTAAACACCCTAAACACTAAACCCTAAACCCTAACCCTAACCCTAACCCTAAACCCTAGCTAACCCTAAACCCTAGACCCTAAAAACCCTAGACCCTAAACCCTAACCCTAACCCTAACCCTAACCCTAAACCCTAGCTAACCCTAAACCCTAATTAAACCCTATGTATAGGCCAACGACACTTAATTGTGCATCGAGCAGGCCAGGGGTGCCTCGCGGTCCTCTAATTAAATTAAATGTGCCATGCATTAACCCTAAACCATATATATGTAACTAACCCTAGCTAGCTAATCAACCCTACTTAATTAAAACACATAACCCTAAACTATACTAGCTAGCTATAACCCGATCTAATAAAAACATGCTCTATATATGTAGCAGCTAGCTAGCAAACCGTAGATTAACACCAATTAAAATATACATGGCCTATATCGATCATGTTGTATAACATATCCCTGAGATTCATTAATTAATTATATAATTATCGTGATAAATTAATTAACTTGAATTTTGACAAGTTCTCTCGAATGAAAACACATTTGATTAAGTTGCCTCATAATATATATATAATTAGTGTGCATGCATGGCCTACAATGCATTCGTGCATATATTTTAATGTATATTTGAACATATATATTCTTGGGGATTTCAATCTCGATCTCTCTCTCTCGATCATCTATATATCGTTGGTGGCCCAAAAAACACACATATATACGCATGCACTTTATGCGTAAAGGCGCGGGTGCCTCTAATAATGTGTGTGCGCACTCGATCGATGATCCCTAAACCTTAAACAACCCCTAAAACCTTAAATCCCTAATCCCTAATAATCCCTAATCCCTAAACCCTAAACACCCTAAACACTAAACCCTAAACCCTAGACCCTAAACCCTAACCCTAACCCTAACCCTAACCCTAAACCCTAGCTAACCCTAAACCCTAAACCCTAGACCCTAAACCACCCTAGACCCTAAACCCTAACCCTAACCCTAACCCTAACCCTAAACCCTAGCTAACCCTAAACCCTAATTAAACCCTATGTATAGGCCAACGACACTTAATTGTGCATCGAGCAGGCCAGGGGTGCCTCGCGGTCCTCTAATTAAATTAAATGTGCCATGCATTAACCCTAAACCATATATATGTAACTAACCCTAGATAATCAACCCTACTTAATTAAAACACATAACCCTAAACTGTACTAGCTAGCTATAACCCGATCTAATAAAAACATGCTCTATATATAGCAGCTAGCTAGCAAACCGTAGATTAACACCAATTAAAATATACATGGCCTATATCAATTTTAATATATATTTGAACATATTCTAGGGGATTTCAATCTCTCTCTCTCGATCATCTATATATCGTTGTTGGTGGCAAAAACACACACTTACATATATACGCATGCACTTTATGCGCAAAGGCGCGGGTGCCTCTAATAATGTGTGTGCGCACTCGATCGATGATCCCTAAATAACCTTAAACAACCCTAAAACTCCCCTAAACCCTAAACACCCTAAACACTAAACCCTAGACCCTAAACACCCTAAACACTAAACCCTAAACCCTAGACCCTAAACACCGTAAACACTAAACCCTAAACCCTAAACCCTAAACACCCTAAACACTAATTAAACCCTAAACCCTAGACCCTAAACACCCTAAACTAAACCCTAGACCCTAGCTAAACACCCTAAACACTAAACCCTAAACCCTAAACCCTAGCTAACCCTAAACCCTAATTAAACCCTATATATAGGCCAACGACACTTAATTGTGCATCAAGCAGGCCAGGGGTGCCTCGCGGTCCTCTAGTTAAATTAAATGTGACATGCATTAACCCTAAACCATATATATAACTAACCCCTAGCTAATCAAACCCTAGTTCATTAAAACACATAACCCTAAACTATACTAGCTAGCTATAACCCGATCTAATAAAAACATGCTCGATCTATATATATAGCAGCTAGCTAGCAAATTAAACGGTAGATTAACACCAATTAATATATACGACATGGCCTATATCGATCATATGTTGTATAACATCTCCCTGAGATTCATTAATTAATTATATAATTATCGATGATAAATTAATTAACTTGAATTTTGACAAGTTCTCTCGAATGAAAACACATTTGATTAAGTTTCCTCATAATATATATATAATTAGTGTGCATGCATGGCCTACCATGCATGCATTCGTGCATATATTTTAATATATATTTGAACATATTCTTGGGGATTTCAATCTCTCTCTCTCGATCATCTATATATCGTTGTTGGCCAAAAAAACACACACATATACACATGCACTTTATGCGCAAAGGCGCGTGTGCCTCTAATAATGTGTGTGTGCGCACTCGATCGATGATCCATAAACCTTAAACCCTAAATAAACCCTAATCCCTAATCCCTAAACCCCTAAACACCATAAACATTAAACCCTAGACCCTAGACCCTAAACCCTAACCTCCTAACCCTAAACCCTAAACCCTAATTAAACCCTATATATAGGCCAATGACACTTAATTGTGCATCAAGCAGGCCAGGGGTGCCTTAGCTCGCGGTCCTCTAATTAAATTAAATGTGCCATGCATATATATATGTGTTTAATTTGGGGATTTCAATCGCTCTCTCGTATGTAGATCTCTCTCTACCTCTCTCTCTCTCTCTCTCTCTCTCTCGTTAATTGGTGGCCAACAACACACACATGCACTTTGTGCGCAAAGGCATGCGCCTCTAATAATGTGTGCGCAGTCGATCAATCTAGTTTTGATTAATCATAGCACACAAATAAAGAAGTTGTATTTGAATCCACACAACCTAATCTAAAACACATAACCCCTAACATGGCCTAATTAATTAACCCCTTCTCTCTACCTAATTAGTGGAAATTGCACAAAATCAAAAGGGGTCCCTCACTAATTGTGCATATCTGCTAGATTGTGATAAACTTTTGCCCCATATATATTTGGTGGATGGGTGCATCTTGGCATGTAAAACAATTAGTGTTTGCAAATGGCGTTGTCAAAATTTATGTACAAATGATTTCTTTCCATCCAAAGTGCATAAAATGGGAGTTTTAATGAAGAAAGTACAAATAAAACAGCTCAACATGCTTCCACACCCCGATTTCCACACGAAGTAGAGCATATTTAAAGGATAATTCCAGAGTTTTACTATTTTTCAAGCAACTTTGCTAATTTTCCCCCACTCACATGACTTTATGTCGATTTAACGAAAATATGGCGAATTTAAACTACATGGGCGGGATAGTTTGAATTGTGCGCGCGGCAAAGGGAACCGCCTATTCCTCAACCTTGTGCACGGCAAATTACACACGCAACTCCATTAAACGCCACCTACCGACCTTAATTATCACCCCGGCGGCCCGGCCGCATGACCCCCCACCCACCCCTACACAACTTATCCCCGTCCGTGCGAAGAGCTTCCCCTCCCCGTCCCGTCCGTGCGAAGAAGAAGCTTCCCCTCCCCGTCGTTCTTCTCGAGACGCACCGGCGGTCAAGTTGATCCACGGTAGGGCTGCTATCTCTAGCTCAATCATGTATCGGGCAAGACGGCCTAACGATTTATATTTTCTTGATGCTGCTAAAAAAATTCGTCAGTATGCTCGAACTAATTGGCACTTTATAGTTTTCCGCTCGATTTGTCATCGATCAATTTGTTCATTTGCGTGGGCATATAGAGTCAGTTCTGCACTCGATCCGTTAATTTGCTGAAATGCCATGGCAGAGTTTTGTACACGATCTGTTTGCTAAAATGTCGATGGGCATTTTTTGTTTTGTACTCGACATGATTGCTGAAATGCATAATCATGTAGTATAGTTTTGTACTCGATTGATATACATTTCCTACTTCGCCTTAAATTAATCACCAACCACTGTATCTCATAATTAAACAGATGGACAGAACTTGGATACTGCATGGACACTTATGTTCCCCTTCATATATAAATGGTGTTCAACCCTTTATGGGGTTTATTAGAGCTCATGAAGGTCACAACCTGGACGTGTATTGCCCGCGCTGCACATGTATGAATGGTGAGAAGAGGCCTCACCCTGTAGTGGCAGATCATTTACACATTTTTGGGATGGACCGCACATATGTTAGGCGGGTTTAGCATGGTGAACCATATAATGATCCTTTAGCAGGAGAAGCAGATCTTGCTCACACTGTATGTGTGCTGGCATATGTAGTTAATTATTTATATTGATGCTGCCGCTGTTTCAATCAATAGTTTGCATTGCTGTGCAAGGTTCTGTACTCAAATTTAACTTGTTGCAGATGGATGGACGGGAAGGAGAGAAAAAGCGCTTGCTTCAGGAAACGGGTTTCAGCTCTGGGACATGTGCTGTGCCAGATGAGAAGGTAAATATGTAAAACGGCATTTGTTCAGGTTGCATCCCTTAGATGTTTGTCTAATCGGTTGATGTACTAATTGCAGAAGCATAGAGTTGAAGAGGTCTCTCAGTTTGATGGGAGATTTGAAGATGAATCTCAGTTTGATGCACCTGTGGATGGTACTGATGACGAGCCTTTCATAGACGAAGGTCCTGCACCTGAGATTATCCAGCCTACAGAAGGAGGCCGTGGACCGAGTACACAGCTTTGCGTTGAAGTGGATGCACGCCCGGAGATCATCAGGGGCGTCCGGGTAGTCTCAAGACCACCCAGCCCTGATGCACCTGTGGATGGTACTGATGACGAGCCTCTCATAGACGAAGGTCCTGCACCTGAGATTATCCAGCCTACAGAAGGAGGCCGTGGACCGAGTACACAGCTTTGCGTTGAAGAGGATGCACACCCGGAGATCATCAGGGGCGTCCCGGTAGTCTCAGGACCACCCAGCCCTGATGCAAAATGTTGAGCTACTTTATGATTCGTACTCTTATGTTCTGGTGCTGTAGTATGTTATGATTTGTACGCCTTTGGCGCTAGATTAAGCATTCAGTGGATGATCGCGTTGCAAAATTTGACACCCACACAATCAGTTCATCGTATGAGTAGTAGCACAATTACTTCTACAGCGATTCCTGCCAGCGCATTAGTTGGTAGCATGAAACACTTTCAGGTACTCCCCTCTGATTCATATTAATTGACTCAATTCTGTCTAGATATGGATGTATCTAGATGCATTTGTTAACTAGACTAACAAACTTGAGTCAGTTAATATGAATCCGTGTAAACCGCCCAGTCCTCGAGCAGCTAGTTTATTGACTCTGGACTCCAAGCCTCTCGCGGCAAGCCATCGACGAAGCTTTGACCAGATCTTGGCCCGCAATTTTTTGTGTGTGGCGAATAGCAAAGCTTTGACCAGTTCCTCTCGGGATGCAGCACGCCGGTGAGCTTGCACGGTTGCCATGAGCACTTTCCGGCGGAACTTCCTCTTCAGCGCCCTCAAGCCGCTGCTGCGAGACAGCACGCAGTGCCTCGAGGTGGACGGAATTCTGGATCTCAGGGCGGGTGGTCCGCATCGTCCGGGAACGATCTCCAGCGGGTTAACGAGGACATGCATGGCGGCCAGGGGATTTGTTTTTTTTTTGTTTGAGCTTGGGATTTGGGGTTTTTTCGGATAGGGGAGGAGGAACCGAGGAAGAGGAAGGAACAGCCGCGTGCTTGGCGCGTGGCGGTGTGCTTGAATTTCGAATTTTTGTGAAATGTTTCATTTCCCCGCTACAATTCGGGGGTTTCTTGACGCGCCAATGCGTCCCGCCGGGCAGCTTCAAGTGAATTTGGGGTGCCACGCTATGGGCCCTAGTTTCAGTGAGACATGTAATGACTAGTCACATCAGTAAGTTCACTGTGTAATAAAATATGTTACCCCTCCCCTTTATGTAGCACCCCTTCTCTCCCGATCGAGTGCCGATTGCCGACGGATGCAAGCCGCTAGCTCGATCCCCTCCTTTCGCCTCCACCGTCCAGGCATCCAGCTTGGAGGGGCAAGCTGCATCTAGACCAAGCGGATTAGGTAGGACTAGTAATGTTCTTTCCTTTCTCGAGATCGGTTCTTTTTTCCTCTCCTCGATATCTTGCGCATCTCTTTCCTATTCTGGGCGAAGGGGTGTCTTTCTGGTCACCCTCGAGCTGGGAGTGATTGATGGGGGTGGGGGCGGGGGCTACCTTTGCTTGGATTGGGGTGTTCTTCCTTTATTTGTCGACATTTGCAACCTTTGTAGTTTCTGCTGATCCTCACTGTATCTTTTGTCAGCTTGTACAGGAAAGGTAAGACCTCGGCGGTGGGGGCAATGGAGCGTAAGGCCACCACGCATGTGGGCAGTTGGCTGAGCCTGAGCTGCGTCCCCAGCCCCGCGAAGCAGGTACTCCGTTTGCTTATCCACTCTTTACCTTTTAAGTGTCTCTCTGCATCCTCAATCTGTTCCTGTTCTGGAATATGCTTAAAGTAGCACATGTCTTCAGCTGTTTGTGCGTAAAGCCTCTGTGACACCATGCTCTATATTCTCTGTATCAGGTTGGTACCTCCAGGTTCCGTGCTGAGGCTATGGGGAACGAGAATAGCGCCCCACCTGCTGCAGGAGCATGGCCCGATCTGCAGCACAAGAAGCGAAATGCCACTGCCGAGCTGGGCAGGGACCGCCCAGGGGTAATTTTTTTTAACCAACTTACCATGATGTAGTCTGAATCTGATACTCCCTCAGATCCAAATTAATTGACTCAACTATCTGTAGATACGGATGTATCTAGATGTGTTTTAGCTCTAGATACTACTGCCTCCATCCCAAAGCTTTGGGCTTATATTATTTTTAGAAAGTCAAACTATACCATGTTTGACTAAGCTTTTACCAAAAATCAGTAACATGCAAAATACAAAATTAATATCATTAAATAGATAATAAAATATATTTTCCTACGGTATCTACACAGTATTATATTTGTTGATAGAATGTTCTAAAATTTTGGTCAAACTTTGCTTGTTTTGATTTCTCAAAAATAAATAAGGCTTAAGCTTTTGGATGGTGGTAGTACATTCATATCTAGACAAAGCTGAGTTAACTAGTTTTTTGTCTGTCCATAGCTAGTGTTCACGCTGCAAAAGGCTAAGAGCATCCACTATATGCATCAGTCTATCTCATACAGTAATTCAATATCACTGCTGAGGTCTGCCTTTTGTTTTGCTATTCATATGCAGACTGAAACTTTAGGGCCTTTACTCAAAAGGAAGATCAAAACTGCGGCTGATCAGGCTGCCAGTATGTTGATGCCGCCCCCATCTTCTAAATGCCTCTACAAGCACAAGGCCACGCGCCAGCTGGGTGGTGATCTTTTAATGAATATGGTATATTTTCTTAATCCACAAAACATGCCTTGATTTTTCTCTGTTTATTGTCGGTTTTTTCTATGCTTGCCAAAAGTTTACAACAACAACAACAACAACCAAGCCTTTCAGTCCCAAACAAGTTGGGGTAGGCTAGAGTTGAAACCCATAAGATCTCGAAGCCAAAAGTTTAGAAACACCAAATTCGTTTGCTTACAATCATCATACAGTAATGTTCATCTACTCCAGTTCCCCTAACCCAACAAAAAATGATGTTAATTACGATTTTTAGATTAAAAGAGCACCATTAGGCGCTGTTAATTACGACTTTGAGATTAAAATGTCATTTGCAATTGTTAATTACAATTTTGAGACAAATGGTTAGTTTAACCTCGATCTCTTCTGCTCTCCATTTATCCCAACCGAACAAAAATTTAACCATTCCATTCCTCTGAAATGGAACCATTCCATTCCATTCCACGCTGTTTCAGAACCGAACACACCCTTGCATTGTTGTGAACTGTTGTCCATACACGGCCATACCCTTCCACTTACATCCAGCACTATATGCATCAGTCTGTCTCAGAGTCATTCAATATCACTGCTGAGATCTGTTCCCATTCTTATGCAGGCTGAAACTGCTGCGCCTTTACTCAAGTGGATGCAAAATGAGGCTAATGAGGCTGCTGTGAGGACGATGGTGCCGGCACCATCTTCCGAAAACCTCTACAAGCACGAGGCCATGGGCCAGCTGGGTGGTGACCTTTTAATGAATCTGGTATATTTTCTTAATCCACATACATGATTTCATTATTATCTGTTTAATTACTGTTGGCTTTGTCTAATGCTTACCAAAAGTTCAGAAACACTGCGTTTGCTTACAATCATCATACACTAATTTTTCACTTTTCAGTCTGTCTCATCCAGTATATAAACTGTTGATTTCCATTGGCTTCTTTTGTAATCATTTGCATTGTTGTCAACTGTTCTCTATGCACAACCCTATTCTTCCACTTACACCCGCACTATTTGCATCAGTCTATCTCATAGATTTATTAAATATCAATGATGAGTTCTGTTGCTATTCATATGCAGGATGAAACTTCTGTGCCTCTACTCAAATGGATAAAAAATGATCCTGATGAGGCTGCTGTGAAGACGATGGTGCCGCCACCATCTTCTGAAAACCTCCTCAAGCACAAGGCCACGGGCCAGCTGGGTGGTACCCTTTTCAGTAAGCAGGTATATTTTCTTAATCCTCATACATGATTTGATTTTTGTCTGTTTATTGCCGGCTTTGTCTAATGCTTACCAATAGTTCAGAAACACACACACCTATTCTTACACTTACATCCAGCACTATATGCATCAGTGTCTCATAGATTCATTTTATATATCACTGCTGATGTCTGTTGCTCTTCAATTTTCATATGCAGACTGAAACTGCTAACCCTTCATTGGTCAAAAGGATTGCAACTGCTGCTGATGAGGCATCTGCAGAGGCTGCCACCAAGTTACTGTCAGCCCCACCTTCTGGATGCTTATATAAGCTCAAGTCCAAGGACCAGCCGGGCCGTAACCATCCAAGGGTTCGGGTATATTTTCTTAAGCCACATATACATGCCATGATTTATGTCTGATATTATCACCGGCTCTGTCTAATGCTTTTTGGAATTCGGAAACACCAAATTAGCATGCTTATATTCATCATACACTAATTTTTCACTGTTCAGTTTGTAACATAGTGTTATGCACTCGCTTGTCAACATTTGCATTGCTCTGAACTATGCACTTTACACAACCTAATTCTTCCACTTACATTCAGCGCTACGCACCAGTAGTACCTCCCATGTTTCCTTCACCATCCCGATGCCGAGCTTGCGGGAATATGGCGGGCCCATGTACATACCCCGCATATAACACCTCCTATGGCTCTATCTACCTTTCTAGTAGCTCCTTCACAGAGTTACAGGTATGTATTCTCAGTGGTTTAGCATGAATTGGCATATAGTAAAGTCTTGTTTTTAGTCTTCCTGCTTCTTACATTTGTATCAATTTTCACATGCAGACTGTACCTTGTGAACTTCGTCCAATGATTAACCAGATGTGTCCGCATGAAGGGTCTTTCACTATGCATGGCAATGGCAAATTGATGAACACCTACACGGTCTATGAGGTGTATGTCTACAAGACGCAGGCCATCACATATTTGTATGGACATGATTGGAGAAAGTTTGCTTTTGACTACGGTCTGAAGAAGGGCGACGAGCTGAGGATCAGAAACTCAAACGGGCAGATATACGTAACTGCTTACAGAGTTGGAGACACTTCCAAATATATAATATGTAACTTTTTTCTACTCATATCTTTTGATAACTGTTCTGAGCAGTTGTTCTAAACCATTCCCTCTGTTCTAGCTTGCTGGGTTTAACATGATCAAAGCTGCAGATCCCCTGATGGAACATGAGCGGATGTCACAAAGGGCAACCACACCAGCACCGGCACCGGCTTCCCACTCTCCTGCATCAGCACCGGTTCCTGTACCAGCTCCGTTTACTGCATCTACCCAGCAGTCCCCTACATCAGCATTGGTTCCTGTAGAGGCCCCATATACTACACCTGCCCAGCAGGCTCCTGCATCAGCACTGGTTCCTCTAGCTGCACCGTTTACTGCACCTGCCCAACAGTCTCCTGCATCAGCACCGGTTCCTCTAGAGGCACCGTTTACTGCACCTGCCCAGCAGTCTCCTGCATCAGCACCAGCTCGTGTACCAGCCCAGGCTCCTGCACCTGCCCCAGCCAGATCACCGAGGTCTCAGCTCATTGCTGTGGCCACCCGTGTGGTGACCAGGACGCATCTGAAGGCTATGTTCGTGAGTATATGACAACATAACTGCTCTTATCTTGATGTCTTCTCTGCTCAAAGTCTCACATGGTTCAGTGCATTGGTGCCATTGACTAATTTTTGGTGGTATCTCTTGCTTTGAATCAGAAATTGCCTAAAAGTATCTCCAAGGATCTCAATGCTGGCCGAAGGGGCAAGATATCCCTCGTCATGGAGAGTGAAGGTCTCACCGTGGAGGGACGGTACTCTGTCAGTCCCACAGATGGCCGCTTGGCTGTTACTTCCAGGTGGAAAAAGTTCATTGACGGTGCCAAACTTCGCATTGGATCAAAGTTGAAGGTCAAGATCTTTCGATGCCGCTGTGACATGCTGGTCATAAAGTTCGCGGTTGTCTAGTTCTGTTGCCCCATGAGCCCTTAGCAAATGCATTTGTAGTTATACTTATATAAGGTTATCTTATCTGAACTGCTAATTAATTGTATGGGTGGTAAAACTCTGGCAAGCTTTTGCTCTTAGCAAGTATGTATGTATGATCAGCTATTATGATAACTAATGTTTGTGTTCATCTTAATTTGCATTTCCGTTTTAGAAAAAAACTTAATTTCTATTTTGGCTGACCTGTTAGAGAACTATCAGATTGAACCCACAACATGATTCAAATAGATTCATTACACCGAGCCACATGTCTTGACCTTGCTATACACTACTTCCATTAATCAGTGCAAGAAGGCTTACCTGAGCTGCCTGAACCATGGCAGATTCGAATCCACCTTATCTATCTAGAAATACAACCTTTGCAGAAAGAGGATTTGCAGTATGGGGAGGCTGACATTGGGGACCCATGAGCCAGCAGCGTCGTCAACGTTTTAAAGGTGGCAGGAGATCGAAAGAAAAAATAAGCCAAAAATCAGTTGGTAAACAAATTCAAGAAAAGAAACATTTACCTTTCTGAGAGGATGACATGCGGGACCCATGAGGCAGCAGCATCCTCAACTATTTCAAGGCGGCAGGGGATCAAAAGAAAAAAGGAAATAGCCAGAAATTAATTAGGGTCAAAAATAAATCCATCAAAGGAAACTTTTATTGTTCATAGAGGATGACATGTGGGACCGACTTGCCAGCTGCGTCGTCATCGTTTCAAAGGGGGCAGGGGATCAAAAGAAAAAGGCAAATAGCCAGAAATTAGGGGAAAAAAATAAATCCAACAAAGGAAACTTTTATTGTTCATAGAGGATGACATGCGGGACCCATGAGCCAGCAGCTTCCTCAACGTTTCAAAGTCGGCATGAGATTGAAAGAAAAAGGCAAGTGACATAATATCAGGAGCCAAAAATAATCCAAGAAAAGAAACTTTATTGTACATAGAGGATGACATGCGGGTCCCATTTTGTAGCAGGGTCTCAACGCTTCCAAGGCGGCACAGGACCGAAAGAAAAATGAAGTAGCCAGAAATCAGGGTGTGAAAAAAATCCAAGAAAAGAAAGATTTCAATTGGGCTGTATCTGGACATCTGGGCCTTCGAACTATCCTGCTGGGCCTTTTGACTCGTACAATTTCAGCCCACTCCAAAACAGGAAAGGTCGGATTTTCTCAAAAAACAGGAAAGTCCTATGCTTCGCAAAAACAAAAAACAAGGAGATTCAACATATAAGTTTGTTTATGTAGATATAAAGATTTAATTTATCCGTTTGCAATAGCTCAGAGCGAAATACAACGTTTATTGTCTGCAAAATAAAATATCACATGTTTCTTGTACGGGGAGGCTGACATCGGGGACCCATGAGCCAGCAGCGTCGTCAACGTTTCAAAGGCGGCAGGGGATCGAAAATATAAAAAAGCCAAAAATCAGTTGGTAAAAAAATACAAGAAAAGAAAACATTTATCGTTCTGAGAGGATGACATGCGGGACCCATGAGGCAGCAGCATCCTCAACGTTTCAAAGTCGGCATGAGATCGAAAGAAAAAGCCAAGTGACATAATATCAGGAGCCAAAAATAATCCAAGAAAAGAAACTTTATTGTACATAGAGGATGACATGCGGGTCCCATTTTGTAGCAGCGGTCTCAACGTTTCCAAGGCGGACCAAAAGAAAAATGAGGCAGCAGCATTCTCAACAATTCCAAGGCGGCAGGGGATCAAAAGAAAAAAAGGAAATAGCCAGAAATTAATTAGGGGTCAAAAATAAATCCACCGAAGGAAACTTTTATTGTTCATAGAGGATGACATGTGGGACCGACCTGCCAACAGCGTTCTCGTTTCAAAGGGGGCAGGGATCAAAAGAAAAAGGCAAATAGCCAGAAATTAGGGGTCAAAAATAACTCCAAGAAAGGAAACTTTTATTGTTCGTAGAGGATGACATGCGGGACCCATGAGCCAGCAGCTTACTCAACGTTTCAAAGGTGGCATGAGATCGAAAGAAAAAGGCAAGTGACCAAATATCAGGAGCCAAAAATAATCCAAGATTTATTGTACATAGAGGATGACATGTGGGTCCCATTTTGCAGCAGCGGTCTCAATGTTTGTAATGCGGCTTGAGATCAAAAGAAAAAGAAAGTAGCTAGTAATTAGGGGGTGAAAAAAAATCCAAGAAAAGAAAGTTGATGGACATAGAGGATGACATGCGGGTCCCTTGAGCCAACAGCTTACTCAACGTTTCAAAGGGGGCAGGGGATCAAAAGAAAAAGGCAAGCCAAAAATCAGAGGGTGAAAAAAAATCCAACAAAGGAAACTTTTATAGCACATAGAGGATGACATGCGGGTCCCATGAGCCAGCAGGTTCCTCAACGTTTCAAACGTGGCATGAGATCGAAAGAAAAAGGCAAGTGACCAAATAAGAGGTGCCAAAAAAACTCCAAGAAAAGAAAGTTGATTGCTCATAGAGGATGACATGCGGGTCCCATTTAGCTGCAGCGGTCTCACCGTTTGAGAGGCGGCAGGGGATCGAAAGAAAAGGCAAGTGACCAAATATCAGGAGCCAAAAATAATTCAAGAAAAGAAAGTTTTATAGTCCATAGAGGATGACATGCGGGTCCCATTTAGCAGCGGTATCACCGTTTGAGAGGCGGCAGGGGATCGAAAGAAAAAGGCAAGTGACCAAATATCAGGAGCCAAAAATAATTCAAGAAAAGAAACATGATTTACATAGAGGATGACATGCGGGTCCCATTTAGCAGCAGCGGTATCACCGTTTGAGGAGGCAGGGGATCGAAAGAAAAAGGCAAGTGACCAAATATGAGGTGTCAAAAAATCCAAGAAAAGAATGTTTTATAGTACATAGAGGATGACATGCGGGTCCCATTTAGCAGCAGCGTTATCACCGTTTGAGAGGCGGCAGGGGATCGAAAGAAAAGGCAAGTGACCAAATATGAGGTGCCAAAAAAATCCAAGAAAAGAAAGTTTTATAGTACATAGAGGATGACATGCGGGTCCCATTTAGCAGCAGCGGTATCACCGTTTGAGAGGCGGCAGGATCGAAAGAAAAAGGCAAGTGACCAAATATGAGGTGCCAAAAAATCCAAGAAAAGAAAGTTTTATAGTACATAGAGGATGACATGCGGGTCCCATTTAGCAGCAGCGGTATCACCGTTTGGCGGCAGGGGATCGAAAAAAGGCAAGTGACCAAATATGAGGTGCCAAAAAAACTCCAAGAAAAGAAAGTTGATTGCACATAGAGGATGACATGCGGGTCCCATTTAGCCGCAGCGGTCTCAACGTTTCCAAGGCGGCAAGGGATCAAAAGAAAAAGGAAGTAGCCAGAAATCAGGGGGTCAAAAAAATCCAAGAATAGAAAGAATTTTGGTTCATAGAGGATGATATGCGGGACCCATGATCCTGCATCGTAAACGGCTCGATCGGAGAACGTTGAACGAGATGGCGCGATCGAGAAAAAAACAATGCCAGAGAGGCTGCCATCTGGGCCCTACATCCCTCGGCGGTGCGGATTTGCGTTGACTCGGCCGGCGAACCCGAGATTTCGAGATGCACCACGTCCCGGGCCACCATACGCGACGTTTTGGCTTTCGTCGGGCTAGGTGGCCTCAAAAACGAGAAAAAAAAGTTTTGACATGCACCACGGAGGGACCCAAAATCGTCGGCCATGGTACACCAGCAACCACGGCGACTTCAACTTCGTCGGCCATGGCAACTTTTCTTGTAGTAAGTTGCTTGTTGAGCGGTAACCATGTTCTGGGGACGCCATCAACTTTTACACCTTTGTTGAATATCATGTGAGTTGCTATGCATGTTCGTCTTGTCTGAAGTAAGGGCGATTTTCATGATCAAATGGTTTGAGTATGCATATTGTTAGAGAAGAACATTGGGCCGCTAACTAAAGCCATGAATCATGGTGGAAGTTTCAGTTTGGACACAAAACCTCAATCTCTTATGAGAATATTATCTGTTGTTGAATGCTTATGCATTAAAGAGGAGTCCATTATCTGTTGTCTATGTTGTCCCGGTATGGATGTCTAAGTTGAGAATAATCAAAAGCGAGAAATCCAATGCGAACTTTCTCCTTAGACCTTGTACAGGCGGCATAGAGGTACCCCTTTGTGACACTTGGTTGAAACATATGTTATGCAATGATAATCCGTGTTAATCCAAGCTAATTAGGACAAGGTGCGAGCACTATTAGTATACTATGCATGAGGCTTGCAACTTATAAGATGTCTTATACATAACACATATGATTTATTACTACCGTTGACAAAATTGTTTCTTGTTTTCAAAATGAAAAGCTCTAGCACAAAAATAGTAATCCATGCTTCCCTCTGCGAAGGGCCATTCTTCTACTTTATTGTTGAGTCAGTTTACCTACTTCTTTCTATCTTAGAAGCAAACACTTGTGTAAACTGTGTGCATTGATTCTTACATGTTTACCTATTGCACTTGTTATATTACTTTGTGTTGACAATTATCCATGAGATAAACATGTTGAAGTTGAAAGCAACCGCTGAAACTTATATCTTCCTTTGTGTTGTTTCAAAGCTTTCTACTAAGAATTTATTGCTTTATGAGTAACTCTTATGCAAGTCTTATTGATGCTTGTCTTGAAAGTATTATTCATGAAAAGTCTTTGCTATATGATTCATTTGTTTACTCATTATCTTCATCATTGCTTCGAATCGCTGCATTCATCTCATATGCTTACAATAGTATGATCAAGATTATGATAGCATGTCACTTCAGAAATTATCTTTGTTATCGTTTACCTACTCGAGGGCGAGTAGGAACTAAGCTTGGGGATGCTTGATACGTCCCAAACGTATCTATAATTTCTTATGTTCCATGCTACTTTTATGATGATACTCACATGTTTTATACAAATTATATGTCATTATTATGCATTTTCCGGCACTAACCTATTGACGAGATGCCGAAGAGCCAGTTTTTCGCTGTTTTTGGTTTCAGAAATCCTAGTAAGGAAATATTCTCGGAATTGGACGAAATCAACGCCCAGGGGCTTATTTTTCCACGAAGCTTCCGAAGACCGAGGGAGAAACGAAGTGGGGCCACGGGCGTCGCCACACTAGGGCGGCGCGCCCAGAGGGGCCCGCGCGGCCCTAGCGTGTGGGGCCCCGTGACTCCTCCGACTCCGCCCTTCCGCCTACTTAAAGCCTTCGTCACGAACCCCCCACCGAGAGCCACGATACGGAAAACCTTCCAGAGACGCCGCCGCCGCCAATCCCATCTCGGGGGATTCAGGATCGCCTCCGGCACCCTGCCGGAGAGGGGAATCATCTCCCGGAGGGCTCTTCATCGCCATGATCGCCTCCGGATCGATGTGTGAGTAGTCCACCCCTGGACTATGGGTCCATAGCAGTAGCTAGATGGTTGTCTTCTCCTCATTGTGCTATCATGTTAGATCTTGTGAGCTGCCTATCATGATCAAGATCATCTATTTGTAATGCTACATGTTGTGTTTGTTGGGATCCGATGAATATTGAATACTATGTCAAGTTGATTATCAATCTATCATATATGTTATTTATGTTCTTGCATGCTCTCCGTTGCTAGTAGAGGCTCTGGCCAAGTTGATACTTGTGACTCCAAGAGGGAGTATTTATGCTCGATAGTGGGTTCATGCCTCCATTAAATCTGGGACAGTGACAGAAAGTTCTAAGGTTGTGGATGTGTTGTTGCCACTAGGGATAAAACATCGATGCTTTGTCTAAGGATATTTGTGTTGATTACATTACGCACCATACTTAATGCAATTGTCTGTTGTTTGCAACTTAATACCGGAAGGGGTTCGGATGATAACCTGAAAGTGGACTTTTTAGGCATAGATGCATGCTGGATAGCGGTCTATGTACTTTGTCGTAATGCCCTGATTAAATCTCATAGTACTCATCATGATATATGTATGTGCATTGTTATGCCTTCTTTATTTGTCAATTGCCCAACCGTAATTTGTTCACCCAACATCTGTTTATCTTATGGGAGAGACACCACTAGTGAACTGTGGACCCCGGTCCTATTCTTTACATCTGAAATACAATCTACTGCAATTGTTCTTTACTGTTCTTCGCAAACAATCATCATCTTCCACACTATACGGTTAATCCTTTGTTTACAAGCCGGTGAGATTGACAACCTCACGTTACGTTGGGGCAAAGTACTTTGATTGTGTTGTGCAGGTTCCACGTTGGCGCCGAATCCTGGTGTTGCGCCGCACTACACTCCGCCGCCATCAACCTTCAACGTGCTTCTTGGCTCCTACTGGTTCGATAAACCTTGGTTTCTTTCTGAGGGAAAACTTGCTACTGTACGCATCACACCTTCCTCTTGGGGTTCCCAACGGACGTGTGTTAACTGCACGCATCAAGCATATTTTCTGGCGCCGTTGCCGGGGAGATCAAGACACGCTGCAAGGGGAGTCTCCCACATCCAATCTCTTTACTTTGTTTTTGTCTTGCTTTATTTTATTTACTACTTTGTTTGCTGCACTAAAACAAAAACACAAAAAAAATTAGTTGCTAGCTTTACTTTATTTACTGTCTTGTTCTTAATATGGAGGCATCCAAGAGGGCAGATTTTGTGCGTAAGATCCATGTGAAGACTAAAGAGTTGATAGAGAAGAAAGGCAAGAGCAATGCTGCAAGGATGAACAAGAAGCGCAAAGAGATGTTGTTCAAGCCTGGTGATATGGTCTGGGTACATTTTCGCAAGGATAGGTTCCCAAAGCTGCGGAAGTCTAAGTTGAAGCCTCGTGGTGCTGGTCCTTACAAAGTGCTTGCCAAGATCAATGATAATGCATACTCGATAGATCTTCCAGTTGATGAGTTTGGTGTCAGTAATTCTTTCAATGTTGCTGATTTGACACCATATGACGGAGAAGACCTTGGAGCGTCGAGGTCGACGCCTTTTGAAGGGGGGAGATGATGAGGACATCCCTACTACACCACTACCTCCGTCATTGATAAATGAAGATGAACCTGCTGTGAAGCTCAAGTCCAATGAAGTTCGGATTGGACCAATTACAAGGGCTCGTGCGAAGCTACTTAAACAACAGGTGAACTTGTTTCTAAACGGTACTTTGATTGATGAGAACTTTATACTGCCTAAGTCCTATTACTTATGTATCATCAGGTATCAAGAGGAGACGAGCGCACGAGGAGGAGAGGAGCAGCTGGACATGAAGACGGATGTCAAGATGGACGTGAAGCTGGACATGGAGCTGGACATGAAGATATCTCATGGTCGCGCGAGGGAGGAGCGGGAGGCATGCGCGAGAGGAGAAGACGATGTCCAGGCCGGTCCAGCACCCGGTCCCTGGCCCGGTTGACCGGATTCCAGACCGGATTCGTCCGAGTCTGTCTCGACCAGATCTATTCTGGGTCGGTTATTCTTGTATCTTTTCGACCAGAACTCGTCCCGGACACCTATATAAGTGCCCAGGACGCCCCTAGCTGCTTTAGACCACGTTTAAGATAAACCCTAGTTCTTAGTTGTTTGCTCTAGCAAAACTATTGAATCCCTACACCATATTGCTTGATATTGTGTAGATCCTGAAAAAGTCTTGTGTGATCTGCTGTTCCATTGGGAATTAGACGGTTGCAACTTACCGCTTCGTGGTCGGCGGCTACGTGCGCAAGTGTGTGGAGTTGCGAATATCTTGCAGGGTTGAGAGCTGTTGCATTGGCGACAGGGACCAATCGAGAGATCTCGTTGCGTCATACAAGTTATCATCCACTTCATCGTCGTGTTTCTCCGCTGCCATCACCCGTGATCATCATCACCACCGTTGCTTACTGAGAAGATCGGGCCACCCCATATCATCTTGGTATCAGATTTCTAGTTTTCCTCGGTAAGCCATCCACAATCCACCCCATAGTTGAGTTGTGAGTGTTTCCTATCCAGAAAAAGCCATAAAAAGTTAGGGTTAGGGTTTGCCATAGCCTTAGATTGCACTAATTTCGAGTTTTAGTTGCTTTTCGTAGTTGTTTTTGCGTATATCTTTTCTTTCATCTAGTATTTTAGGGTTTACTCTATCATCTTGTGTTACCTTATCTAGTAGTGTCAGTTTTTGTTACTCCGAGTCCACATAGCGTACAGTGTGCTTGTTCCCAACCATAGACACAGCCTATCGATATAAAGTGACTAGGAACTTCCCCAGAAGAGACTAGTTTTACCGCTCGACAGGCTGCTCGTTAGGTTATCGGTGCTTTGCATATTTCTGTTGGCCGTGTTATCAAGGAGTCGTGTCATATATCAAAAAAAAAAGAGAAAATTGAAAAGAAGCAAAAAGAGCTACATAGCTGCGTGTGTTATACAAAAGAAAAATCCAAAAAGAAAAGTGTTGTGCTAGTTGAATCAAGTGAAGGCCTAAGTTTACTTTACTGCACCCGTAGTTGAGCAATCTTGTGCCTGTCTCGTTGAGCTTTGCTAGCGTCTCTCTTGTGCATTGCAACCTTTCCCACATATAGTTGCATTGCCCCATTATATCGCCTTGTGTGAGTATCATTGGTTGTCTACGGTCAGCGCTAGAGCTTGTTATTGGTGCAAATAGGTAGCCTACCTATAGCCCCACATATACCCTGCTTTGTCGTGTGATTTGTTCTTATACCCTTGATATTCGCTTCGCTACATCCGTGCACTAGTTGTTCCTACAAGTGGTAAGCAACACTAATTTACTTTGGAACGGTAAGATTTCCTTTTCTTATCAGTTTTGAGTGAGTTGTGAGAGTACCACCATATATTTTTGATTTAGTGCACTAATCTACTAACGATGTCTGCTAGTGATCATAAACTTGTTAACCAGGAAAACAAGAGTGCTGCAGATATCATCACATGGAGGGAGTATGAGGCTCTTCGTAATGAGATGCGACGTGAATTCCGCGCTCAGGATGATGTGCTTAATGGGAAGGTTGAAGAGATCTCCCAAAAGCTGGATGCTACTCATGTGACCGTCACTACAATGCAAGATCAAATGACGGATGTACAACGCAGTCTTGCTGATTTGCGCTTAGCTGTTGAGAATTTGACCGCGCAACAACAACAAGCAGATGATGAAGATCCTGAGCTTCAAGATGACGCACACAATGCTCGTGGTGCGCCACGTGGTAATCGTCCTCGCGGTTGGGCTCCACTTGGCCGCAATGGTCGTGGACAAGATGAGGAAGATGGTTTGGGTAAGCCCAAGTTTTCTATACCCAAGTTTGAAGGAGGAGCTGATGTTGAAGAATACCTCACTTGGGAGCTGAAGATTGAGAAGTTGTGGAGCTTACATCCACATTATACTGAAGACCGGAAGATCAAGCTTGCTTCTTCCGAATTTGATGGCTACGCTTTGCGTTGGTGGGATGCTTTTGTTCGTAACCGAGACGAGGATGGTGAGCAACCTATACGCACATGGCGTGCCATGAAGGAGGCGATGACTTCTCGCTTTGTGCCTACAAATTACTTGCGGAATATATATGATAAGCTGACTCTATTGAGACAAGGTGTGAAGACTGTGGATGAATACTACATGGAGATGGAGATGCTTATGCAGCGTGGCCGTGTCCGTGAGTCTCTCGAGATGACAATGCAGCGTTTTCTCAACGGTTTGAAGTATGATATCAAAGGCATTGTTCGTCACTACAGCTACACCAACATGAATCAATTGTTACATCATGCAAGAGAAGCTGAATCACAGTTGGCTGACGAAGCAAAGATCAAAGGTCGTGCTACAGAGCTGGGCGTTCACACCCCGCGCGCCATCTTCTACGGCGCCGGCGCCTTCGACGCGCTCCGCACCTTTCTCTACTCCGCCTAGTAAACCGGTCTCCAATGTGTCTAACACAAAGAAGTCCGAATCTGCTGCAAGTACGAGTGGCTCTAATGTGTCTACTGCGCGTAACCGTGATATGATTTGTCATACATGTGGTGGCAAGGGTCACTTCAAGAGAGATTGTCCTAACCGCAAAGTCATGATTATCAATGAGGACAATGAATATGAGACTGGAGATGATGTTGATCCTAATGCTCCAGAAGATGATGACTATGACACTGATGGTGAAGATGCATATCCGTCTGATGCTCGCACCATTGTTGTGTCGCAACGTGCTCTTAATGTGTTGCCTAGTGCATCTACTCAGCGCTGCAATTTGTTCCAAACAAAGGCTTTAGTTGGTCCTGACAAGGCTTGCAAGGTCATTATTGATGGCGGGAGTTGCCGCAATTTAGCAAGCAAGGAGTTATGTACCAAGCTGAAGTTGAAGTATCTACCGCACCCGCATCCATACTATATTCAGTGGTTGAGCGACAATGGTGAGATGAAGGTAAACCACATGGTGCGTGTTGAGTTTGCTATTGGACCGTATAAGGATTGCATTGATTTTGATGTCGTTCCTATGACGGTGTGTCACCTACTATTGGGACGGCCTTGGCTCTATGACCGTTCTGTGCAACACAATGGCCGTGCTAATACATATCACTTGGAGTTCAAGGGCAAGAAAATCAATTTACAGCCTATGACACCACAGCAAATTGTCAATGAGTCTCGTCAGAAAGTTGAAGTCAACTTGGAGGATGCTTCATTAGATAGGCGAGAGAATTGTAATGTTGTGAGTGATATAACGAAAAGTGAGAGAGTGAATTCCTTAGTCTCATTAGCCACCAAAGAAGACATGAGAGAATTTAGTGAGGATCCTACAGCCATGCCTCTTGTGCTCTTGTACAGGGGTACGGTTTTGGTTTCTAACGACATGACCCCTCTTCCTCTTGGTGTTTCTAATGTTTTGCAGGAATTTGGCGACGTGTTTCCGGATGAGGTACCCGCAGGACTTCCACCATTGCGAGGTATTGAGCATCAAATCGACTTGATTCCCGGAGCTTCGCTACCCAATCGGGCACCATATAGAACGAACCCCGAAGAGACGAAGGAGATACAGAAGCAAGTACAAGCGCTACTCGACAAAGGTTATATTCGCATAAGCCTTAGTCCTTGTGCTGTTCCTGTTATTCTTGTTCCTAAGAAAGATGGTACATGGCGTATGTGCGTAGATTGTAGAGCGATAAATAACATTACTATTCGATATCGTCATCCTATTCCCCGTTTAGAGGATATGCTAGATGAATTGAGTGGTGCTGCTGTTTTCACTAAAATTGATTTGCGTAGTGGTTATCATCAAATTAGGATGAAAGAAGGGGATGAGTGGAAAACCGCCTTTAAAACAAAATTTGGTTTATATGAGTGGTTAGTAATGCCTTTTGGTTTAACTAATGCACCTAGCACTTTCATGAGACTGATGAACCATGTTTTGCGTGATTTTATTGGCAAGTTTGTGGTTGTGTATTTTGATGACATATTAATCTACAGCCGCAATGAATCTGATCATATTATACATATTCGACATGTTTTGCAAGTGTTGCGTGATAGTAAACTCTATGGTAATCTTGAGAAGTGCACATTTTGCAAAGATAAGGTCATATTTCTGGGTTATGTTGTCTCTAAGCATGGAGTAGAAGTAGATGTGTCTAAAATTGAAGCTATTCAAAATTGGCCTACTCCTATGAATGTGAGTCAAGTTAGAAGTTTTCATGGTCTAGCTGGGTTTTATCGCCGTTTTGTGCCCAATTTTTCTACTATTGCTGCACCTTTGAATGAATTGACTAAAAAGGGTGTTGTATTTGAGTGGGGCGTTGCCCAAGGTCATGCTTTTGATGAACTGAAACGATTGTTAACTTCTGCACCGTTACTTGCACTTCCTGATTTCAATAAGCAATTTGAGATTGAATGTGATGCTAGTGGTATTGGAATTGGTGGTGTGTTGATGCAAGAGGGTCGCCCAATTGCATATTTTTCTGAGAAACTTTCTGGTGCTAAGTTGAACTATCCGATATATGATAAAGAATTGTATGCTTTAATTAGAGTTCTTGAGGTTTGGCAACATTATTTGTGGCCAAAAGAATTTATCATACATTCTGATCATGAAGCTTTGAAATATCTGAAAGCCCAATCTACTTTGCATAGGCGTCTTGCTAAGTGGGTTGAGTTCATTGAGTCTTTTCCGTACATTATTAAGCATAAGAAGGGAAAAGATAATATTGTTGCTGATGCTCTATCTAGGAAGACTATGTTGTTAACTCATCTTGATGTTAAAATTCCTGGATTAGAGGTGTTATGTGATTTATATGCGACTGATCATGATTTTGCTGAACCATACCGCTTGTGTGTTATTGGTAAAGCATGGGAAAAATATCACATACACGATGGGTTCTTGTTTAGAGCTAACAAACTATGTGTTCCAGAATCGTCTGTGCGTTTGCTCTTATTGCAGGAATCACATGCTGGAGGTTTGATGGGTCACTTTGGGCATGAGAAGACGCTACTCATGCTCGCTGATCATTTTTATTGGCCAAAGATGAGGCGGGATGTGGACAGGTATGTGAAGAGGTGCATTACTTGCAACAAGTCCAAGTCCAAGCTGAAGCCTCACGGTTTGTATACTCCTTTACCGGCACCTACTACACCTTGGGAAGATATTAGTATGGATTTTGTGTTGGGTTTGCCGCGTACTAAAAGAGGCCATGATTCTATATTTGTGGTAGTGGACAGATTTTCTAAAATGTCACACTTTATTGCCTGCCACAAAAGCGACGATGCGTCGCATATTGCTAACCTGTTTTTCAGGGAGATTGTTCGATTACATGGAGTCCCGAAGACTATTGTTTCTGATCGTGATGTGAAGTTCATGAGCTACTTCTGGAAGACACTTTGGGGAAAGCTGGGGACAAAGCTACTGTTCAGTACTACTTGTCATCCCCAAACTGATGGTCAAACTGAGGTGGTGAATCGAACCTTGTCACAACTGTTGAGATCCATGATCAAGAAGAACCTGAAGGAGTGGGAAGAGTGTTTGCCGCATGTCGAGTTTGCTTACAACAGGGCGGTACATTCTACCACGGAGCTATGTCCTTTTGAGGTGGTGTATGGTTTCAAACCCATTACTCCACTTGACTTATTGCCTTTGCCCATACATGAGAGAGTTAATATGGAGGCATCCAAGAGGGCAGATTTTGTGCGTAAGATCCATGTGAAGACTAAAGAGTTGATAGAGAAGAAAGGCAAGAGCAATGCTGCAAGGATGAACAAGAAGCGCAAAGAGATGTTGTTCAAGCCTGGTGATATGGTCTGGGTACATTTTCGCAAGGATAGGTTCCCGAAGCTGCGGAAGTCTAAGTTGAAGCCTCGTGGTGCTGGTCCTTACAAAGTGCTTGCCAAGATCAATGATAATGCATACTCGATAGATCTTCCAGTTGATGAGTTTGGTGTCAGTAATTCTTTCAATGTTGCTGATTTGACACCATATGACGGAGAAGACCTTGGAGCATCGAGGTCGACGCCTTTTGAAGGGGGGGAGATGATGAGGACATCCCTACTACACCACTACCTCCGTCATTGATAAATGAAGATGAACCTGCTGTGAAGCTCAAGTCCAATGAAGTTCGGATTGGACCAATTACAAGGGCTCGTGCGAAGCTACTTAAACAACAGGTGAACTTGTTTCTAAACGGTACTTTGATTGATGAGAACTTTATACTGCCTAAGTCCTATTACTTATGTATCATCAGGTATCAAGAGGAGACGAGCGTCGCACGAGGAGGAGAGGAGCAGCTGGACATGAAGACGGACGTCAAGATGGACGTGAAGCTGGACATGGAGCTGGACATGAAGATATCTCATGGTCGCGCGAGGGAGGAGCGGGAGGCATGCGCGAGAGGAGAAGACGACGTCCAGGCCGGTCCAAAGACCCGGACCGGCCTCCAGACCGGCCAGCCCGGTCCCTGGCCCGGTTGACCGGCGCCAACCGGTCGCCAACCGGAGGCGCATCGTACCGGGCAAAAACCGGAAAGTTGCGAGGTTTCCGGTTGCCGCCCGGTTGACCGGACGCCAGACCGGCCGACCCGGTCCCTGGCCCGGTTGACCGGATTCCAGACCGGATTCGTCCGAGTCTGTCTCGACCAGATCTATTCTGGGTCGGTTATTCTTGTATCTTTTCGACCAGAACTCGTCCCGGACACCTATATAAGTGCCCAGGACGCCCCCTAGCTGCTTTAGACCACGTTTAAGATAAACCCTAGTTCTTAGTTGTTTGCTCTAGCAAAACTATTGAATCCCTACACCATATTGCTTGATATTGTGTAGATCCTGAAAAAGTCTTGTGTGATCTGCTGTTCCATTGGGAGTTAGACGGTTGCAACTTACCGCTTCGTGGTCGGTGGCTACGTGCGCAAGTGTGTGGAGTTGCGAATATCTTGCAGGGTTGAGAGCTGTTGCATTGGTGACAGGGACCAATCGAGAGATCTCGTTGCGTCATACAAGTTATCAATCACTTCATCGTCGTGTTTCTCCGCTGCCATCACTCCGTGATCATCATCACCACCGTTGCTTACTGAGAAGATCGGGCCACCCCATATCACGTGAGACGGAAGAGGGTTCCATTGGAGTCGAAGAGAGCTCTGTTGGCGGTGTTATCAAACTCGCGTCCATTGTCGGTTTGGAAGGCCTTAATGGGACGAGAGAATTGTGTATGAACATATTTGTAGAAGAGAGCGAGATGGTTGTGAACCTCTGACTTTTGTATAATGGGGAAAGTCCATACAAAATGAGTAAAATCGTCAAGAATAACGAGATAGTATTGATAACCCGAGATGCTCAAAACAGGACTAGTCCATAAATCGCAATGACAAAGTTCAAACGGTGAAGATGTGGTGGTGGTGGAAGAAGCAAAAGGTAACCTAGTGTGCTTGCCTAGTTGACATGAGTCACAATGAACATGTGAACTTTTATTACAATTGAAATCGAAAAACTTGGAGGCCATCTTGAGAGCTTGAGCGCCAGGATGTCCTAGTCGTTCATGCCAGAGGGCTGCCGAGACGGAGGTGTGCAGGCAGTGGAGAGGCGGAAGGAAGGGGTACAGATCGCCAGTGGAATCACATCGGTGGAGGACCCGTCCCGTAGCCAAATCCTTGATAGAGAAGCCAAAGGGGTCAAATTCAATTGAAACAAAATTGTCACGTGTAAAAGCACGAACGGAGACTAGGTTTTTGATGAGTTGAGGACAAAGAAGAATGTTGCGAAGAATGAGAGAACGAGCAGCAGTGGAGAGATGAGCAGAACCAGAGCCAACAATAGGAAGGACATAGCCATTGCCGACAATGATCTGCGTGGGGAAATTGGGAGGGAGAGGGAGAGAGGTTATACCAGAGCCGGAGCTCATGTGGGAGGAGGCACCGCTGTCGAAGACCCACTCATTGCCCTGCTGAGCTTGGCCGCCGTGATCGGCGCTGGCTTGGAGCGTCATCTAGTTGAGTGCCGCGATCAGGGCGGCTTGATCCCAGCTCGGCGCAGCTTGACCGGTAGGTGCAGTGTTGGTTGTGAGCGTGTGTGGAGCCAGTGCAGGTTGGGGACGAGGGCCAAGGACTCCAGGCGCGGACCAGGCCTGGAACGTGCCTGCCATGGTCGCGGCTATGGGACGCGGCGCGGGCGGGCGGTACCCTGGGGTTTGACTGCCGGGGTTGGGAGCCGCGGCGTAGGGCACAGGGCCTGCAGGGGCAGGGTTCTTCTTGCGCTTCTTCTTCCCGGTGCCAGCGGGGGCGCCGGAAGAGGACGCGCCAGCATGAGAGGCGTCGGCGCCGTAGAGGCCAAGCACGGAGGGGCTGAAGGGTGCGGGCGCCGGCGGCGTTGGAGGAAACGCAGGCACGGGAGCGCCGGCGACGTGAAACGCCTGGGCGATGTGGGCCGGGACAGGAGCACCGGCGGCCTGGTATGCCTACGCGAGGAGGGCGTTGTGGGCGACGACACGCGCTTGGTGGCTGAGGCGCTTCTCTTCAAGCAGAAGAAAGGACCGAAGCTGGATGAAGCAGGGGAGGCGGCCGCGCGTCATGTGGGGGACGGCGTGCTGAAGGCGCTGGTCGAGGCCGCGCAGAACGTTGTGGACGAGCTCGCGGTCCTTGACGCGAGAGCCAAGATCCCCCAGTGTGTCGGCCATGTGCTTCATCTGCGAGGTGTAGTCGACGACGGAGTGATCGCCCTGGTTGAAGCCGTGGAACTCATTGCGAAGGAAGGTCGCGCGAGTATCACGGTTGTCACGGAAGACGGCGCGGAGGGAGCGCCACAGGGAGGGAGGCGGCCCGGTCTCGACGATCGCCAAGGTGGAGGGGTGACCGTGGCGTCGAACCAGGAGACGATGGCGAAGTCGTTGAGCACCCAGTCGGCGGAGCCCTATGCGGGGGTGCCGTCGATGTGGTCCCGGAGGCCGAACTTGGAGAGGCGGTGAGGAATGGCGGCGCCAGATTCCGTAGTTGTCCTTCTCGTAATCGAGAGTGAGGAGGACGTGGTCGCGGATGCGCAGGGCCTGGAGCTGGGGGTGGGGAGGGGCTGTGTTGCAACGGGATGCCGAAATTCTCGACGGAGCCGTCGTCGGAGTCAGACGAGCTGTCGAAGAAATCGTTCATGGCAGCGGCGTGGGAGGAGAGAGGCAGCGGAAGATTGGATCTCAGAAATCTGATACCATGTAAGAGCCTAAGCTAGGGTTTTAGAGAGATAGGCGATGCAACAATGCTCAATTGTATTGATCGATGGTGCAAGTATATATAGCCTCATAGCAGCGCATATCCGTACGTGACAACCGACGTAGGATTGGGCCTTGGGCTGAGTTAGTATCTATCTAGAGCTAGGTATTGTTACACAATATAAACAACCTAACTAACAGATGTATATGTACACTAACAATATTGCATGTGTTGCAATGTGGTTCGAATGTTGCAACATCCACCTGTGATCTTTCTATGATGCTCGGGGTTGGGGGGAGTAGGTCGGGGTATATAATATCAAAGCATTTCATGTGGGAGTTTGGCGACGCAATAACCGGACTTCCTTGGTTTACGAGTTTGAGTTGATCAAACGGTTACAAAGCTGGCCAGTCGGGGATTCCTATCACCCGACCAATGCCTATAGCTAGCCATTCTTTATCTACACAACCTTTTGAAAAGAGAGATGTCCAGTTTCGAAAGTCACACGGCCAGGTTCGTCACATCTATGACGTGTCGTGTGATAGGTGGATCTGGCTCAAGAAGAATGAAAAAAGAAGGAAATCAAATCCACGTGAAGATAGAATTGTTTCTTTTTGGGCTTCCTCGTCCACACACGGTATGTCTTTTCTGAAAGGGCGTTAGAGTGAGCCCTGCACTCATCGAGTTCCACATATGAAAATGCATCCTTGGCTAAAAGGCTGGCCACCATACTACTACCTTTTCATATCCACGTAGATGGGATTCGCGATCCCATTTTTAAGTAGAGGGGATTCATGATCACAGTCACAAGGTAGTAGTACCGTCCAAACTCTGAAGCACATCAACTTCTCAACTTCGTGGTTACGCGCGCTAATCAGGCACCCGAGGAAAAAGACTGTAGCTTAAATTGACTGGAACACAGGTGATCAATCTCATCAGTTAAAATCAGAAATGGCTCTTTCCCCAAAGTCCACAGAAGAGAGGTTCGCCGTTGCATCCGGCCAATCTTTTCTTCATAACCGCAATGAAAAGAAGTTTTGGTGTGCTTTCCACAAGAATCAGCAAGAAGATGTTCAGCGTGCTCCTAAAGAAACAGAAAATATGGTCACTGTGTTTGTCAGAAAAGGAGATGAAGGCTGTTGTTTTGTTTTGTCCACACCCAGCTAAAATTCCCAGTCCCTCGGTTCAGTTCCCTATCCATCTTAGGGCATCTCCAGCGGCGCGACGCATTTCGGACACCCAAAATGTCCGTAGGCGTCCGTTTGCATCGCCTGGCGGACGCGAAAATGGTCGCGCGTCCGTTTGCGTCTGGGCTGGCTCCAGCGGGGCGACGCATATTCGACGCATGCGAGAATTTAAAAAGTGGTGTCCAAATTGAGGGCTGAAACTACTTTGCACGAAATTTTACAGCCGCAAATTGAGGGCTGAAACAAGTTCATCACACTTTGCACATGTCACGGCGCAAAGTGGAGTCCAAAAGGGGCACAACAAGGCCTGAACAGCAATAAAAATGTCCAAAAGGAGGCCAAGGTGTTGGGCGCATGGCGCCGGCGATCAGGCGTCTCGCGCGCGGATTTCGGCGCGCCTCTTCATGAACCAGGCCCTGGTGTCGTCGTCGACGTTGCTCAAGTCGGCTAGCATGATCCTAGTGTCCTCTGCAAGGATCTTGGCCTTGGCGTCCATCCTCCTAGCCTCGGCGTCAAGCAATTTGGCCTCGGCGTCTGCCTTTTGGACCTCAATTACCTCTTTCGCGAGGTTGTGGTAGATGGCAGCTGCGGCCTCTTTTTCCAGACGCCTCTTCTCGTCCCTAGCAGCCAAGGCGGCATGATTGTCGGCCATTATCTTCTCCATGCTCTGCGTGAACGCAATGGCCTGCGCCTTCCGGACAAGATCGGCCTTGGTAGCCTTATGGCCTCGTGGACGAGGTGGAAGGGCTGGACGGCCTTGATCGTCGTCTTCGCCATCGAGGTTGATCGCTGTCCCATTCTTCACAGCTTCTTGGTAGGCCGCAAAGCTTATCATCCACTTGTTGTTGTTCTTGAGCACGTCCCAGCAATGGACCATATGGAAGCCCTTCTTATGCGTCGCCCTGAACTTCTCCAAGGCGCGGGATACCTGCAATCATAGCCGCCAATGATGTACATACAATGATGCAAATTGTGTAGAATGATGATGGTTGTATCGTGTTTACCACTGTCATGACGCCGCCGCTGATGCGCGTAGATGTACACGTCCGTTGGGAACCCCAAGAGGAAGGTATGATGCGCACAGCGGCAAGTTTTCCTCAGGAAGAAACCAAGGTTTATCGAACCAGGAGGAGCCAAGAAGCACGTTGAAGGTTGATGGCGGCGGGATGTAGTGCGGCGCAACACCAGGGATTCCGGCGCCAACGTGGAACCTGCACAACACAACCAAAGTACTTTGCCCCAACGAAACAGTGAGGTTGTCAATCTCACCGGCTTGCTGTAACAAAGGATTAAACGTATTGTGTGGAAGATGATTGTTTGCAAGAAAACAGTAAAACAAGTATTGCAGCAGATTTGTATTTCAGTATAAAAGAATGGACCGGGGTCCACAGTTCACTAGAGGTGTCTCTCCCATAAGATAAAGCATGTTGGGTGAACAAATTACAGTCGGGCAATTGACAAATAGAGAGGGCATAACAATGCACATACATGACATGATAAATATAGTGAGATTTAATTGGGCATTACGACAAAGTACATAGACCGCCATCCAACTGCATCTATGCCTAAAAAGTCCACCTTCAGGTTATCATCCGAACCCCTTCCAGTATTAAGTTGCAAAGCAACAGACAATTGCATTAAGTATGGTGCGTAATGTAATCAATAACTACATCCTTAGACATAGCATCAATGTTTTATCCCTAGTGGCAACAGCACAACACAACCTTAGAACTTTCTCACTGTCCAGGTATCAATGTAGGCATGAACCCACTATCGAGCATAAATACTCCCTCTTGGAGTTAAGAGTACAAATGGCCAGAGCCTCTACTAATAACGGAGAGCATGCAAGATCATAAACAACACATAGGTAATAACTTGATAATCACCATAACATAGTATTCTCTATCCATCGGATCCCGACAAACACAACATATAGTATTACAGATAGATGATCTTGATCATGTTAGGCAGCTCACAAGATCCAACAATGAAGCACATAAGGAGAAGACAACCATCTAGCTACTGCTATGGACCCATAGTCCAGGGGTGAACTACTCACTCATCACTCCGAGGCGACCATGGCGGTGTAGAGTCCTCCGGAGATGAATCCCCCTCCGGCAGGGTGCCGGAGGAGATCTCCCGAATCCCCCGAGATGGGATTGGCGGCGGCGGCGTCTCCGGAAGGTTTTCCGTATCGTGGGCTCTGTATGGGGTTTCGCGACGGAGGCTTTAAGTAGGCGGAAGGGCAACGTGGGGGCCACACGAGGGCCCCACACCATAGGTCGGCGCGCCAGGGCTGGGCCACGCCGCCTATGGTGGCGGCGCCTCGTGGCCCCACTTCGACTCCTCTTCTCTGGAAGCTTCGTGGCAAAATAGGACCCGGGCGTTGATTTCGTCCAATTCCGAGAATATTTCCTTACTAGGATTTCTGAAACCAAAAACAGCAGAAAACAGGAACTGGCTCTTCGGCATCTTGTTAATAGGTTAGTTTCGAAAATGCACGAATATGACATAAAGTGTGCATAAAACATGTAGATATCATCAATAATGTAGCATGGAACATAAGAAATTATCGATACGTTGGAGACGTATCAGCATCCCCAAGCTTAGTTCTGCTCGTCCCGAGCAGGTAAAACGATAACAAAGATAATTTCTGAAGTGACATGCCATCATAATCTTGATCATACTATTGTAAGCATATGTAATGAATGCAGCGACCAAAACAATGGTAATGACATGAGTAAACAAATGAATCATAAAGCAAAGACTTTTCATGAATAGTACTTCAAGACAAACATCAATAAGTCTTGCATAAGAGTTAACTCATAAAGCAATAAATCAAAGTAAAGGTATTGAAGCAACACATAGGAAGATTAAGTTTCGGTGGTTGCTTTCAACTTATAACATATATATCTCATGGATAATTGTCAACATAGAGTAATATAACAAGTGCAATATGCAAGTATGTAGGAATCAATGCACAGTTCACACAAGTGTTTGCTTCTTGAGGTGGAGAGAGATAGGTGAACTGACTCAACATAAAAGTAAAAAGAATGGTCCTTCAAAGAGGAAAGCATCGATTGCTATATTTGTGCTAGAGCTTTTATTTTGAAAACATGAAACAATTTTGTCAACGGTAGTAATAAAGCATATGAGTTATGTAAATTATATCTTACAAGTTGCAAGCCTCATGCATAGTATACTAATAGTGCCCGCACCTTGTCCTAATTAGCTTGGACTACCGGATCATCGCAATGCACATGTTTTAACCAAGTGTCACAATGGGGTACTTCCATGCCGCCTGTACAAGGGTCTAAGGAGAAAGTTCGCATTGGATTTCTCGCTTTTGATCATTCTTCAACTTAGACACCCATATCGGGACAACATGAACAACAGATAATGGACTCCTCTTTAATGCATAAGCATGTAGCAACAATTATTATTCTCACATGAGATTGAGGATATGTGTCCAAAACTGAAACTTCCACCATGATTCATGGCTTTAGTTAGCGGCCCAATGTTCTTCTCTAACAATATGCATGCTCTAATCATTAAGGTGGTAGATCTCTCTTACTTCAGACAAGACGGACATGCATAGCAACTCACATGATATTCAACAAAGAATAGTTGATGGCGTCCCCAGAAGCATGGTTATCGCACAACAAGCAACTTAATAAGAGATAAAGTGCATAAGTACATATTCAATACCACAATAGTTTTTAAGGCTATTTTGTCCCATGAGCTATATATTGCAAAGGCGAATGATGGAATTTTAAAGGTAGCACTCAAGCAATTTACTTTGGAATGGCGGAAAAATACCATGTAGTAGGTAGGTATGGTGGACACAAATGGCATAGTGGTTGGCTCAAGGATTTTGGATGCATGAGAAGTATTCCCTCTCGATACAAGGTTTAGGCTAGCAAGGTTATTTGAAACAAACACAAGGATGAACGGTGCAGCAAAACTCACATAAAAGACATATTGTAAACATTATAAGACTCTACACCGTCTTCCTTGTTGTTCAAAACTCAATACTAGATACTATCTAGACTCTAGAGAAACCAAATATGCAAACCAAATTAGCAAGCTCTAAGTGTTTCTTCATTAATGGGTGCAAAGTATATGATGCAAGAGCTTAAACATGAGCACAACAATTGCCAAGTATCACATTATCCAAAATATTATAGCAAATACTACATGTATCATTTTCCAATTCCAACCATATAACAATTTAACGAAGAAGAAACTTCGCCTTGAACATTATGAGTAAAGCCTAAGGACATACTTGTCCATATGCTATAGCGGAGCGTGTCTCTCTCCCATAAAGTGAATGCTAGGATCCAACTTTATTCAAACAAAACAAAAACAAAAACAAACCGACGCTCCAAGCAAAGTGCATAAGATGTGACGGAATAAAAATATAGTTTCAGGGGAGGAACCTGATGATGTTGTCGATGAAGAAGGGGATGCCTTGGGCATCCCCAAGCTTAGACGCTTGAGTCTTCTTAAAATATGCAGGGGTGAACCACCGGGGCATCCCCAAGCTTAGAGCTTTCACTCCTCTTGATCATAGTATATCATACTCCTCTCTTGACCCTTGAAAACTTTCTTCACACCAAACTTCAAGCAAACTCATTAGAGAGTTAGTGCACAATAAAAAATTATATGTTCAGAGGTGACACAATCATTCTTTACACTTCTGGACATTGCATAAAGCTACTGGACATTAATGGATCAAAGAAATTCATCCAACATAGCAAAAGAGGCAATGCGAAATAAAAGGCAGAATCTGTCAAAACAGAACAGTTCGTAAAGACGAATTTTAAAATGGCACCAGACTTGCTCAAATGGAAAAACTCAAAACTAATGAAAGTTGCGTACATATCTGAGGATCACTCACGTAAATTGGCATAATTTTCTGAGTTACCTACAGAGAATTAGGCCCAGATTCGTGACAGCAAAGAAATTTGTTTCTGCGCAGTAATCCAAATCTAGTATGAACCTTACTATAGAGACTTTACTTGGCACAAAAACATGATAAGGAGAGGTTGCTACAGTAGTAAACAACTTCCAAGACTCAAATATAAAACAAAGTACTGTAGTAAAAACATGGGTTGTCTCCCATAAGCGCTTTTCTTTAACGCCTTTCAGCTAGGCGCAGAAAGTGTATATCAAGTATTATCGCGAGATGGAGCATTGATATCATGAGCTCCCCCATCTGTAGTGGTACTAAGGGCTTTGTCAATTTTAGGCCTATAATAATATTTCTTTGGTTTAGGCACTTTAGAGACATACATAAACTTTTGCTCCTTTCCCACATAAGCTTTCTCTCTAAACTGTAAAGATGAAAAGGTTGAACCCAAGGTTCCCATAGCTTTTTCAAGTTCGCCAATCCTATTAATTTGATTATCATGGTCAACACAAGTTCCTAGGACACTAATTCTTTCATCAATTTCTCCTAAGGATTTGTCAAGTTCATCAGTTTTATCAAGTAACATCTCCAACTTAGTTTCAACACTAAGATTTTTCTCTATGGTTTCCAATTTTTTCATAACATCCTCAAGGGAAGTTTCAATTTTAGTTTCATTAACAGGTGGTGTTCCAAATAAACTCTCAATAATGCAACTAGCTTCTAAAGCGGGAGTGCCTAGGAAGTTACCTCCCGCGAGACAATCAAGAACATATCTATTCCAGCTAGAGATACCAACATAAAAATTCCTGAGTAGGATAGTGGTGGAGTGTTTCTTAGTGCACCTATTATGGGCATCACTAATTCTATACCAAGCATCTTTTAAACATTCTCCCCCTTGTTGCTTAAATGAACGCACTTCAACTTCAGGATTACTCATTTTAGCAGTAGTAAATAAAACAAACTAGATAAAGTAAATGCAAGTAATTAATTTTTTTTGTGTTTTTCATATAGAGAGTAAGACAGTAAATAAAGTAAAGCTAGCAACTAATTTTTTTGTGTTTTGTTTAGGTGCAGCAAACAAAGTAGTAAATAAAATAAAGCAAGACAAAAACAAAGTAAAGAGATTGAGAAGTGGAGACTCCCCTTGCAGCGTGTCTTGATCTCCCCGGCAACGGCGCCAGGAAAATATGCTTGATGCGCGTAGATGTACACGTCCGTTGGGAACCCCAAGAAGAAGGTATGATGCGCACAACGGCAAGTTTTCCCTCAGAAAGAAACCAAGGTTTATCGAACCAGAGGAGCCAAGAAGCACGTTGAAGGTTGATGGCGCGGAATGTAGTGCGGCGCAACACCAGGGATTCCGGCGCTAACGTGGAACCTGCACAACACAACCAAAGTACTTTGCCCCAACGAAACAGTGAGGTTGTCAATCTCACCGGCTTGCTGTAACAAAGGATTAAACGTATTGTGTGGAAGATGATTGTTTGCAAGAAAACAGTAAAACAAGTATTGCAGCAGATTTGTATTTCAATAAGAAAGGGGTCCAAGTTCACTAGAGGTGTCTCTCCCATAAGATAAAGCATGTTGGGTGAACAAAAATAAATCGGGCAATTGACAAATAGAGGGCATAACAATGCACATACATGACATGATAAATATAGTGAGATTTAATTGGGCATTACGACAAAGTACATAGACCGCCATCCAACTGCATCTATGCCTAAAAAGTCCACCTTCAGGTTATCATCCGAACCCCTTCCAGTATTAAGTTGCAAAGCAACAGACAATTGCATTAAGTATGGTGCGTAATGTAATCAATAACTACATCCTTAGACATAGCATCAATGTTTTATCCCTAGTGGCACAAAGACAACACAACCTTAGAACTTTCTCACACTGTCCCAGGTATCAATGTAGGCATGAACCCACTATCGAGCATAAATACTCCCTCTTGGAGTTAAGAGTACAAACTTGGCCAGAGCCTCTACTAATAACGGAGAGCATGCAAGATCATAAACAACACATAGGTAATAACTTGATAATCACCATAACATAGTATTCTCTATCCATCGGATCCCGACAAACACAACATATAGTATTACAGATAGATGATCTTGATCATGTTAGGCAGCTCACAAGATCCAACAATGAAGCACATAAGGAGAAGACAACCATCTAGCTACTGCTATGGACCCATAGTCCAGGGTGAACTACTCACTCATCACTCCGGAGGCGACCATGGCGGTGTAGAGTCCTCCGGAGATGAATCCCCTCTCCGGCAGGGTGCCGGAGGAGATCTCCTGAATCCCCCGAGATGGGATTGGCGGCGGCGGCGTCTCGGAAGGTTTTCCGTATCGTGGCTCTCTGTCGGGGGTTTCGCGACTGAGGCTTTTGGCAGGCGGAAGGGCAACGTGGGGGGCCACACGAGGGCCCCACACCATAGGTCGGCGCGGCCAGGGCCTGGGCCGCGCCGCCCCATGGTGGCGGCGCCTCGTGGCCCCACTTCGACTCCTCTTCGGTCTTCTGGAAGCTTCGTGGCAAAATAGGACCCTGGGCGTTGATTTCGTCCAATTCCGAGAATATTTCCTTACTAGGATTTCAAACCAAAAAGCAGAAAAAACAACTGGCCTTTCGGCATCTTGTTAATAGGTTAGTTCCAGAAAATGCACTAATATGAAGTGTGCATAAAACATGTAGATATCATCAATAATGTAGCATGGAACATAAGAAATTATCGATACGTTGGAGACGTATCACCGCTTACGGGGTTGTTAATAGCATATTCGACCGCCGAGCAGAACTTGCATGTCTCTTGTTTGATGTAGTTCCATCTTTTCCGGAGGGACTCTTCCGTCCGAGGGCTTGTGATATGGTAGGGCAGGTGCATCCTGGTCTCGTTGTACTGCTGCAAGACCTTGGCCTAATAGACCTTGCCCTTTTGCTGGGCGCCATTAATACAATCTTGGGTCGTTGCCAGCCACGCTTCACACAAACACTTATCCTCGTCGTCGACGAAGCCTTGTGTCCTCAGGCTCTTCCCCTTCTTCTTCGTAGCAATGTCAGGCTGTGTTGGCGCGTCGTCGAAGTCGTCGACGGACACGGGTGTTGGCTGCGTCTGCTGGGTGGCGAACAGCCGTGCGGTGTCGATGTCCTCCGCATCTTGCGTTGGTGCCCAGTCATCATGCGCGCCTGTCGTGGCCCAATCATCGCGAACGAAGCCGCCGCCGTAGATAATTTCCTGGATGTCTGAATCATGGCGGTCCTTCCAATAGTCCTACGAACGACCGGACATCAGACGCATGATACACGGCACTCGCACACATTGACAGAGCTCACGTACCGGGTCGTCCATCGTCGGGGCAGGCGGCGCCATTTCGTCGAACAGGATGCGGGGCTGCGGCATGCTCTCCTCCGGCACCTGGCGCGTCTTCTGTGTCGCGCCCGGGCAGGAGTCACCGCTTCTAGGCGTCCGGTTGAGGTCGGGAACCGCCGCCCCGGTCAACTTCACCGGCGGCAGGCCGGAGGCGAACCGCGATGCCGCGTGGCCCTGCAAGGGAGCGGGAGTTCCAGGGCGCAGCTGGGAACTTACCAAGCTGACCGACGAGGCCGGAGGCGCGACGCCGGCGATCCCCTCTCTCTTGACGAGCATGTAGCCCTCCGCTAAGGTCGGATGGAGGGCTACTTGCACGACGCCGGCTTTGATTCGCATCCGCCAGCCTCGCTGTTGGCCACGGCAGCTTGATCTTGGTTCTTGCGCCGCCCGCGTCGCTTCGTGGCCTCCATGATTTTCTCCGGGAGAGCACCATCTTTGCCGCCTTCGCTGCCTCCCGGCCGCCGCCGGTCCGCGCGCACGAGTGCTGCCTCCATTGTGGCTATGGTCGTGGCTACGGGGGAGTGTGGGGAGGCGGCGGGTGCGAGGGTTTGCTCCGCATCCATGGCGATGGCTGCGGCGGCGAGGACGTCCATCGCTTCTGGACTGCTCGCGCCGGTCTAGTTTGCAATTTCGCGCGGGGAATGGACAAGTGGCGGGAATAATATCGGCCTTCGCCACTGACGCGCGGGTCACGTCTTTTTTCGACACCACAAGATCCGCAAGCGACGCAGCGTGCTGCTAACGGGCCAGAAACGCTGGCCACGTGTTCGTTCAAAAGGACATGAAGGCAGTTGTTTTTTTTCCAAACGGACGAAAACTCCTCTTAGACCCTCGGTCAGCCCTACCCATCCTCCGCAGGAGTACATGAGATCCTCTAAGATATTTTGGGTCCATGGTGCTCCATGTCCTCCATCGATTATAACAGAAAAAAAGATCGGCCTACTCATGTATCGTTGGCGTCCTCATTGGCCATCGGTCTACTCACGCTGGAGGACGGAAGCCTCACTACTGAAGTAGGGCCGTGTTGCACGACGACGTGAGGCGATTGGCAGGGCAGCGGCATCGGATCGGATAGCGAATTCAGCTGATATTTTCGTCGAGGTATATTATTGCCGCATCAGATCATTATCATTGGAGAAGAAAACTACGTACACTTGGTTAGTTACATCGTCGTGAGTGGAGTAAGATGGTGGTAAAGCGATCTGATACACACCGGATAACTAGAATTAAGTACCCCTGCTAGTGGTAAATGATACGATGTTCTTGTGTTAGAAATGCCCGATGCTGATCGATACTGCATTTCGGTTGCTACGTGTACGGGCGCGACCGGTGCAAACTCGGTGGCAGGGCCCAAGATGTGTACCTTATTTTTTGTGGGGATCTTTGAGGTGAGAGACATGAGATGAGACACGTTGTTAGGTACGGGTTCACTGGCTGCTAGACTGTACGCTGATGCAACGGGATTAATGGGCAGCCTGAATTCTGTGGAAAGATTGTAGCTAGGACTAGCAGTTGAGAGGTAGACCCAAACTGGTGCAATGTGACCGTGGCTACACTGGTAGCTAGCCTGGTAAGATCGATCCTGGCCGTGTCCATCGCGATCCGGCGAGATCACTGTGACAAGAACGGGAGTAAGAGCATCCCACTCGTTGGCGCTCCCCACGCCCAAATTCGGCTAAATTTTCGTCCGGATTGGAGGAAGATTTGGCGGAGGAGTAGCTTCCCCGCGCCTGCGCGAAGACGACGATGCAAATTTGAAAAACGGAAACTTGACAAACTACGGCTAAAAACGGGCGAATTTAGACTAAATTTAATGATATTTACTATATAACGGGCGGAGTTCATACATAGAGGCCGAATTCGACTATATTTCGGCTAGGGGAATTCAAACGCTAATTTTAAAACACGGCGCTCTACATGTCCAAATGGCGGTAGAACACCGTGTGTCGCCTGTTGCCGCCGCCGTCGTCGGAGCTATCAGTTGCTGAATCGTGGCGGCGCGGTTCCCATGTCGCCGTCGCCGGCGTTTCCCACCCCGCCGGTGCGAGGCGGATGGCTTGTACCATTCGTCGTCCGAGACCTCGAGGTCGACGGACGGCGGCGACGCCGGATGGAGGTGTCGCAGCCGGCGGTAGCGAGCGACGCCATCGGCGCGGTTGAGCCGTGCGCGGGCGGCGAGTTGATGTGCGCGGCCGTGTCCATCCGCCGCTCGTCGCGTTTCCTCGCGCTCCCGGGGCCGCGCTCGACCACCTGTGGCGGCGTCTCGGTGAGGAGCATGCGGCGGGCGGCACCGTGTCCTTGAGCGACTGGCGATTGCCTCTCCACACGGCGGCGTCCTCCGCCGCTTCGTCCTCCTCGCAGCCCGTTTGCGGCGGCGTTGTGGCGTCGCGGCGTCCTCCTTCTTCGCCGCCTTCCTCTTCCGCCCACGCGCGCGGAAGGTTGGTCGCGGATGACGAGGGCGCCGCTGTTGCGCCTCGGTCGGCGGCGGAGACGCCGGCTCCTTCTTGACGCGCGCCGGCGTCGACGGAGACGTCACCTCCCTTTTCACCGGCGCCAAGGACGGCCTCGGCGCCGATCCGGAAGACGACGAGCTGGCAGCCATGCGCCGTGGCTGCTAGACGTTTCCCCGGCGGTGGCTCGCCGATGCCCGATGCGAGGTGGCATCGCCGCACGGGAAGTTTCCGCCGCTCGATGTGCGCGAGGACGTCTCCCGGCCGTCCGGCCCGCGCTCCACCAACGTCGGTTCGCGGCGCGTTGCGCGGAGGCGGCGGGCCGTCGTAGGCCGCCAGCTCCCACCGCCGGAGGAAGTAGGAGTTCCACCGCGTATAGTTGTCGGGGTGGTGGCGCGGGTCGGCGCGCTCCTCGTCCGTCATATCCGCGCCTCCTCGATGGCGACGTCGAGGAGTTGGCCCCGAGGCGGCGGCGGGATTGGTACGCCGCCACGACTTAGCCGCCACCCGCCGCCGAGGCCTCGTGTCCGGCGGGCAGGGGTACCCCGCCTGGTGGAGGAGGTGCCCCTCCCACGCGTGGAGCGAGCGGCGGGGAAGCCATTGTTGGCTGCGCCGTCGTCGTCGGAGAACGCCATCGTCGGAGAGTGGAGGGAGAGAGAGCAGGGTACGCTGTCGGGCGGCGAGCGGAGCGGCCTATATAGGCGCGGCTGGCGCGGCGGGAGATTAATGCCGCGTGGAATGCGACGCGTCCGCGGCGAGCTGACCGGCGGCAGCCTTTACTGCGCGCGGAAGACGATGCACGTGTCGCTGACCGGTCGGGGGCCACCTCCGCGGCGAAGACGAAACAAGCGCGGAGAGATTCGCCTTCGCGGCTTTCACTTCGTCCGGAGCCCGAGTGCTCCCCGGTAGGCCGGCCGTGGCCGGGATTGACGTGGCAAATCCGCGAAAACGGAATAACCGGGCTGGCGGCCATTTTTCGCCGTCCGGATGTAAAAATGGCTCGCCGGGGGCCTGTTCGGGGAGACGAGTGGAGATGGTCTAAATGCAATGGGGTAACGGTCCGATGATCCGTGCCTTTCTCTGGGACGGGGTCTTTTGTGTCGTCCTTTTCGACGGGCACGGAAGTCTACTGTGCATGACACGGACACGCATCGCTTGCTTGTGGTTTCATGGACGACGCCGCGCTCCCCGTCGGTCTCCTCTCCGTGGTTCCATCCGGACGTTTACACACGTGCTTTCACAGTGCTTGTGCTTGTCACAGAAATAATACCTGCCTCCAACACTCGGTTCAAGTCCTGGACAAGTCTACTCTATCTAGAAAAATCCGGGTTTGATGCTGATGAATAATGAGCAAGATTTTTTTCTTTTTCAAAATGGTGGATTTACCCGTATCTACATCAAAATGATACATACAACCATTTTTATTGAACTATTAATATATTGATCAACCCAAAACCACTTTCTTGGTGACAAACGCAACACCTAGAAAATGATGAAGGGGGTGGCCATGATGAGGGCCTTGCGCCCTGATCCCACACCTACACAACTTCTTCCGCAAACCCATCTTCAGGACAAGGATCTATGCAACGGTTTTGTGAGGATTTTGTCGACCCAACCGCAACGTCAGACATCGTCACCTCCCTGCGTGTGTCCAACATCACACGTTAGCCACCGAGGCCCCGCTGCGCCACGCTGCCGAGACTCGCCGTCGACGATGCGCTAGAAACAACACCACGCCACCATAAAACCATACATGGATCCCTAGTCCAATGTGCACCTCCGGGATTGATGCCCCCAAAGGGGGAACGACATAGGAGCACCGATAACACTCTGGTCCATGGATCTAGGGTTTCCCCGAAGGTATTGGAGGTAGGTGCTTTACCATAGCGATGCCTTCTAGAAGGAGATGAAACACAAGGTGTCACCGTCACTAATTTCAGCCACAACCCGAAATAGGGTTTCCACCATATCTTACTCCATGAACCTCCATCCAAAGCTTGTACACATCGGACCAATAAGGCAACAACCCTCGGAGATCACGTTGTCACTAGGTCCATGGCCGAAACTGGTCTAGGAGCCACCCTGAGATTTGGATCGCGTTCATGGCACCCACGGTGGCCAAGCCACAAGGAGGACGGTCAGCCTGTATAGCCATGGCGCCAAAAGGTGACTATCTATCGATCCCAATTAATTACTTAGAGTTTGATCGACAATCAAATGCAGCGGTTAGAATTCTGCTACTTCCTCCAATCCATAGTCACTACGGGAAAAATATGCGTCGCCGTGCAGCATTTCTTTGCCGTGTGTCCCCGCACGGCAAAGATCTTTGCCGTGCGCACAGATAAAAACGCACGGCAAAGACCTTGGTCACGGGAAAGATAGACACAAGCGCACGGCAAAGATACGACTCACGGCAAAGATGGAAGAGGCCGCACGGCAAAGAAAGGTGCACGGCAATGGTCCAACACACCGCACGGCAAAGACTTGGTGCACGGCAAAGGCGTTGGGCATTGCCGTGCCTCATCCTTTGCCGTGCGCGCAGCTGGGTTGCACGGCAAAGCAGCCTTTGCCTAGTGTTTTTGAAAAACGCACGGCAAAGAAGCCTTTGCCTAGTGTAAGCGCACGGCAAAGATGTAAAAACTGGATTTTTTCTCATCTCAAAAGGCATGGCATGGTATAGTTATCAACAAACGAACACATAGCTCAGTGGCAAGGTTGCACGCTTTCCCTACTCTGTGTCCTAGGTTCGATTCCCAGACCAGCCAGTTTGGAGCCTTTTTTTAGATAAAACATGTTAGGCACACGGCAAAGAAGCGACCTTTGCCGTGCGGCGTCACACGGCAAAGCCTTTGCCGTGCAACGTTGGCGAGTCACACGGCAAAGAAGCCTTTGCCGTCGATAACATTGCCGTGCGATCTTTGCCGTGCAGGGTCGCACGGCAAAGCCTTTGCCGTGCAAATAGTTGCACGGCAAAGCCTGTTTTTCCCGTAGTGAGTAAGCGTGGCGACGTATTTATTATAGATTGGAGGAAGTGCTAGATCCTAGGACCGGTCGGTACAGCGCAGTTCATGAACTAGCAGAAACGAACGTGGCGCTCTGTGTTTCCATATCCAGAGATCCGCGTGAGAAATAATTCCGCGAGATCATGATCACTACTAGGTATGTCGACAAAAAAAATGATCACTACGTATGGACACAGTCACACAGTTAAGTCGTGGGGATCGCGCTTGGACGGACAAGTTTTCTGCGATAGATCGACCGGATCCGTGTTCCGTGGTAGCAAAGCGTGACAAGATACACGGAGATGGTAGCTACACAACCTAGGATGCAACAGCCTAAGCTAGGTGTGTGTTCCAGTGTCACGATCGGCATTACGATAAGTGGGAAAATGGGCACCGCCGTCTCGATCGCAAGGGAAACACACACGGCAGATTAAATGTGTGCAGTCCCGTTCTCTTGGAATGAATACTGGACCATCGGTGCTATACGTACGTACCGTACAAACTGCAAGATTTTATCGAGCCGCCACGACGAGTGCGTAGAGACATACGGCGCTCCTGAAGACCTGTATATATACGACGGGCGAGGCTACGAGATGGTGGTAGCAGAGCAGAGCAAGCGTGATGAGCTTAAGAGCATCTCCAACAGGCGCTGTAAAATCTGGCGCGCTATACCGGCGATTGGGCGCGCTGTATACCGCTGGCGCGCGGCATAGCGAATTTGGCCCCGGCAGAGGCTCTATTTTGCAGCGCGCGTTGGTGTGCGAAAAACGCACCTCCGGCAGAGGCTCTATTTTGCAGCGCGCTGCGTCACAAACTGCTAATCCGACCGTTTTTTTTTTTGAAAATTCATCAAACAAACTATGAAAATATGATCGAAAATACGAATATATTTTAAAAGTGCAACGATACAATGCGACATTTAAAACGAAAACACTACTCCTCCGACCGGTCGTCGACTCCCGCCGAAGTCGGAGCTGCTCGTCGTGTCCGACACCTGTCGACGCTCGTCGTCCACCGGAAGCCGGAGATGAGGAGGAGAGACGGCGGTCGACGGCCCTGCGCCGTTCTTCTTTCCTCCTTCCTCCTCGCGGCCGCCCGGCCCTCGCCTTCCTCGCCGCGACTCCGCGCGGCGCTTCGCGGTTCGCCTTTCTTTCGCTTTCATCGCCGCCTCTCCTCCTCCTTCGCGCGCAAGGCCTCCGTGGCGGCGACGCCCTTCGGGAAGCGGCGCGCCATTCGAGGCGCAGCCGCCCGTCGCGCTCGGCGATGAGGAGGCGCTGCTCCAGCCTCCCGCTGCGGCGCTGCTGTTCGCTGCGTGATCATCGGCGGCGGCGGCGCCAGCATCTCCTCCGCCGCTCCCGCGTGAACACGTCGTGGAAGTTCATCGTTCGGCGGGAGCGGCCGAGCCGCCAGGCGACGGCGTCGTACGCCCGCGCCGCCTCGTGCGCGGTGTCGAACGTGCCGAGGCGGATCCGTCGCCGGATGCGGATTTCCGCGTCGAACCGCCGGGGCCGGCGCCCGTGACACCGTGGTAGCCGGAGGAGGGCCGGCGGCGCGGAGGCATCTCGCGGAGGCGGCGCGGCCGGGCGGAGCGGCCGGAGGTGGAGCGGCGCCGAGTGGAGAGAGGCGAGAGGGAGACACACGCGTGTGGGAGAAGCTGGCGCTGGGAGGCGTGCGTACCGTACACGCGGCAAGTTTTATAAAGCCGCCAGCGACGCGTGCGTAGATTTTTTACGCGCTCCTGAAGACCGCCTATATACGACGGGCGCGGCTACGAGTGGTTTTAGCAGAGCAGGCACAAGCGCCTGTTGGAGATGCTCTAAATATGATCCACAGGATGCAACCGTGATGATGCTAACCTGACGAGAAGGTTTTGTGCGCAGGTGAGCACCTGATCGACGCTGCATTGTGGGACGGCTCAAGTGGTGTGTCTCGACACACATCCTACGATTGTACGCATTAGGGCATCTCTAGCGGGGCGATGCATTTTAGCGTCCGTGCGCGTCCGTTTGCGTTGGTCCTTTTGGTCGAAAACGACCGCGCGTCCGTTTGCGTCGGGGGTGGCTCCAGCGGCACGACGCATTTTTTAGGACGAATCATTTTTTTGAACTGAAACATAATTTACAAAAACTGAAACATAACTTACATACTTGAAAACATAAAAACCTAAAACGCCTATCGCTGCGCATCGCCGCCGTGCCTCCTGTCGCTGCCGAGCAAGATGATCTGTACGTCCCACGGCCAGTAGCTATCCGGGAGCGTACGCCGCGCGATCGCGGTGCTCGACGTTGAGGAGGCTGCGGCTGAGGCGGCGTGGAGGCGCCCAGGGCTGCGGCTGTGGCGGCGGATGAGGAGCCCAGCCATAAGGCTGTGGCGGCGGTGGGGGAGGCGCCCAGACATAAGGCTGTGGCGCGGTGGGGGGGCGCCCAAGGCTGTGGCGGCGGTGGAGGAGGCGCCGCCGAGTCCAGAGCGCCTGTCGAAGGGCTTCATCGGCGGACAGGCCAGGCGGCATGACAGCGGTGGCGTAGCGGGGCAACGGCGGCTGCACCGCGCGTCGTACTCGGAGACGAGGAGGCCGAGCTTGGCCATCTCGTCGTCCGTCATGTTGTCGGGGAACTCGAAGTTCCGCCCTCCGCCATGGCCTGCTGCCATTCGTGGAAGACGAGGCCGACGTAGTCCTCGCTGTCGTCCTTCACCTCCTCGCTATGGTACGCGAGCGCCTCGATGTAGTCGCTGCTGCTGCCGTCGAGACGGCGTAGGCTTCGTCAGCTGCCGTCCTCGTCCTCACGGTCGTTGTGCTGCGGTGCTCACGTCGCGTCGCGCTGCTGGACGACGAGCCGGCGGTGCAGGCCGAAGGGATAATCCCCGTCGCCCATGAAGCCAGCCCGTCGTCCTGTCCGTCTCCGTGGGACAGGTACGTACGCCAACTCTCCGAGTCGATGGCGTACGCCGGATCGGCGCGGAGGTCCTCCGGCAGATATCGCCTCCTGCGCCGGATCTCCTTGGTCCGCTCAGGCTCGCGCGCAGGTACTGGAGGGATGGGCACCCGGCGGCAGCTGAGCCGCACGCCGGACCAGGCGTCGCACGGCACCCATTTGCCGTGCATGAGCCTCCCCACCGTCACGGGGAGCGCCACCTTCTTGCTGCCGCTGCCGGAGGCCTCGGTCGTTCTTCTTCCCCATGGCGCCGCGGTTGTGGTGCGAGTGGAGCTGTGGGCGAAGGAGCAACGCGGCCGCCGGACTTTTAAGGGCGGCCGCGCACGGATACGATGCCATTGAGGCGGCGCAGCAGGCTCCAGGCTCAACGTGCCGCGGCATTCATGGCGAAGGCAGCGGCGCGACGCGGAGGCGCTGACCGCGGGCGATGGCCGCGGCGATGCCTCCATGCAGCTCGCCGCCAGCGGGCCCGCGGAGACCGCAGCGGACACTTTGCGCGTCCGCGCAGCATCCGCCGAGACGCAAACCTGGCGCATATTTGGGCCAGGTTTGCGTCTCCGCGGATGGCCCGGTCACTTTGCGTCGTGCCGCTGGAGAGGGTGCCAGACGCATTTTCGCGCCGCTGGAGATGCCCTTACGTGCACAAAGAGAAGTCCTCAACACCAGGTATGCACAGTGCTTCTTGGGTGGCCTAGTTGCGCTGAAGACGTACGGGTCTCCTTCGCTTCTGTGATTTTTTAGCCCGATTTTCTTTACAAACATGGCATTGTAATGTTTCTGGATCCGGTATAAATTTGATATGTACATGTTTTCGTACATTCTCTACTTACATTTTTTTCAATTTTTTTTAAAAATATAGCATTTTTACGATTTTACTAGTTATAAAAGGCCGGGGGTGGTAATTTTTAAAGAAAATATTAGTTCAACCCTATGGGGTGAAAAAAGCAAGTGTTGAATTGAAGTCAAGAGTCATGGTTGGCTTCGTCCGAATTTGTAGATATATTTCGTGTCTGACAATTATGTTTTTGTAATCTTAGGATCCATTTGAAATGGAGTTTTTCATTGCATTTTATTATTTAACAGGATTTTTATGTAACATGGTTTTTAAAATATATAAGAACTTATGTCCAACATATATATATTTTTTCTAAATTTGATGTCCCACAAAGTAATAACTAGGTCCTCATTTATTCTCAAAATTGTGAGAACACATGAATTGGAAAAAGCAAAGGATTGCAACATCATGTCCACACGATTTCGTAAGCACCAAAGTTTGTTTGATTCTATCACAGAAAAAGCAGTTGATTCTGAAAAAGGTTTAAATTAGTGTTGGATTTTCTACAAAACCTAGTTCGAAGGATTCGTATAGAAAAAGAATCTTATGAGTAGCATTCCTACTAATCAAACAACCATTGTACGGAAATTTTCAAGATTTGAATCCTCCAAAATTCCTTTACGGTTCCTCTCAATCAAAGAGTCCCTTATATGGTGAGTATTTTAATTTATTTATCATCACCTAGAAGCCTTGTTCTACCCAAAAAAAATGATGGTGCAACCAAGGTTTAGGTTCCCGATAGAAAACAAATCCCATGAGGGGTTGGGATTTTCGGTTCCCACAATTACTAGAAAATCCGACCTTATCGAACAAATTTGAAAATCAAACTTCAATTCAATTTTCTCAGTGACCATCTACCAAGGGTTCTCATTCAAATTCAAAATTTTCGAGGAATTTCAGCATTTTTTTCTTACTATGACCATGTACCGGAATGCTAGGGAAATCCGGTCACCGGGCGATAACCGGACTTCTTGACCAATAACCAAAACCCTGGATGCAGCTGGAATGCATGAATAACATGACGGGATCATCGTTTCCCTTGTTGTCCTAGGAATGCTGCTAGAATGCATCTACCGCTAGATATTGGCTAAGTACTCAGTTCCCGTATGTCTTGGCACCAGACCGACGGCCGGGAACAACGTGAACATATATTGCTTCCTAAGCTTGGGTCATTAATTAGTGTATTCACTGGCTCATGGCCGAAATACAATGCTATACGTAGTAGCATACATTTGAGGACAACAGTCCATATCAATTTCCTTTCGTATACTTAAATTTGCCGCTACAGCGAACAAGCACTTATTGCTTGAGCTTTCTTTGCTTCAGTGATCACAGGCAGCTCCTTATATAAACCGTGCACAAGCTATTTCCCACACCACATTTCGATCGTAGCTAGCTAGCTAGCAGAGCAGTGAGGAGTGAATCTGCCACGCCCATTCGCCGCTAGAGACCAGAGTACAGACAATAATAGAGCAGCCAGGGCCCTGAACTGATCAAGACACGACCCGGTTGAGCTTGATTCAGATTACCACAAACGGCTCATCTTCAAACCGATCGATCACCATGAGCACGGACACGGACGCCGTGCCGGTGGCCGTGGCGCCGGCGAAGCGCCCTTCCATCAACAAGTACGCCTTCGCCTGCGCCCTCCTCGCCTCCATGAATTCCGTCCTCCTCGGATATGGTACGTGCATTTCCACTCCTAACTACCACCATGTCCGTACGTGCATGTTCTTGACGTGGGTTGTGCGCACGGCATGATCGAGCAGACATCTCGGTGATGAGCGGCGCTCAGCTGTTCATGAAGGAGGACCTGAAGATCACGGACACCCAGATCGAGATCCTGGCCGGCGTCATCAGCATCTACTCGCTCTTCGGCTCGCTGGCGGCGGGGCTGACGTCCGACTGGCTGGGGCGGCGGTACACCATGGTGCTGGCGGCTGCCATCTTCTTCACGGGCGCCCTCGTCATGGGCCTCGCCCCCAACTACGCTTTCCTCATGGCCGGCCGCTTCGTGGCCGGCATCGGCGTCGGCTACGCGCTCATGATCGCGCCCGTGTACACCGCCGAGGTGGCGCCCACCTCCAGCCGCGGCTTCCTCACCACCTTCCCGGAGGTGTTCAACAACTTCGGCATCCTCCTGGGCTACGTCTCCAACTTCGCCTTCGCGCGCCTCCCCGTCCACCAGAGCTGGCGCGCCATGTTCCTCGTCGGCGCCGTGCCGCCCGTCTTCCTCGGCTTCGCTGTCCTCGCCATGCCGGAGTCCCCGCGCTGGCTCGTCATGCGCGGCCGCATCGAGGACGCGCGCCGCGTCCTCCGGAAGACCTCCGACTCGCACGAGGAGGCCGAGGAGCGCCTCCTCGACATCAAGCGGGTCGTCGGCATCCCCGCGGACGCCACCGACGCCGACGACGTGGTCGCCATCGTGCGCGCCAACGAGGCCGCGCGCGGGCAGGGGGTGTGGAGGGAGCTGCTCATCAACCCGAGCCGGCCCGTGCGGCGCATGCTCGTGGCGGGGCTCGGGCTCATGTTCATCCAGCAGGCCACGGGCGTCGACTGCGTCGTCATGTACAGCCCGCGGGTGTTTGAGGCCGCCGGCATCAAGTCCAAGACCAACTCGCTGGGGGCGTCCATGGCGGTGGGCGCCTGCAAGACCTTCTTCATACCCATCGCCACGCTCCTCCTCGACCGCATCGGGCGGAGGCCGCTGCTGCTCGCCAGTGGCGGCGGGATGGCCATCTTCCTCTTCACGCTCGCCACGTCTCTGCTCATGCTGGACCGGCGGCCGGAGTCGGAGGCGAAGGCGCTGGGCGCGGTGAGCATCGCGGCGATGCTGTCGTTCGTGGCGTCGTTCGCGTCGGGGCTGGGCCCGGTGGCGTGGGTGTACTGCTCGGAGATCTACCCGCTGCGGCTGCGCGCGCAGGCCGCCGCCATCGGCACGGGGCTGAACAGGCTCATGGGCGGGGCCACCACCATGTCCTTCCTCTCGCTCACCCACACCATCACCATCGCCGGGGCGTTCTACCTCTACGCCTGCATCGCCGCCGCGGGGTGGGTGTTCATGTACTTCTTCCTGCCGGAGACGATGGGCAGGAGCCTGGAGGACACCGGGAAGCTCTTCGGCAAGGACACGGACGACGACGTCGACGGCGTCGTGCGCCATGAGCGCAAGAAATCTACTGAGCTCATCGGCGCTCCACAGTAACAGCGAGTAAGCTATGCCGTACGTCAGCGTCCGTACATTGTCGTGCTTGTGTTGTGTGGTCGAAGGAAGCTACCTCTAGATTCCGGACACGTTGGTTAGATTCCCAAGCTTTTGGACTTGATGCAGAGTGGTCGATCGTGTAGGGTCACCCAGCGCTCTACCTCTACGGGGAGAAAGGTCACAAGATATTCCAATTTACGCACGCGTGATGAATCCACGTAGAAAGTTCACGTTCACCGGCCACGGTGATGCGCACTGGCTGCGCAGCCTGATCTTTTCACCGGGTAGGTTTAGTGTGTCATTGATGCTGCACGAGTGTGTAAGTAGCATATCTAGCGTTGTACAAACCTGTGTTGTGCTATAGTATGACGGAGTCATCCATGTGTAGTTCAATTTGTGAAGTTTGTTGCTCACTTCTTGATTTCCATTTTTGTTATTGTAGCCAAACTAAAGAACTCCTACATTCGAAAAATGATGCCGTAGATTTATATAGTTATGAATGTATATATACACTAAAACACGCTTAGATATATGTGTATCTAGGCAAATCCTGACATCTTTTTGTGACGGAGGGAGTACTAGTTATTGAGAAAAACCCTCGCTCTTTTGGTAGTTCAAAATCGGCTGATAATTGAGTTAGTTCTAGCTTAACTCTAATACTATTTGATTTGCATCATGATTTATGCACATGAAAAATGCACATGAATGTGCAATTTCACTTTTTTCAAGTGCATATGAATCGCACGGGGATTTAGACCAAACCTAGAATTAAGTTAGTTCTAGTTAATTGAGAACTAGCACGGTACAAACTCTAGGTACTTCCACTAGCTTGCTCCTTCATATTTTATCTTCTTTTGCTGATGTTTTCTACCCCTTGATTGGGCTGAGGCTATCTACCTAATTCAATTCTTCCCTACTTCACCCTTGAGGAGCTTTGGCTTGCGGTCCTTTCTAAGTTGGATAACTTACGTCCTATCACCCTCCAAAAACAACAACATGAAATTCTGCACTAAATACATCACTCTCCGCCTTAGGATCCTAATCCCCTCTCATGTCTGTGCCGATAAAACTAGCTGAAAGTATAGAGATGGTAAACCTAGAGGGGGGGGGGGGGGTGAATAGGTTTCACATTTTAATTCTTTCTTTGCAATATTAGGTTTGCGGAATATAAAGGTGAGCCTAATGCAAACCAGGTGAAGCAACCTATATGAGGATACAACCAACTCGAGCACGAAGGCTCTCACAGTGCAGTTAAATCACAAGTAAGGAGTTCGGTTAGAGATAACCGATAGCACGCGGAGACGAGGATGTATTCCTGTGTTCCCTCCTTTGCAAGAAGGTACGTCACGTTTGGAGGCGTGAGGTCCCACGAAGGATTCCCCACGCCACGAAGGCTTACCCTATTCTCCGGATCCTATCCCACGAAGGAATAGCTCACTCACTGTGGTAGACTTTGAGGTAGCCTCCAAACCTTCACAATCTTGCCCGAGCAAATCCACAGCCCGGATGCTTCCGGACTCCTCTTGTCCACCTAGGGTTTGAGGAACCCTAGGAAGCAAGCTTGATGAATACAAGGGGAATGAGATTTGGCTTGGTAGAACAAGAGATCGGGTCCTCCTCTAACGATTCCCTGAGGGATTTGAGTTTGGGTGGAGGAGGAGGGAGATCAGAGGCTTTTGGTGTTTCTAGCAATGGAGTAAGAGAGAGAGAGCTCAAGAACAACTTGTAGTGTAGTGCCTAACTGTCTAGAGGTAGGAGAAGGGCTATTTATAGTGTTCTTCAATATGGCGTTGCCCACTTGACACATCGCATTCTCGAGGAACCGTCACCGGATTTAAGGCTGACAAAGTTTAGCCGACCAAGCATCGACTGGCCGATCGGTTTCAATCGGAGCTGGGACCGGGTGACATAGGCATCCCCAATGGGCCTGCCGAGGATGGTACCCGGGGTTTACTGAAGGCCCACGACCCGAAGGATAAGAAGATTCGAAGCCCAACATATCGTTAAGGAAAGCTAGAGTTTTATTAGGAAAAGAATTTGTAATCTTGCGGGACGGGTTAGAAACCCTCCCGGACTCAGAAACTTGTAGTTACGAAACCCTCGGCTCCACCTCCTATATAAGGGGGAGTCGAGGGACAAAGAAAGGATCGACCATCGTCAACACAACCCTAGTTTCATATTCGTCGAAAGTATTTCGGCTAACCTTCTAGATCTACTTGCCCTCTACATCCAACTAAACCCTAGTCTACAATCCGTAGGCATTGACAAGTTGATACCTTGTCAATTTGGCCGGGCCATAGAGGGCGACAAGGAGCTGATCTCGATAGCACGTTCAAGATCGTCGACTTCGTCGATAGCAAGCAACATCATGGACAGAGGTAAACAGATCGAAACTGGTCTCGTTGATTTTGTTCCTCACCCCCCCCCCCCCGCTTGGATGCATATGCGTATCTGGAGGAGCCCATGGAGATGACGTTGAGAGTTCCACTTCTACGTCGAGAAGGAATGATCATATCGTCTAGAAATTCCGATTTCGATGATTATCACGGTCGATTCCGATATTTCGGACTTGGCATCATCAACAGAGTCAAGCGATGGAGAAATTTCATCGCCACGCTTCATCGACTCGCAAGTGAAAACTCGCCAAGATCTTCAAGAACATATCCTTCGGTCATCTGCGGACTCGATATAAGCAATGACTCGAGCGATGTCGACAGCTACAACTTCATCGACGCATCCACATCTATGGGCAAGGTCTTCACTAATCTATATGATGGTGTCACCAAACCCAACAAAATTCAGAATCCAAAATATCATCGACTACTTAATTGAGAACCAAGCCACGAACCGACGTCAGAGGCTGACGATGCGGGAAATCCGTATGTCGATCCCGCAGATCTCACGCGAGGTTTGGGAACAAAATATATCGGACCAGGAACACGAGAGATGGTACGATTTCCGCAGGCAGTGTGGGATCGAGTCGCAAGAGCTATCGATGGTACAGAACCAATGACCATTACGGCGACACCTGAGGAGTTACAAGCATATCAATATAAGCTCGCACGTACCAGAAGAGAGCTCGAGAAGCAGAAAATCGCGTTGGACAAAGGCGAGCAGCTTCCGCATCAAGCAGGCGAAGAGCTGAACTAAGCCAACACTCAAGAACTTCGAGATAGCCACAGAGGCTCAGAGGAGAGCAAGATCAAGGCTACAAAATATACCGCAAGAAGAGAGACTTTGATTCAAAACTCGATATGTCTTTCATGTCAATCGACACGAGGGGGAATATTATCCCAAAAACACCGGAAGCAGGATACATGGCAACGCAAGCTTTCATCCTAGCGTCAAGGCCACCTCCCGGAGATCCAAGAGAAGCGTTGTATAACATGTCCATGGCCGGATGTGGAGCCATGGGAGCAGCGTTCGCAGCTACACCTCCCGAAGGAACTGCAAAGCAAAATAGCCCGAGACCTACTGCAGCAGTGCAAGATCCACCGAGAGCAAGTGGAGTTAGAGACACAACGACTCAGCCGAGTGGATAGAGCGCGACAAGAAAGAAGGACCGTCGGCACTCCACAGAAGTTGCTGAGTAAGATATGTGGCGGACTCCGTGTTTTACGAGACGAGTCCGAAAACTCGGTCCCGCTGTGATTCAAGTTGCCATCTGATAGTTTCAAGAAATTCATGGCCTGCAAGATCCGAGATTGGCTAGTCGATTTTCTGAGACGGAAATTGATATATGGCACCGTGGCAACAAAGAATGCAGTAGTATTCAGACACTTTGAGCGGAGTCGCAAGATCCCGGATAAAGAAACTTCCCTCCGGGATCCATCGACAGCTGGGACAGCTTTGAGGATGTGTTCGTCAAGAACTTCCGATCAACTTGCAAAAAACCAGCATCACTTGAAGAGCTGAGGGCGGGTCGACAAAAACATGACGAGTCGATGAGAAAGTACATCCAAAGGTGGAACATCATCAAAAATCCCCAAGAGAGAATATATCTCCACTTGAGAGAAAGCAATAGATGCGTTTGTAAGGTGAATCTCATGGAGGAGACGGCCGAGACTTGGGGAGAACTAACCCAAGGACAAGGTCGTGATTGATGGAGATAGCAAATAGATGGGCAGACGGAGAAGATGCTGTTCACAATAAGCGACACAGGTCACCGGAGGAGGACCGTAGCCGAAACTTTCAAAATAGAAGGCGATTTTCTCGGCAGTTCTCGAATTACGATGCTCCTGGCCAAATATCGGCTGGTTTCCGGGGAAACAACGGAGGAAACAATAGAGATGAATATCCAAGGAGTAATGAGCAGCGAAGCGACAACAGAGATGATTCCCGAAATAACAGGCAAAATAGCGGGTCAAGGTTTCAAAGACCTTTCGTAACTCCCGAAGATATGATGAACGGGCCATGCCAGATGCATTTTTATGTTGACAACAATGGAAGAAGACAAGCCAGACATTCCGTGTATGACCGTCAGAATTTTGCCAATGTCACAGTGAGCGTGAATACCAATGCTCAAGCAAGAAATAGAAACCTTCAAGGGCCTAGGAGTGAGATCCACCTACCACCTCCTCCAAATATCAATGATCTAAAATCATATTAGGCTTCAACATGCCAGCATTGGCCAAACCACCCCATATGTCGATCCTAACAATAATGGCGCGGTCTCGATGATTCAGAAAGCTATGCCATCTACTGTGGCTCGAAGGTAACTTAAGACAAGTGTTCATGGTAGAGAAGATGCCTCCACCAACCATAGAATACCCAAATTGGTCTGACAGGACATCGGCTTCACAATCGCGGATCACCCGCAGCAGTCCTCGACCAGGGCAATCAGCACTTATCTTGCCAGCGGTGATCGCAGGATTCGACGTATCTCGAGTTTTCATAGACGGAGGCAGCAGTCTAAACCTTATGTATGCAGATACACTGAGGAAGATGAACATATCATTGGCAAATCTAAAACCAACTGACGCGCGTTTCCATGGAATCACACCAGAGAAGCCGAGTTATCCGTTGGGAAGGATTCATCTCGACGTTCAGTTTGAGACCCGAGAAAATTACAGGATAGAGAGGTTGGAGTTTGAAGTGGTGGATTTCCCGTCGCAATATCACGCCTTGTTAGGGCGACCAGCATATGCGAGGTTTATGGCGGTACCACATTACACGTATCTGCTATGGAGGTTACCTGGACCTAAGGGACCAATCACAGTCAAAGGAAGCTTCGCGCTAGCCGATAAATGTGACAAGGATTTTCATCGACTATCAGAAACCTTCGGGATGCAGGCAGAGTACGCAGCGTCAAGGCTCATGACTGATTATGATGTGCTACCAGATGTAGGGAGATTTAACAAGGAATCGACCTTTAACACGACGAAAGACTCCAAGGAAGTGCAGATCCACCCGATAGATCCGAAGAAAACGACGTCCATCGCAACAGACATGGACCTCGCATAGGAAAGCGCGCTCGTCGAGTTCCTCCGTGAGCACCGGAAAATCTTCGCATGGTGTCCAGCCGACATGCCAGAGTACCTAGGGAACTTGCCGAGCACCACCTAAACTTGATCCACATAGACCAATGAAAGCAACCTTTGCGGCGTTTCGGAACCAAACCGCAAAGCCATGCTGTCAGAAATTGATCGACTCAGAGAAGCTGGTTTCATTAAAGAGATATCTACAGAGGCCACTTGGGTAGCTAACCCATGATGGTGCCGAAGAAACACACCAAAGTCCTTCGCATGTGTGTCGACTTACGTGCCTCAATAAACATTGTCCAAGGATCACTTTCCCTCCCAAGGATCGATCAAATTATCGACTCAACGGATGATGCGAACGTCTTTCCTTCTACGATATTCGGTTACAACCAGAGATTAAAAGAAGAAGATGAAGCTAAGACAGCGTTCATCACACCGTATATGTATTTGTTACAAATGTTTTCTGCCTTGAAAACGCTAGAGCAACATATCGACGTGATGATGGTATGCTTAGCAACATTGCATTGGGAAAATGTACAAGTGTACACGACGATGTCGTCAACATCGAAAAAGGGGGCAACGTTAATCGAGGACCTGAAGGAAACTTTCGACAACCTCGACATTTTGTCTCAAACTGAATCCAACGAAGTGTTCTTTGGCATCCCTCAAGGGAGAACTTCGGGTTCCTAGTCTCGCAGAGGAATTGAAGCAACCTGAAAAAATCCAAGCTATCGTAACAAGAGGAAGCTAACAAAGTTGAAGGAAATACAAGAATTAACTCAAGTAGTCGCAGCTTTGAAGGTATCTGCCGTCAAATGGGAGAAAAGGCGTTACCGTTCTACGCCTTAATCAAACAAGGAGAGAAGTTCCAAGTGGAGTATGAGAATAGGGCCTTCGAGGATCTCAAACGGACAATTTCACACCACCAATCTTGGCAAGGCTAAAAGACATGAACCACTCTTGTTGTACATTGCGGTTAATGACCTCAGGTGGTCAAGACGGGCAAATGGTTGTCTAAAAGAGAAGAAGAAGGAAAACTCCATGGAGTGCAAGTAGACCGGGTATACTTCATCGTTGAAGTTTTATCAGCTTCAAAAAACAAAGAATTCCAGAATGCAACCTAGCATACCGAGTATTTACAACCGCAATGAAATTGCGGCACTATTTTTCAGCACAATCCGATAATAGTGGTTAACGAGGCACCTCTATCCAATATATTAAACAATCCAAGAGTTACAGGTCGTGTTCCCTTTGGGGAATGAACTTTCCCCTAGACATCACGATGAAAAAAGAAAAGCACAAAGTCGCAAATTCTACCAGATTTCATCGCGGAGTGGATGGAGCTGAAAACACAGGACCGCCATTTATCGAGAACCTGGACTATGAACTTCGATGGATCCAAAAGGTTAGAAGGAGCCGAGCTGTGCGCAGATACCATATCACCCATGCGACAAATTAAAGTATGCCCTACTTGATGACGTTCTCAAACGCGCTAACAACGAGGCAGAATACGAAGTTCTTATACATGGGATGAAGATGGCGTAAGGCTTGTGTGCAACTCAACTGAAAATCTTCGGCGACTCGCAATTGGTGGCCCAACAAGTTATGAATCAATGTGATGCAGTCAATGACAGCATGGTGGCGTACAAAGAAATGTATAACGAGCTGGAGAAACTGTTTGACGGATACGAGGTAAACCACATCAGTAGGTTAAGCAACGCATTTGCCGATGTTCTGGTAAAACATCGGTCGCAGTGTCTCGCGTATTCCGCCAGGTGTCTTCCGGGAAGAGATAATGGTGAGAGATCCACAAAGCCAAAGAAATAAAAAGAAAGAGAAGGATGACAATCCTCTAAGCCAAGAAGAAACATTGGGAGGAAGAAGAGAACGAGATCTAGTATTGATGGTACAAATCCCATGGATGCAAACGTACATATCACATCCTAAGGAAAACAATACCCCACGATCCAGTTGAAGCAAGGCGAGTTATTAGGCGTTCAAAGCTTTCACTCTGTGATCAAAGGAGAGTTATATTAATTCATCTCTTGCAAGATAAAGATGTTTACACCCGAAGAAGGAAGGATAATCCTGAAAGAAGTACACGAAGGAGTATGCGGTCATCACGCAAGTAGCCGAGCTTATCGCGCCAAGGTTTTTCTCGAGCTGGATTTTATCAAGCTGACAGCAATTGAGGACACAAAGGAGATAGTGCGAACTTGCGACGCGTGCGAAGATTTGCCGCAAAACCTCACTCTCCTGCAGAACTAATGCCAATACCCTTATCTTGGCCCTTTGCTCTGGGGTCTCGACATTTGCAGGAAAGTTACATGTTCTCGCCAGAGGATACGAGTATATGAATGTCGCGCCGACAAATTCACCAAGTGGATAGAAGTTGTCGACAATTCACTGACAAATAAGAGCCATAAAATTGGAAGGTTGCCTGCTCTTCGATTTGAGTACTTCAGCATCGTCAATTTTATAATGGTAGTAACTTCACATCCAAGGAATTCAATCACAGACAGTGTATGAGGTATTACACTTTGCGTCAGTTGCGCACCCTCAAACCAATGGCCAAGTTGAGAAAGCCAATGGTATCATCTCGCAAATTCGCATCGCCAATGCTTTGTTAGGGCCACTGGAAAAAGCTCGACATACTTGGCCAGAGGAATTGCCGAGTGTGCTATGGAGCATCCGAACAACACCAAATACAGCGACACAGGAAACTCCGTTTTTCCTGGTCCATGGAGCAGAGGCAGTGCTGCCGATAGAAATAGAGCACGACTCTTGATGTCTACGGGTGCTTCTATTCTTGTAAAAAGAGCGTAGCCCTCCAAGAGCGTATATTGTAGAATGCTGAGGCAAGTTTCCTTGGCTGATCACCCAAGCGCGCATCGAACCTGGGCAGGAAGAGGTCAAAAGATATCCCTCTCAAGCAACCCCGCAACCACAAAGCAAGAAGTCTCTTGTGTCCCCAACACACCTAATAGGTGCACTAGTTCGGCGAAGAGATAGTGAAATACAAGGGTATGGAATGAATACATAGTTAGTAGTAATCTAAGCGCTCGTAAAAGTGCTTGTCAAGGTGCAATTGATGGTAGTAATATTGTAGGAAGTAAAGATGCAAGAAAATGTAAGAACAAGCAAACGGTGTTTCAATGCTTAGAAATAAGGCCCAGGGATCATACTTTCACCAGCGGACACTCTCAACATTGATCACATAAATGAATAAATAGATAGATGTTAGACTCTACACCTCTTGTTGGATGATGAACACTGCCACTAATCGTGTAGGATTACACGAACCCTCAATGCCGGAGTTAACAAGCTCCACAATATTCAATGTTCATATTTAAATAACCTAAGAGTGCATGACAGATCAACATAACCAAACCAAGTACTAACATAGCATGCACACTGTCACCTTCACACTACGAAAGGAGGAATAGATCACATCAATACTATCATAGCAATAGTTAACTTCATAACCTACAAGAGATCACAATCATAGCCTACGCCAAGTACTACACGATGCACACACTGTCACCATTACACCGTGCATGAGGAATAAACTACTTTAATAACATCACTAGAGTAGCACACATATATATTGTGATACAAAACACATTGCAATCATAAAGAGATATAAATAAGCACTTCACTATGCCATTCATAATAGTAAATAAGTATTCTGTTAAATATAGCCTAAGAGACCCACACGGTGCACACACTGTCACCTTTACACACGTGGGACAAGGAGTCTCCGGAGATCACATAAGTAAAACCCACTTGACTAGCATAATGACATCTAGATTACAAGCATCATCATATGAATCTCAATCATGTAAGGCAGCTGTCGAGATTATTGTATTGAAGCACATAGGAGAGAGATTACCACATAGCTACCGGTACAGCCCCAGCCTCGACGAGAACTTCTCCCCTCATGGGAGACATCATTGATGAAGATGGCGGTGGTGTCGATGGAGAAGCCTTCCACTTCCCGCCCGGCGGCGTTTAATAGACTCTGTCCCCCGGATCTTGGCTTCGCGATGGCGGCGGCTCGGAAGGTTTCCGGTTTCGTCGAACGTGGTAGGGTTTTCACGACGGAGACCTTAAGTAGGCGGAAGGGCAGCCTCTGAGGGGGGCCGGCGGGCCCCACACACTAGGCGCGCTCTGTCGCGACGCCTATGGGGTGGGGCCCCGGCTCCCCTCGTTCTTCGATGCTCTGGAACCTTCCGGGAAAAATAGGATGTTGGGCGTTGATTTCGTCCGATTCCGAGAATATTTCCTTACCAGGAACCAAAAGCAACAGAAAACAGGAACTGGCCTCGGCATCTCGTCAATAGGTTAGTTCAGGAAAACGATAATAATGACATAAAGTATGCATAAAACATGTAGATGATCATCAATAATGTGGCATGGAACATAAGAAATTATCGATACGTGGAGACGTATCGCATCCCATGCTTAGTTCTGCTCGTCAAAAACGATAACAAAGATAATTTCGAGTGACATGCCATCATAACCTTGATCATACTATTGTAAGCATATGTAATGAATGCAACGATCAAAACAATGGTAATGACATGAGTAAACAAATGAATCATAAAGCAAAGACTTTTCATGAATAGTACTTTCAAGACAAATCAATAAGTCTTGCATAAGAGTTAACTCATAAAGCAATAATTCAAAGTAAAAGGTGTTGAAGCAACATAAAGGAAGATTAAGTTTCAGCGGTTGCTTTCAACTTATAACATGTATATCTCATGGATAATTGTCAATGCAAAGTAATATAACAAGTGCAATATGCAAGTATGTAGGAATCAATGCACACACAAGTGTTTGCTTCTTGAGATGGAGAGAAATAGGTGAACACTCAACATAAAAGTAAAAGAAAGGTCCTTCAAAGAGGAAAGCATCGATTGCTATATTTGTGCTAGAGCTTTATTTTGAAAACATGAAACAATTTTGTCAATGGTAGTAATAAAGCATATGTATCATGTAAATTATATCTTACAAGTTGCAAGCCTCATGCATAGTATACTAGTAGTGCCCCCTTGTCCTAATTAGCTTGGATTACCGATTATCATCGCAATACACATGTTTTAACCAAGTGTCACAAAGGGGTACCTCTATGCGCTCGTACAAAGGTCTAAGGAGAAAGCTCGCATTTGGATTTCTCGCTTTGATTATTCTCAACTTAGACATCCACACGGACAACATAGACAACAGATAATGGACTCTCTTTAATGCATAAGCATGTAGCAACAATTAATGTTCTCATATAAGATTGAGGATATATGTCCAAAACTGAAACTTCCACCATGATTCATGGCTTTAGTTAGCGGCAATGTTCTTCTCTAACAGATGCATACTCAAACCATTTGATTGTGAAAACCGCCCTTACTTCGACAAGACGAACATGCATAGCAACTCACATGATATTCAACAAAGAGTAGTTGATGGCGTCCCCAGGAGCATGGTTATCGCACAACAAGCAACTTAATAAGAGATAAAGTACATATTCAATACCACAATAGTTTTTAAGGCTATTTTGTCCCATGAGCTATAAATTGCAAGGCGAATGAATGGAAATTTAAAGGTAGCACTCAAGCAATTTACTTTGGAATGGCGGAGAAATACCATGTAGTAGGTAGAGTATGGTGGACACAAATGGCATAGTGGTTGGCTCAGGATTTTGGATGCATGAGAAGTATTCCCTCTCGATACAAGGTTTAGGCTAGCAAGGTTATTTGAAACGAACACAAGGATGAACCAGTGCAGCAAAACTCACATAAAAGACATATTGTAAACATTATAAGACTCTACACCGTCTTCCTTGTTGTTCAAAACTCAATACTAGAAATTATCTAGACCTTAGAGAGACCAAATATGCAAACCAAATTTTAGCAAGCTCTATGTATTTCTTCATTAATGGGTGCAAAGTATATGATGCAAGAGCTTAAACATGAGCACAACAATTGCCAAGTATCAAATTATTCAAGACATTTTATCAATTACTACATGTAGCATTTCCCGATTCCAACCATATAACAATCTAACGAAGAAGATTCAACCTTCGCCATGAATACTATGAGTAAAGCCTAAGGACATATTTGTCCATATGCAACAGCGGAGCGTGTCTCTCTCCCACACAATGAATGCTAGGATCCATTTTATTCAAACAAAAACAAAAACAAGAACAAACCGACGCTCCAAGTAAAGCACATAAGATGTGATGGAATAAAAATATAGTTTCAGAGGAACCGATAATGTTGTCGATGAAGAAGGATGCCTTGGGCATCCCAAGCTTAGACGCTTGAGTCTTCTTAAAATATGCAGGGGTGAACCACCGGGGCATCCCCAAGCTTAGACTCTTCACTCTTCTTGATCATAGTATATCATCCTCCTCTCTTGACCCTTGAAAACTTCCTCCACACCAAACTCGAAACAAACTCATTAGAGGGTTAGTGCATATCAAAAATTCACATGTTCAGAGGTGACACAATCATTCTTAACACTTCTGTACATTGCCCAAAGCTACTGGAAGTCAATGGAACAAAGAAATCCATCCAACACAAAAAGAGGCAATGCGAAATAAAAGGCAGAATCTGTCAAAACAGAACAGTCCGTAAAGACGAATTTTAAAGTGGCACCAGACTTGCTCAGATGAAAATGCCCAAATTGAATGAAAGTTGCGTACATATCTGAGATCACGCACGTAAATTGGCCGATTTTTCTGAGTTACCTACAGAGAATTCTGCCCAGATTCGTGACAGACAGAAATCTGTTTCTGCGCAGTAATCCAAATCTAGTATCAACCTTGCTATCAAAGACTTTACTTGGCACAACAATGCAATAAAATAAGATAAGGAGAGGTTGCTACAGTAGTAAACAACTTCCAAGACACAAATACAAAATAAAAGTACTGTAACAAAATAAACACATGGGCTATCTCCCAAGAAGTGCTTTCTTTATAGCCATTAAGATGGGCTCAGCAATTTTAATGATGCACTCCCAAGAAATAAGAGTTGAAGCAAAAGAGAGCATCAAAAAGCAAATTCAAAACACATTTAAGCCTAACATGCTTCCTATGAAAAGAAATCTTGTAAATAAACAAGTTCATGAGGAGCAAAGTAACAAGCATAGGAAGATAGAACAAGTGTAGCTTCAAAAATTTCGGCACATAGAGAGGTGTTTTAGTAACATGAAAATTTCCACAACCATATTTTCCTCTCTCATAATAACTTTCAGTAGTATCATGAGCAAACTCAACAATATAACTATCACATAAAGCATTCTTATCATGAGTCTCATGCATAAAATTAGTACTACTCCCAACATAAGCATAGTTATTCTTATTAATTGTAGTAGGAGCAAATTCAACAAAGTAGCTATCATTATTATTTTCATCATCAAATATAGGAGGCATATTGTAATCATAATCAAATTTATCCTCCATAACAGGCGGTACTAAAAGACCAATATCATTATAATCATCATAAATAGGAGGCAAAGTATCATCAAAGTAAATTTTCTCCTCAATGCTTGGGGGACTAAAAATATCATGCTCATCAAAGCCAGCTTCCCCAAGCTTAGAATTTTCCATATCATTAGCAACAATGGTGTTCAAAGCGTTCATACTAATATGTTCCATAGGTTTTTTAATTTTCGCATCAAACCATCCATGTCTTAAATCAGGAAATAGAATAAGAAGCTCATTGTTGTCCATTATGCCTAACTAGTGTAAACAAGAAACAAAAAGATGCAATTGCAGGATCTAAAGGAAATAACCGAGCACACACACAACGGCAAAGAAAAGTACTTTACAGGACCGGAGTATGAGTGCCTTACCTTTCTTCCCGGCAACGCGCCGGAAAAGTGGCTTAGTTGCGGGTCCGAGTGTGAGTGCCGTTTACCTTTCCTCCCCACGGCGCCAGAAAAGTGCTTGATGTCTACGGGTGCTTCTATTCTTGTAGACAGTGTTGGGCCTCCAAAGCGGTTTGTAGAACAGCAGCAAGTTTCCCTTAAGTGGATCACCCAAGGTTTATCGAACTCGGGGAGGAAGAGGTCAAAGATATCCCTCTCATGCAACCACAACCACAAAGCAAGTGCTTGTGTCCCCAACACACCTAATAGGTGTGATGTCTGGTGCTTCTATTCTTGTAAAGTGTTGGGCCTCCAAGAAGAGGTTTGTAGAACAATGAGTTTCCTTAAGTGGATCATGAGGTTTATCGAACTCAGGGAGGAAGAGGTCAAATATATCCCTCTCATGCAACCCTACAACCACAAAGCAAGAAGTCTCTTGTGTCCCCAACACACCTAATAGGTGCACTAGTTCGGCGAAGAGATAGTGAAATACAAGTGGTATGAATGAATATGAGCAGTAGTACGGGCCCGAGAAAGTGCTTCTGGCGTGGTTGATGGTAGTAATATTGCGGAGCAGTATAAATGCAAGAAACAGTAAACAAGCACGATAACGATATTTAGGAACAAGGCCTAGGAATCATACTTTCACTAGTGGACACTCTCAACATTGATCACATAACAGAATAAATAAATAGATGCTAGACTCTACACCCTCTTGTTGGATGATGAACACCACTAACTGTGTAGGATTACACGAACCCTCAATGCCGGAGTTAAAAAGCTCCACAATATTCAATGTTCATATTTAAATAACCTTAGAGTGCATAACAGATCAACATAACCAAACCAAGTACTAACATAGCATGCACACTGTCACCTTCACACTATGAAAGGAGGAATAGATCACATCAATACTATCATAGCAATAGTTAACTTCATAATCTACAAGAGATCACAATCATAGCCTACGCCAAGTACTACACGATGCACACCGTACACCGTGCAGGAGGAATAAACTACTTTAATAACATCACTAGAGTAGCACACAGATAAATTGTGATACAAAACACATTGCAATCATAAAGAGATATAAATAAGCACTTCACTATGCCATTCATAATAGCGAATAAGTATTCTGTGAAATATAGCCTAAGAGACCCACACGGTGCACACACTGTCACCTTTACACACGTGGGACAAGGAGTCTCCGGAGATCACATAAGTAAAATCCACTTGACTAGCATAATGACATCTAGATTACAAGCATCATCATATGAATCTCAATCATGTAAGGCAGCTCATGAGATTATTGTATTGAAGTACATAGGAGAGAGATTAACCACATAGCTACAGCCCTTAGCCTCGATGGAGAACTACTCCCTCCTCATGGGAGACAGCAGCGTTGATGAAGATGGCGGTGGTGTCGATGGAGAAGCCTTCCGGGGGCACCCCCGTCCCGGCGGCGTCTTGGAACAGAGACTCCTGTCCCCCAGATCTTGGCTTCGCGATGGCGGCGGCTCTGGAAGGTTTTCTCTGATTTCGTCGAACGTCTTAGGGTTTTCGCGACGGAGGCTTTAAGTAGGCGGAAGGGCAGCGTCAGAAGGGGTCTGGGGCCACCAGACACTAGGGCGGCGCGCCCCCCTCCTGGGCCGCGCCGCCACCATGTGTGGGCCCCCTGTGGCCCCTCTCTGGCGGCTCTCGGGTGTTGGAAGCTCCGGGGATTCTAAGATCTTGGCGTTGATTTCATCCAATTCCGAAATATTTCGTTACTAGGATTTCGAAACCAAAACAGCGAAAACGAACTGCCTTATCTCGTCAATAGGTTAGTTCCGGAAACGCATCAAAACGATATAAAGTGTGCATAAAACATGTAGATATCATCAATAATGTGGCATGGAACATAAGAAATTATCGATACGTCGGAGACGTATCAGCATCCCCAAGCTTAGTTCTTGCTCGTCCCGAGCAGGTAAACGATAACAAAGATAATTTCGGGTGACATCATCATAACCTTGATCATACTATTGTAAGCATATGTAATGAATGCAGCGATCAAAACAATGGTAATGACATGAGTAAACAACTGAATCATAAAGCAAAGACTTTTCATGAATAGTACTTCAAGACAAGCATCAATAAGTCTTGCATAAGAGTTAACTCATAAAGCAATAAATCAAAGTAAAGGTATTGAAGCAACACAAAGGAAGATTAAGTTTCAGCGGTTGCTTTCAACTTATAACATGTATATCTCATGGATAGTGTCAATGTAAAGTAATATAACAAGTGCAATATGCAAGTATGTAGGAATCAATGCACGTTCACACAAGTGTTTGCTTCTTGAGGTGGAGAGAGATAGGTAACCGACTCAACATAAAAGTAAAAGAAAGGTCCTTCAAAGAGGAAAGCATCGATTGCTATATTTGTGCTAGAGCTTTTATTTTGAAAACATGAAACAATTTTGTCAACGGTAGTAATAAAGCATATGTATCATGTAAATTATATCTTACAAGTTGCAAGCCTCATGCATAGTGTACTAATAGTGCTCGCACCTTGTCCTCATTAGCTTGGGTTAACACTGATCATCATTGCATAACATATGTTTCAACCAAGTGTCACAAAGGGGTACCTCTATGCCGCTGTACAAGGGTCTAAGGAGAAAGTTCGCATTGGATTTCTCGCTTTTGATCATTCTTCAACTTAGACACCCATACCGGGACAACATAGACAACAGATAATGGACTCCTCTTTTAATGCTTAAGCATTCAACAACAGTTAATATTCTCATAAGAGATTGAGGTTTTATGTCCAAACTGAAACTTCCACCATGATTCATGGCTTTAGTTAGCGGCCCAATGTTCTTCTCTAACAGTATGCATACTCAAACCATTTGATTGTGAAAACCGCCCTTACTTCAGACAAGACGAACATGCATAGCAACTCACATGATATTCAACAAAGAGTTGATGGCGTCCCCAGGAACATGGTTATCGCACAACAAGCAACTTAATAAGAGATAAAGTGCATAAGTACATATTCAATACCACAATAGTTTTTAAGGCTATTTTGTCCCATGAGCTATATATTGCAAAGGCGAATGATGGAAATTTAAAGGTAGCACTCAAGCAATTTACTTTGGAATGGCGGAGAAATACCATGTAGTAGGTAGGTATGGTGGACACAAATGGCATAGTGGTTGGCTCAAGGATTTTGGATGCATGAGAAGTATTCCTCTCGATACAAGGTTTAGGCTAGCAAGGTTTATTTGAAACAAACACAAGGATGAACTGGTGCAGCAAAACATAAAAGATATATTGTAAACATTATAAGACTCTACACCGTCTTCCTTGTTGTTCAAACTCTTTACTAGAAATTATCTAGACCTTAGAGAGACCAATTATAACCAAATTTTAGCAAGCTCTATGTATTTCTTCATTAATAGGTGCAAAGTATATGATGCAAGAGCTTAAACATGAGCACAACAATTGCCAATTATCAAATTATCCAAGACATTTTATCAATTACTACATGTAGCATTTCCCGATTCCAACCATATAACAATTTAACGAAGAAGATTCAACCTTCGCCATGAACATTAAAAGCTAAGAACACATGTGTTCATATGAACCAGCGGAGCGTGTCTCTCTCCCACACAAGCATTTATTCAAAGAAAAACAAACAGACGCTCCAAGTAAAGTACATAAGATGTGACCGAATAAAAATATAGTTTCAAGGGAGGAACCTGATAATGTTGTCGATGAAGAAGGGGATGCCTTGGGCATCCCCAAGCTTAGACGCTTGAGTCTTCTTGAAATATGCAGGGATGAACCACGGGGCATCCCCAAGCTTAGACTTTTCACTCTTCTTGATCATAGTATATCATCCTCCTCTCTTGACCCTTGAAAACTTCCTCCACACCAAACTTAAAACAAACTCATTAGAGGGTTAGTGCATAATCAAAAATTTCACATGTTCAGAGGTGACACAATCATTCTTAACACTTCTGGACATTGCACAAAGCCACTGGAAGTTAATGGAACAAAGAAATCCATCCCACATAGCAAAAGAGGCAATGCGAAATAAAAGGCAGAATCTGTCAAAACAGAACAGTCCGTAAAGACGAATTTTAAAGTGGCACCAGACTTGCTCAGATGAAAATTCCCAAATTGAATGAAAGTTGCGTACATATCTGAGGATCACGCACGTAAATTGGCATAATTTCCTGAGTTACCTACAGATAATTAGGCCCAGATTCGTGACAGCAAGAAATCTGTTTTGCAGTAATCCAAATCTAGTATGAACCTTACTATCAAAGACTTTACTTGGCACAACAATGCAACAAAATTAAGATAAGGAGAGGTTGCTACAGTAGTAACAACTTCCAAGACACAAATATAAAATAGAGGTACTGTAGCAAAATAAACACATGGGTTATCTCCCAAGAAGTTCTTTCTTTATAGCCATTAAGATGGGCTCAGCAATTTTAATGATGCTCGCGCAAGAAATAGTATTTGAAGCAAAAGAGAGCATCAAGAGGCAAATTCAAAACAAATTTAAGCCTAACATGCTTCCTATGAAAAGGAATCTTGTACACAAATGAATTCATGAAGAACAAAGTGACAAGCATAAGAGGATAAAACAAGAGTAACTTCAAATTCTCAACATAAAGAGGGGAAACTTAACATTATTAAGATGCATACAACCATGTTTCCCTCTCTCATAATAACTTTCAGTAGTGTCATGAACAAATTCAACAATATAAGTATCACATAAAGCATTCTTATCATGAATCTCATGCATAAAATTATTACTCTCCACATAGGCATAATCAATTTTATTAGTTGTAGTGGGAGCAAATTCAACAAAGTAGCTATCATTATTATTCTCATCATCAAATATAAGAGGCATATTGTAATCATAATCAAATTTATCCTCCATAACAGGCGGTACTAAAAGACCAATATCATTATAATCATCATAAATAGGAGGCAAAGTATCATCAAAGTAAATTTTCTCCTCAATGCTTGGGGACTAAATATCATATCAGCCTTCCCCAAGCTTAGAATTTTCCATATCATTAGCAACAATGGTGTTCAAAGCGTTCATACTAATATGTTCCATAGGTTTTTTAATTTTCGCATCAAACCATCCATGTCTTAAATCAGGAAATAGAATAAGAAGCTCATTGTTGTCCATTATGCCTAACTAGTGTAAACAAGAAACAAAAGATGCAATTGCAGGATCTAAAGGAAATAGCTACGAGCACACACACAACGACATGCAGAAAAGTACTTAGTTACTGGGACCGAGGTATGAGTTCCTTTACCTTTCCTCCCCGGCAACGAGCGCCCGAAAAGTGCTTGATGTCTACGGGTGCTTCTATTCTTGTAAACAGTGTTGGGCCTCCAAAGCGAGAGGTTTGTGAACGACAAGTTTCCCTTAAGTGGATCACCCAAGGTTTATCGAACTCGGGGAGGAAGAGGTCAAAGATATCCCTCTCATGCAACCCTGCAACCACAAAGCAAGAAGTCTCTTGTGTCCCCAACACACCTAATAGGTGCACTAGTTCGGCGAAGAGATAGTGAAATACAAGTGGTATGAATGAATATGAACAGAGTACGCGCCTAAAAGTGCTTGCTGCGTGCAGTTGATGGTAGTAATATTGCGGGAAGTATAAATGCAAAAAACGGTAAACAAGCAGCGATAGCAATATTTAGGAACAAGGCCTAGGGATCATACTTTCACTAGTGGACACTCTCAACATTGATCACATAACAGAATAAATAAATAGATGCTAGACTCTACACCCTCTTGTTGGATGATGAACACCACTAACTGTGTAGGATTACACGAACCCTCAATGCTGGAGTTAACAAGCTCCACAATATTCAATGTTCATATTTAAATAACCTTAGAGTGCATAACAGATCAACATAACCAAACCAAGTACTAACATAGCATGCACACTGTCACCTTCACACAGAAAGGAGGAATAGATCACATCAATACTATCATAGCAATAGTTAACTTCATAATCTACAAGAGATCACAATCATAGCCTACGCCAAGTACTACACGATGCACACACTGTCACCATTACACCGTGCAGGAGGAATAAACTACTTTAATAACATCACTAGAGTAGCACACAGATAAATTGTGATACAAAACACATTGCAATCATAAAGAGATATAAATAAGCACTTCACTATGCCATTCATAACAGTGAATAAGTATTCTGTGAAATATAGCCTAAGAGACCCACATGGTGCACACACTGTCACCTTTACACACGTGGGACAAGGAGTCTCCGGAGATCACATAAGTAAAATCCACTTGACTAGCATAATGACATCTAGATTACAAAGCATCATCATATGAATCTCAATCATGTAAGGCAGCTCATGAGATTATTGTATTGAAGTACATAGAGAGAGATTAACCACATAGCTACCGGTACAGACCCTTAGCCTCGATGGAGAACTACCCCTCCTCATGGGAGACGCAGCGTTGATGAAGATGGCGGTGGTGTCGATGGAGAAGCCTTCGGGGCACTTCCCCGTCCGGCGGCGTGCGGGAACAGGGAGACTGCCCCCGGATCTTGGCTTCGGCGATGGCGCCGGCCCGGAAGGTTTTCTCGATTTCGTCGAACGTCTTAGGGTTTCGCGACGGAGGCTTTAAGTAGGCGGAAGGCGGCGTCGGAGGAGTGGGGCCACCAGGACACTAGGGCGCGCGCGCCCTCCTGGGCCGCGCCGCCACCATGTGTGGGCCCCCGTGGCTCTCCGGCGCTCGGGTGTTACGGAAGCTCCGGGATTCTAAGATCTTTGGGCGTTGATTTCGTCCAATTCCGAGAATATTTCCTTACTAGGATTTCAAACCAAAAACAGCAGAAAACAGGAACGCCTTCGGCATCTCGTCAATAGGTTTGTTCCGGAAAACGCATCAAAACGATATAAAGTGTGCATAAAACATGTAGATATCATCAATAATGTGGCATGGAACATAAGAAATTATCGATACGTCGGAGACGTATCAAGGTGCACTAGTTCGGCGAAGAGATAGTGAAATACAAGTGGTATGAATGAATATGAGCAGTAGTACGGCGCCAAAAGTGCTTGCTGGCGTGCAGTTGATGGTAGTAATATTGTAGGAAGTAAAGATGCAGTAAAACAGTAAACAAGCAGCGATAGCAGATATTTAGGAACAAGGCCTAGGGATCATACTTTCACTAGTGGACACTCTCAACATTGATCACATAACAGAATAAATAGATAGATGCTAGACTCTACACCCTCTTGTTGGATGATGAACACCACTAACTGTGTAGGATTACACGAACCCTCAATGCCGGAGTTAACAAGCTCCACAATATTCAATGTTCATATTTAAATAACCTTAGAGTGCATGACAGATCAACATAACCAAACCAAGTACTAACATAGCATGCACACTGTCACCTTCACACTACGAAAGGAGGAATAGATCACATCAATACTATCATAGCAATAGTTAACTTCATAATCTACAAGAGATCACAATCATAGCCTACGCCAAGTACTACACGATGCACACACTGTCACCATTACACCGTGCGGGAGGAATAAACTACTTTAATAACATCACTAGAGTAGCACACAGATATATTGTGATACAAAACACATTGCAATCATAAAGAGATATAAATAAGCACTTCGCTATGCCATTCATAACAGTGAATAAGTATTCTGTGAAATATAGCCTAAGAGACCCACACGGTGCACACACTGTCACCTTTACACACGTGGGACAAGGAGTCTCCGGAGATCACATAAGTAAAACCCACTTGACTAGCATAATGACATCTAGATTACAAGCATCATCATATGAATCTCAATCATGTAAGGCAGCTCATGAGATTATTGTATTGAAGCACATAGGAGAGAGATTAACCACATAGCTACCGGTACAGCCCCGAGCCTCGATGGAGAACTACTCCCTCCTCATGGAAGAGCGCGTTGATGAAGATGGCGGTGGTGTCGATGGAGAAGCCTTAGGGGCACTTCCCGTCCCGGCGGCGTGCCGAACAGAGACTCTGTCCCCCGGCATCTTGGCTTCGCGAGGATGGCGGCTGGAAGGTTTTTCTGGTTTCGTCGAACGTGGTAGGGTTTTCCGACGAGACCTTAAGTAGGCGAAGGGCAGCCTCGGAGGCCGTGGGCCCACACACTAGGGGGCGCGCCCCCCGGCCGCGCCGCGTGGGCTGGCTCCTCTCGGTACTTCTTCGATGCTCTGGAACCTTCGGGAATAGGATGTTGGGCGTTGATTTCGTCCGATTCCGAGAATATTTCCTTACTAGGATTCTGAAAAAACAATGAAAACTTGGCCCTTGCATCTCGTCAATAGGTTAGTTCGAAACGCATAATAATGACATAAAGTATGCATAAAACATGTAGATATCATCAATAATGTGGCATGGAACATAAGAAATTATCGATACGTCGGAGACGTATCAACTCTCCGAGAGTCACGGAATACAATGAAGAAACTTCCAGGAGAGCATTGGAAGACGACGTCGACGCACTCGATGAAGCTCGAGATGAAGTATTGTCAAGGGTCACTAAATATCAGCAGCAGAAGAACTACCACAGTACGTTTCGGAGGATCCGGTTGGAGACTTAGTCCTGCGACTCAATCAAGATCGTACTGAAAAACTCGAGTCGCCGTGGCTTGGCCCTTACGTCGTCACAGAAGTAATAGAAGGAGGAGCATACATGATCAAAGATAAGAAGACAGGGACTCCCGAGAAAAAACCCTGGAACGTAGCACAGCTAAGGCGTTTCTACGCTTAGTGCCGAAATATAGCCCTCCTTTGTAAAGCTACAATGTACTGAAACGCCCGCGAGTTTTCAGACGCACTCTTTTCCTTTTTCGGGGCACCGAGTGGGGCCGGAGAAGGTTTTTAATGAGGCGGGCTCGCGGTGCTGCAATATAAGAAAGATAGTGGAGATATATATCTTTTCCTTCGACAATGCACGGGGGCTTACACCTTGAAAGTTACAATATATATATACAATATAGATGAATCTAACTGACAAAGATATTTCGCCTTGATACCAAATACCTCGCCAGACAAAAAGAAGATACAAAATAGCAATCAAAACATAGCAAAAAACAATCGGGGGCTCGGACCCGCAAATATAGTATATTCTGTAAGAATTCGGCTGCCTTGGTCTAAAAACCTCGCATACACAACAAAGAGACCCGTCATCGAAACACTCGGGGGCTTGATGAGGAAAAATAAATACATTTGTTGGCTTTACAATATAGATTATGTCTACAACATACAGGATACAATCCTTGGGCAATAAATCTTCAATTGTTGCCCAGTATATTATCTATAGTCAACCGTTCATTACTCACAGCACGAGTACTATGTTCAGCATAGCTGCCCTTTACGAAGAATTCGGCGTCCATCCGAAGAAGCTCGTCCATCATATCCTCTGCAACAGGGGTTACAATATCATCATACTTGCCGAAGTTCCTTTTCCTTTTCGCCATCTTGGCCAGGCACTTGGGAACAATTTGACCCATGTCTAACTTTGGGCAGCAGATCTTTATCATAATCATAGCAAACCTTGCGCCGGCCAACTAATTGAGCTCGCACAAAGCCATGGATTCGAGGAGCATCCCAAAATTTCTCCATCAGAGCAGGAAGGGTTTCTGGCATTTTATTACGCGGAAACATGGTGCCGTAAACTAAAGACAAGGTCCTCGTGCAGAAGTCAAGAAACTCGCGGACCTGAAGCGCACGGTCTTGAAATCTAACGATCTGGCGAGTACGTTCAGGTGTGCCCCAAAAATTGGAACCATGCTCCTTTGAAAGTCTGAGAAGCACAGCGGATCGAGCTTCAACACGTTCATTCTCGGTCACAGTGTCCAAAAAAGAACCTATTTCAAGAAAAGAATTAGCAGACAAAGGGAAGACAAGCAAGATAAAAATTCAGCATGATCAAGTTAATGAAGCATACCTGCCATATCCAAGCTTGACTCCGCCATTAGTTCAAGCATGAAATTTTCTCGAGCAGAAGCCGCAGCAGCCTCAGCAACTGCGTTTTCCTTTGCGGCCATAGCATCTTGAGCTTTCTGAAGCGCAATTTTTTCCCTCTCGGAAGATTTTCGAGACTGCTCCATTATCATAAGCGTTTGTTTCTTCACAGATTGAAGTTGTTGGCGAAGTTCTTCCAAGTCTTGTGCCGAACCTTTACTCGACGAATCTTCAAAATGCTCGACAGCCACAGGTTTCTTCAAACAGGACGCAGGAAAAGTATCGGAAGGAGGAGTCGCAGTATAGTTGTCAAAAATCAACTGAAAAATAAAGATTCTCGACATCAATCATCAAGCACAGACAGATTTCCATTAATTCTTCAAATATATACATAGCTATTACAAAAGAAGGATTCCTAGTGAACTACTGAAGCAGTTGTCGTCAAATCTAGTAAGGCAACAGCGCCAAAAGAGAGTTAAAACTAGAAGTAGAGGCAAGGTGGTCTACTTGACCTCCGGCTTCGACGAGCTAGGCGCAGGAGTTGGATCGTATCCAAGATAGGCAAGGATCTTCTTCGAGTTGGGTTTGGCAGCCTTAATCAGCGCCTGCCACTTCTTCGTCTCCATTTCCTCCGTGTCGCCAACTTTTGCCCAGTCGACGTCTTGCTGGCTGTCAGCAACCAAGGCAATTGTACCTTCAACGCCAACTTTTAACCCCTCTTGGCGAAGTTGGAGTCCAAGGTTCTCTTGAGAACTGAAGCACTTGGCGAGAGCGACAAAAGTCGCGGGCATTTCCTTCTTCTTGAAAAAGTATGGAAAAAGCCGCGGCAGCCCAACCTTCGCTTCAGTAAGGCCATCGCGGGCCTCATCACAATGGATCTCAAGAAGAGAAAGCGCGTCAAGGAGTTGGTCACCTTCGGCACCTTCTAGCTCATATTCTTGACCGGTTCTCCCTGAACAAAGTGAAAAAGAGTTGGTCAAATGAAAAAGGGAACAAAAACGACACAAGGAAACAGCAAGGATCTGAGCACTTACTAATAAAACGTCGACATTGTGACTCCAAGCGAGTAAGGATTTCTTGTTCACGAGCAGATTGTTGAGTTATGTTCTCACTCAGAGAAGTCTCCGCGTCGTGAAGTCTTTTTCGGAGTTCTCCGACAGTGGCGGCATCCTCCTTAGCCTTCTTGGCATCCTGTTCAGCCTTCTCGCGAGCCTTTTCGCTTTGCTCTAACTTAGTAGCAAGAGCGTCAGCACGCTTGTTGGCCTCCGCAAGATCTCCTGGCAAAATGAACGACAGTCAGATATCATGACAAAAAATAATGGTACACATGCAACAGAGGAGGAGAATAAAAGTAATACCTTCCAGCTTTTTGGTATGGTCACGGTACCCGACGAATTGAGTACCGAGACGAATAAATTCCTTCATTAAAGGCTGAAGAGACAACCAAGGGAGAAAGGAAGTCAATATAGCCAGTATAAATTTGACAACACTTAGAAAAAAACAAAGGGGAGATGGAAGCATTAAAAGGCTTGGAACTTACATCATCCAATGAAGGTGTCGAAGAGCTACCAGGGAATTGGATAGGTTCCTTGGATGGCTCGACCCTCGCTCTCTTTGGAGAAGAAGCTCGGGGGCTCTCAACTGGTGGTGGCTGTTCGATGTTTTGTTGGGGAGGCGAAGTTTCGTCCCCATCGGGCCGAGATTCAGAAACAACTAAAAGTACGGGACGTGCTCGTTCGAGCAGTCGCGTCAATAGGTGTATCCTCATCTTTGTCGCCACTACAAAAATAAAGCGACAATATAAGAAACAAAAGAAAGCATTATAAAAAATAAACAAGTATAGTGCATAAAAACTTACGAGCTGATAAGAGCAGCCTCGTAAGGGTCAAAGGCTCTCTTTCCAGCATCAGGTGCAGGTTCTTTGGCACGTGCAGCACCGGTTTCGGAGGTGCCGGAATCAACAACGTCGTCCCTTTTCCTCTTGTTCTTCGGGGAAGCAGCTGGGAGGGAAGGCGTGTTGATTCGGTGGCCTCAGTTTCAATCTCTTTTTCAGAGGATGCCGCGGATTTTCGAGAACCCGCGACTTCACTCTCAAGGCGAGAAGTACCTTGGTTGTCGTCGGTGACAACGGCCCGTTCTTCGACATCTCCACCTTCAGGAAGGGGAGGAAGAGGTGATGTAGTGTCATGGTTCTGCACAAAATAGAAATATGTCGACATAGATTCATATCAGTAATAGCAATCCAAGAACTGGCACCAAGGGGAAAAAGAAGGAGTCCATAAATAAACATATGACAAAAACATATCACCTGAGGGAGTGCGTTGGTGGCGTTGAATGGCGTCACGCGGCAAGTTGAAGGAACGGTGTCTTTCTTGTTCAGCGACGAGATTTTTCGGACAAGTTTCTCTAAGTCCTTGACCGATAAATCTGTCGACAAGCGATCTACATCTTCACTGCCAGCATACATCCAAAGGGGATTTTTGCGGGCTTGCAGAGGTTGTACCCTGATCCTAAGGAAGTACGCCGTGATTTGAACACCCGACAATTCTTGTCCTCGGGTGTTTTGGAGCTGATGGATGCGCGTCATCTAGGCCTCTGTCGCCGTTTTTTCTTCGGCGGTAGCCTCTGCGTCCCAGGAACGACGGCGAAAAATTTTCTCGGTACCATCAAAAGGAGGGATGTTGTCTTCAACAGAGCCATGATTCTCCTCGTGAATGTATAACCACTTTTTGCGCCACCCTTGTACTGAGTCAGGGAATTTGACGTCAAAGTACTCAACGTCGGGGCGGACGCAGATAACAACGCCACCAATGTTATAAGAAACATTGGCAGAGCCATTACGGCGACAGAAGAAAATGCGTTTCCATAGAGCCCAGTTAGGCTGGACTCCAAGGAAAGCTTCACAAAGCGTGATGAAGATTGAGATATGGAGGATGGAATTGGGCGTAAGGTGGTGAAGTTGCAGTCCGTACATGAAAAGAAACCCCCGTAAGAAATTATGGATGGGGGCAGAAAGACCACGGATGAGGTGGTCGACAAAACTAACCCGGTACTCCATTGGAGGGGTTGGATAACTTTCTTCGCTGGGGAAGCGAAGCGCGTCCTGCTTCTTGCTGATCCCCAGTTTCTTCAGCAGGTTGATGTCTTGAGGGGAGATTTTGGATCTCTCCCACTCCGTGTTCCCCAGATCTTCGGTTGCCATCTTCGATTCAGGCGTACTGTGCCTGGTGAGTCTGCGCGGAGGCATCAACAATGGCGCCGGAGTAAGGTGCGAGTATGGTTGAGCTCAAGAGCTTGGAGGCGCAAGGGAGAATTTTGGCAGAGGAGAGCAGAGGAGCGGCGCGAGCGAAAGGACTAGAGGAGGAAGACGACGCTCTTATATAGAGGTGCGGTGAACCGTCACGCCGTTGGATTGAAAGATTGCGGGACAGATGGTGTACACGTGGACAAGGGGTAAACGGTAATTTCATATAAAGAAAGTGCAGCAGCTACGTGCGTGCGCCAGGAAAAGCGGAGGACGTGTGTCCCCCACTTGCGCGACGTGTCAAGCTGGTGCGAGAATTTGGGCCCACAAGCCGAGAGAGAGAGGCTCTCGCGATTTCTGATATATTGATCGTGGCTATCGTCAGCAATGATGTCACCTTGGTAAGAGAAAATCTCGGATACGACAGTTTATAAGAATGGCGACAGCAGAAGATTGTCTTGGGAGCTTTTGAACAAATATAAGTTTTTGCCCAAATGCTCGGGGGCTACTTTGGAAAAAAGGAAAAATTCGAGTATGACAAAATAGAAATGTCGAGAGCCTATGACCAAATACAAGCATTTGTTCATCCCTCGGGAGCGCTGGTCGCGCACCCGATAAATATGAAAAGTTCGAGACAGAATGAAAATATATTGACACAAGGCAATAAAGTGTTGAGCCTACAACCAAGTACAAATCCTTGGCTGTAGCCTCGGGGGCTACTCCCATCGGGAACGCTGTTCGCGTGCCCGATGAAATTAAAAGAAAAAAAGAGAGAAAGAAGAAAAAAGAAGAAGTGAGCATATTTCGAGTTATACAAATAACTCTACATATACTCCCATCGGGAAGACAAAATAAGTCATACATTGACTCGATAAAATGTGCTATTCCAGCAGCCGAAAAAGCACTCGACAATATATTCTCACAGCGCCAAAGTAGCGAATAATCTCTGAATGCCGCAGAAAATTGTGAAGGTAAGACCCCAGATCCGTTCTGAGTGGCGTAGCGCCGTCTCTGACGTCGGTTTGCTACTTTTATCCGTATCAACAGATACGAAGAAAAATCCTAACGGACGCGTTAGGTACCCGATAAAATATGACGGGACAGAATGGTAAGACCTTAAGCGGCACCTGTCGAAGTTTACACCAGTATCCCGAGATCATGTCCGGGGACGTGATCTTGAAGTAGGTTTTTGCGGATTGCCACTAGAGCAGTTAACTAGTACTGATCCGTCAGATGAACTAGCCCCAACTACCATTATCCCTGTACAATATAGAATTGCATATTTAAAAGATATGTGATAAAATTCGGAGTGTTGAACGAATATAAAGTTGGAGATTTTCCCTGACTCTATGATTCAAGTAAAATCTCGGGGGCTACTGACATAGGCATCCCCAATGGGCCTGCCGAGGATGGTACCCGGGGTTTACTGAAGGCCCACGACCCGAAGGATAAGAAGATTCGGAAGCCCAAGATGCGTAAGGAAAGCTAGAGTTGTATTAGGAAAAGATACTTGTAATCTTGCGGGACGGGTTAGAAACCCTCCCGGACTCTGTAAACTTGTGTATTACGAAACCCTCGGCTCCACCTCCTATATAAGGGGGAGTCGAGGGCCAAAGAAAGGATCGAATTCTTGTCAACACAACCCTAGTTTCATATTCGTCGAGTACTTTTCGGCTGAAACCTTCGAGATCTACTTGCCCTCTACATCCAACTAAACCCTAGTCTACAATCTGTAGGCATTGACAAGTTGATACCTTGTCACCGGGTCTTGACCGGGCAGGCTTCTGAGGTTACTGGATAGTGCCCGGATGGCACAAGCGCAAAGGCCGGTTGCCGACCGGACTCGATCTGGTGCCGGTCCGCCGGGCCATGGACCAGCATCCGGTCCAAGCCCGGGTGGCGACCGGACTGACCGAAGCTCGCCCTCTTTCTGGAACTTGCCGGATGGCACAAGTGCTGGGCCCGGTTGGCGACGGGTGGTCGGTGCGGGGCGGTCGAATCTGGGACCGGCCAGGCTCTGGAAAACCTTGCTGATTTTTCATCGAAGTGGGGGGTCTCCCGTTGCCTTCTTGTTCCATTGATACACCATTATACCTCTTTGGCTAATACCTGGGAATCATCTTGTAGACATGTATTAGTCCAAATACTCTAGCACGGTGTCATAGTTACCAAAATAATGGATAAGGGTAAAATACCCTTACAATCTCCCCCTTTTTGGTATACGATGACAAACCGAGCTAGAGTCACATATAGATATTATGATAAGCCTTAAACCTTGATTCCATATGAGATATTGAGACAGCTCCCCCATAATGTGTGCACTTGGAGAATTTGCGTTTGAATGCAAAGTGCAACATTTGTGGAACATGAGTAGCTCCCCCAATATCTTTAGGAAACAAGCATGGTATGGATATGTGCATATCAAGATATATAAGCATAGCACACATAATCATCCTAGCATAGAGATTAAGCATATAGGTACATGTCCATACACGAATTTTAAAGTAGCAAATGGTTCTTGGAATGAAGAAGCAACCAAATAAGCACAAGCCAAATAAGAAGCAAATAAAATGTCAAGCATGGCTTGTGCAACCAAGAACCCCGTAATCCTAGACTCTACTCTCTTCTCCCCCTTTGGCATTGGAACACCAAAAAGGTGAAGAAAAGAGGAGAGATGCTAGCGTTCCCATCAATAGAACTCGTGCCCCGCGGATGGAGAGCTGCCATCACCATCCTCATCATCATCCTCTCCATCATCATCCTCGCCATTGTCATCCTCATCACCTTCATCCTCTTCATCATCATCAGCAGTAGGTGCACGAGCAGGCCTAGGAGGTGGACCACCAAAGGTGTACAAGGAAGGATCAAAGTTCTGGAACATCTCATCAGAAAGGAGAGGCATCTCCCAGTTTGGTGCATGGACAGGCTCCAACTCAGGGCCAGGAGGAGGAACAGGTGCATTCCTAGTAGCCATGAACTCATTTTGGCGCCTCCTTGTCTCTTGGTTCAAAGAAAGACTTTGATGTGCAACATCATTGGTATTTTTGCACATCTGCCATAGGCTAGAGAAGAACCGTGAGACACCATGCTGTGGGCGCCTAGAGTAGCTGGAGCTAGCATGGTCATGGCGTTCCTTGGACCGGCGCTCAGAAGGCATCATGTCAGCGACTTCCGGTCTATCACCTTGGGCAGGTACCTTGAAGGCTTCCATCTTGACCCGCTCACCTTGCGTATTGAGAGGTGCTTGCACAACCTTGTTGATGAGCAGCTGAACGTACTGGGCAAGATTAGGAGTCAACCGTTCACGAACACAGCGCCGTAACTCACAGTAGATGAGATCACAACCATCAATAAGTTTCCGGTGCTCAGGGTGGCAGTAGTACATCAAGTTCAGATGGTATGCACGACATTCACTTGTATCGCCGGACTTGCTGATGAGGGTCTCACGGAATAGCTTGGCAAGTAGAAGGTAGGAGTAGTACATGCCAGAGATGGTGGGAGGTCCAGGTGCGGGGTCCGGAGGATAGCAAAAGGCAATGTCCCCTCTGGTGAACTTCTGCTGAGAATATATCTTGAAACCACAAGCACGGCCTCCACCAAACCCCAAGGCTTCACAGAAATCAAGATAGTTGCAAGTGTATTTCTGTTTGCCAGTCATCCAAGTCATAGTCCGAGCTTCATCATCATGGAAAAAGACTGTGCAATGAAACTGCCTCACCAAGATTGGACAATAACACCCATCAGTAGGTGTCAGGCACATAAGATCATACAACCCCATCCGCCTCAAGGTCTCTGATACGTCTCCGACGTATCGATAATTTCTTATGTTCCATGCCACATTATTGATGTTATCTACATGTTTTATACACACTTTATGTCATATTTATGCGTTTTCTGGTACTAACCTATTAACAAGATGCCGAAGTGCCAGTTCCTGTTTCTGCTGTTTTGGTTTCAGAAATCCTAGTAACGAAATATTCTCGGAATCGGACGAAATCAACGCCCGAGTTCCTATTTTCCGGAACCATCGAACACACGAAAACCGCGAGAGAGGGGGCACGGGGCCACCAAACCACATGGCGGCCAGGGGGGGCCCGCGCCACCCTATGGTGTGGGCACCCCTTCGACCCTCTGCCGCCTCTTCGCCTATATAAAGCCCCTGGATCGAAAACCCTGATGCGTTCGACGAAACCCACAGAAACCTTCCAGAGCCGCCACCATCGCGAAGCCAAGATCTGGGGGACAGGAGTCTCTGTTCCGGCACCCTGCCGGAGCGGGGAAGTGCCCCGGAAGGCTTCTCCATCGACACCGCTGCCATCTCCGCCATCTTCATCACCGCTGCTGCTCCCATGAGGAGGGAGTAGTTCTCCATCGAGGCTCGGGGCTGTACCGGTGCTGTGTGGTTCATCTCTCTCCATGTACTTCAATACAATAATCTCATGAGCTGCCTTACATGATTGAGATTCATATGATGATGCTTGTAATCTAGATGTCGTTATGCTAGTCAAGTGAATTTTACTTATGTGATCTCCGGAGACTCCTTGTCCCACGTGTGTAAAGGTGACAGTGTGTGCACCGTGTGGGTCTCTTAGGCTATATTTCACAGAATACTTATTCACTGTTGAATGGCATAGTGAGGTGCTTATTTATATCTCTTTATGATTGCAATGTCTTCGTATCACAATTTATCTATGTGCTACTCTAGCAATGTTATTAAAGTAGTTTTATTCCTCCTGCATGTGTGCAAAGGTGACAGTGTGTGCACCGTGTTAGTACTTGGTTTATGCTATGATTATGATCTCTTGTAGATTATGAAGTTAACTATTGCTATGATAATATTGATGTGATCTATTCCTCCTACATATGCATGAAGGTGACAGTGTGCATGCTATGCTAGTACTTGGTTTAGTCTTTTGATCTATCTTACACTAAAGGTTACTTAAACATGAGCATTATTGTGGAGCTTGTTAACTCCGGCAGGGTTCGTGTAATCCTACGCAATGTGTTCATCATCCAACAAAAGTGTAGAGTATGCATTTATCTATTCGTTATGTGATCAATGTTGAGAGTGTCCACTAGTGAAAGTGTAATCCCTAGGCCTTGTTCCTAAATACTTGCTATCACTGCTTATTATGTTTTTTGCGTTACTACTGCACGTTACTACGCTTGTTTACTTCTGCAATATTGCTACCATCAACGCCTTGACAAGCTATTTTACGCACCGTTACTCTGCTCATATATATTTATACCACACGTATTTCACTATCTCTTCCGAACTAGTGCACCTATTAGGTGTGTTGGGGACACAAGAGACTTCTTGCTTTGTGGTTGCGGGGTTGCATGAGAGGGATATCTTTGACCTCTTCCTCCCTGAGTTCGATAAACCTTGGGTGATCCACTTAAGGAAACTTGCTGCTGTTCTACAAACCTCTGCTCTTGGAGGCCCAACACTCACAGGAAAGGAGGGGAACGTAGACATCAAGCTATTTTCTGGCGCCGTTGCCGGGGACGAATCAAGACACTCCATCAAGCCCGTCAATCGCCATCAAACCTCCCACGTCAACCACGCGCCGTTGTGGACAGCAAGCTATTTTTGGCGCCGTTGCAGGAGAAAAGGCACTCACACTTCGGATCTCGGCTACTAAGCTATTTCGCCGTTGTAAGTACTCGAAGCTATTTCCTTTAGACTCTGCAATTGCATCTTTTTGTTTCTTGTTACACTAGTTAGGCCTAATGGAAAACAACAAAATGAGAGATCTTTATGAACTTTATCTTGAATTAGGACATGATGTGTTTGAAGAGAGAATTAAAAAACCCATGGAACTTATGCATGCTAATGGGAATGTTATCAGTATGAATGCTTTGAACACTATTGTTGCTAATGCTATGGAAAATTCTAAGCTTGGGGAAGCTGGTTTTGATGAGCATGATCTTTTTAGTCCCCCAAGCATTGAGGAGAAAATTTTCTTTGATGATACTTTGCCTCCTATTTATGATGATTATAATGATAGTGGTCTTTTGGTGCCACCTACTATGGAGAGTAAATTTTGTTGTGATTATACTATGCCTCCTACACTTGATGAGAATAATAATGATAGCTACTTTGTTGAATTTGCTCCCACTATTACTAATAGAATTGATTATGCTTATGTGGAGAGTAATAATTTTATGCATGAGACTCATGATAAGAATGCTTTATGTGATAGTTATATTATTGAGTTTGCTCATGTTGCTACTGAAAGTTATTATGAGAGGAAAATATGGTTGTAGAAATTTTCATGTTACTAAAACACCTCTCTATATGCTGAAATTTTTGAAGCTACACTTGTTTTATCTTCCTATGCTTGTTACTTTGCTCTTCATGAACTTGTTTATTTACAAGATTCCTATGCATAGGAAGCATGTTAGGCTTAAATGTGTTTTGAATTTGCCTCTTGATGCTCTCTTTTGCTTCATTTGCTATTTTTCATGCGAGCATCATTAAAACTGCTGAGCCCATCTTAATGGCTATAAAGAAAGAACTTCTTGGGAGATAACCCATGTGTTTTTACTACAGTACTTTGTTTTATATTTGTGTCTTGGAAGTTGTTTACTACTGTAGCAACCTCTCCTTATCATGTTTTTGTGCCAAGTAAAGTCTCTATGGTAAAGTTGATGCTAGATTTGGATTGCTGCGCAGAAACAGCATTGCTGTCTGTCACGAATCTGGGTCTAATTCTCTGCAGGTAACTCAGAAAATTATGCCAATTTACGTGAGTGATCCTCAGATATGTACGCAACTTTCATTAGTTTTGAGTTTTTCCGTTTGAGCAAGTCTGGTGCTATTTTAAAATTCGTCTTTACGGACTGTTCTGTTTTTGACAGATTCTGCCTTTTATTTCGCATTGCCGCTTTTGCTATGTTGAATGAGTTTCTTTGTTCCATTAACTTTCAGAAGCTTTGTGCAATGTCCAGAAGTGTTAAGAATGATTGTGTCACCTCTGAACATGTGAATTTTTGATTATGCACTAACCCTCTAATGAGTTTGCTTAAAGTTTGGTGTGGAAGAAGTTTTCAAGGGTCAAGAGAGGAGGATGATATACTATGATCAAGAAGAGTGAAAGCTCTAAGCTTGGGATGCCCCGGTGGTTCACCCTGCATATTTCAAGAAGACTCAAGCATCTAAGCTTGGGATGCCCAAGGCATCCCCTTCTTCATCGACAACATTATCAGGTTCCCCTGAAACTATATTTTTATTCGGTCACATCTTATGTACTTTACTTGGAGCGTCTGTGTGCTTTTGTTTTTGTTTGTGTTTGAATAAATTGGATTACATCATGCTTGTGTGGGAGAGAGACACGCTCCGCTGGTTCGTATGAACACATGTGTTCTTAGCTTTTAATATTCATGGCGAAGTTTCCTCTTCGTTAAATTGTTATATGGTTGGAATTGGAAAATGATACATGTAGTAATTGCTATAATGTCTTGGGTAATGTGATACTTGGCAATTGTTGTGCTCATGTTTAAGCTCTTGCATCATATACTTTGCACCCATTAATGAAGAAATACATAGAGCTTGCTAAAATTTGGTTTGTATAATTGGTCTCTCTAAGGTCTAGATAATTTCTAGTATTGAGTTTGAACAACAAGGAAGACGGTGTAGAGTCTTATAATGTTTTCAATATGTCTTTTATGTGAGTTTTGCTGCACCGGTTCATCCTTGTGTTTGTTTCAAATAACCTTGCTAGCCTAAACCTTGTATCGAGAGGGAATACTTCTCATGCATCCAAAATCCTTGAGCCAACCACTATGCCAATTGTGTCCACCATACCTACCTACTACATGGTATTTTCCGCCATTCCAAAGTAAATTGCTTGAGTGCTACCTTTAAAATTCCATCATTCGCCTTTGCAATATATAGCTCATGGGACAAAATAGCCTTAAAAACTATTGTGGTATTGAATATGTACTTATGCATTTTATCTCTTATTAAGTTGCTTGTTGTGCGATAACCATGTTCCGGGGACGCCATCAACTACTCTTTGTTGAATATCATGTGAGTTGCTATGCATGTCCGTCTTGTCCGAAGTAAGAGAGATCTACCACCTTATGGTTAAGCATGCATATTGTTAGAGAAGAACATTGGGCCGCTAACTAAAGCCATGATTCATGGTGGAAGTTTCAGTTTTGGACATATATCCTCAAATCTCATATGAGAAAATTACTAATTGTTGTTACATGCTTATGCATTAAAGAGGAGTCCATTATCTGTTGTCCATGTTGTCCCGGTATGGGTGTCTAAGTTGAAGAATGATCAAAAGCGAGAAATCCAATGCGAACTTTCTCCTTAGACCCTTGTACAGGCGGCATGGAGGTACCCCATTGTGACACTTGGTTAAAACATGTGCATTGTGATGATCCGGTAGTCCAAGCTAATTAGGACAAGGTGCGGGCACTATTAGTACACTATGCATGAGGCTTGCAACTTGTAAGATATAATTTACATGATACATATGCTTTATTACTACCGTTGACAAAATTGTTTCATGTTTTCAAAATAAAAGCTCTAGCACAAATATAGCAATCAATGCTTTCCTCTTTGAAGGACCTTTCTTTTACTTTTATGTTGAGTCAGTTCACCTATCTCTCTCCATCTCAAGAAGCAAACACTTGTGTGAACTGTGCATTGATTCCTACATACTTGCATATTGCACTTGTTATATTACTCTATGTTGACAATATCCATGAGATATACATGTTATAAGTTGAAAGCAACCGCTGAAACTTCATCTTCCTTTGTGTTGCTTCAATGCCTCTACTTTGAATTATTGCTTTATGAGTTAACTCTTATGCAAGACTTATTGATGCCTGTCTTGAAAGTGCTATTCATGAAAAGTCATTGCTTTATGATTCACTTGTTTACTCATGTCATTACCATTGTTTTGATCGTTGCATTCATTACATATGTTTACAATATGATCAAGTTTATGATGGCATGTCACTTCAGAAATTATCTTTGTTATCGTTTTACCTGCTCGGGACGAGCAGAACTAAGCTTGGGGATGCTGATACGTCTCCGACGTATCGATAATTTCTTATGTTCCATGCCACATTATTGATGTTATCTACATGTTTTATACACACTTTATGTCATATTTATGCGTTTTCCGGTACTAACCTATTAACAAGATGCCGAAGTGCAGTTCTGTTTTCTGCTGTTTTTGGTTTCAGAAATCCTAGTAACGAAATATTCTCGGAATCGGACGAAATCAACGCCCAGGTTCCTATTTTTCCCGGAACCATCCAGAACACACGAAAACCGCCAGAGAGGGGGCACAGGGCCACCAAACCACATGGCGGCGCGGCCAGGGGGGGGCCCGCGCCACCCTATGGTGTGGGCACCCCTTCGACCCTCCTGCGCCGCCTCTTCGTCTATATAAAGCCCCGATCGAAAACCCGATGCGTTCGACGAAACCCAGAAACCTTCGAGCCGCCACCATCGCGCCAAGATCGGGGGACGGGAGTCTCTGTTCGGCACCACGCGGAGCGGTGCCCCGGAAGGCTTCTCCATCGACACCGCTGCCATCTCCACCGCCATCTTCATCACCACCGTTGCTCCCATGAGGAGGGAGTAGTTCTCCATCGAGGCTCGGGCTGTACCGGTAGCTATGTGGTTCATCTCTCTCCCATGTACTTCAATACAATAATCTCATGAGCTGCCTTACATGATTGAGATTCATATGATGATGCTTGTAATCTAGATGTCGTTATGCTAGTCAAGTGAATTTTACTTATGTGATCTCCGGAGACTCCTTGTCCCACGTGTGTAAAGGTGACAGTGTGTGCACCGTGTGGGTCTCTTAGGCTATATTTCACGAATACTTATTCACTGTTGAATGGCATAGTGAGGTGCTTATTTATATCTCTTTATGATTGCAATGTGTTCGTATCACAATTTATCTATGTGCTACTCTAGCAATGTTATTAAAGTAGTTTTATTCCTCCTGCATGTGTGCAAAGGTGACAGTGTGTGCACCGTGTTAGTACTTGGTTTATGCTATGATTATGATCTCTTGTAGATTATGAAGTTAACTATTGCTATGATAATATTGATGTGATCTATTCCTCCTACATATGCATGAAGGTGACAGTGTGCATGCTATGCTAGTACTTGGTTTAGTCTTTTGATCTATCTTACACTAAAGGTTACTTAAACATGAGCATTATTGTGGAGCTTGTTAACTCCGGCATTGAGGGTTCGTGTAATCCTACGCAATGTGTTCATCATCCAACAAAAGTGTAGAGTATGCATTTATCTATTCTGTTATGTGATCAATGTTGAGAGTGTCCACTAGTGAAAGTGTAATCCCTAGGCCTTGTTCCTAAATACGCTATCACTGCTTGTTCTTGTTTCTTTGCGTTACTGGCACATTACCGCTGCGTTACCGCTTGTTTACTTCTGCAATATTGCTACCATCAACGCACGCCAGCAAGCTATTTTCTGGCACCGTTGCTATTGCTCATATATATTTATACCACCTGTATTTCACTATCTCTTCGCCGAACTAGTGCACCTATTAGGTGTGTTGGGGACACAAGAGACTTCTTGCTTTGTGGTTGCGGGGTTGCATGAGAGGGATATCTTTGACCTCTTCCTCCCCGAGTTCGATAAACCTTGGGTGATCCACTTAAGGGAAACTTGCTGCTGTTCTACAAACCTCTGCTCTTGGAGGCCCAACACTGTCTAAAGGAGGGGGAACGTAGACATCAAGCTATTTTTGCGCCGTTGCCGGGGAACGAATCAAGACACTCCATCAAGCCCGTCAATCGCCATCAAACCTCCCACGTCAACCACGCGCCAGTTGTGGACAGCAGTCTCAACCACAAAGCGAAACTTGGTGGCTTCATACATTCCAATGACATCCTTGATGGCCTTGGGCATAACAATGGTGCCTGTCTTCATGTGCTCTTGGGAGTTATAGTAGTCGTCCCACATGACTTGCTGTGTCTTGGTCCAGAAAAACTTATCCCCCCCTGTGTAAGTGGGTTCCTCAAAGCTATAGGGGTTGGACTCTCTGAGTCTTCTCCATGCACCAACATGTACATCACCAACATTGAACTCTGGCAATATCTCATCACCGTCCTGTGCTGCATGTTTATCTTTCCTCTTACTACTAGTTGTCTTGGTTCGTCCCCTAGCTGAGCTGCCACCAGTGGGCTGAGATGCACGACCACTAGTACGGCGTGGTGGAGGCACTGCAAGCCTCCCTCTCTTGGCGGTAGTGCCACGATCCTCACCGCTCCAACTTCCTGTGAATCAGCAAAATAGAGCGAGGAGAGCAGGAGGGGTAAGTGTACATGTCATCAGTATATATGAGGAAGCCAAAAGCATAGCATATATCCAAGTGTTTCGACGAGATTATGCGAAAAAGCTGGGCGAGCCGGCGCAGGGGCCGGTCCGACCGGACGACAGACCGGACCAGCCGGTTGGCCATCCGGTTGACCGGGCGGCGCGCCGGACCAGCCGGTTGAGAGGCCGGTTGACCGGGCTGTAAACCGGGTCTGCTGACTTGTGATGTTTGCCCAGAAATTCGACACAAAATCATGCAAAAACTCACAAACTTGAACATAGACTATACCAGGAGAGTGAACAATGTGCATAGGAGGGTGAGACACTCTAGATGGCATGAGGACTTACTAACCCTAACCCTAACCCTAACTTTTCTCAACTTTCCTCGAAATTGGGCAATGGGAGAGGGAAAGCAAGAGGGGGAGGGATAGGGAGAAAGATTTACCCGAAGACATGGTCCTTCTTGATCAAGAGAGCAAGAAGAACACTAGGTAGGGCTTGAAACCCAAGAACTCCAAAATTTCCCAAAATAGCTTGAGAGGGACCAAATCCTTTGGTGGAGTTGTTCCAAGGGGCCCGATCTATGGTTTGGTGGAGTTTGGGAGAATTCTTGTGGTGGGAAGGTCCTAGAACGTGGTGGAGGTGGTGGAGGCGGCGGCCATGGAGGTTTGGGAGTTGGGGGTAATGAGGAAGAAGACCCCAAGGGGTATCCTCTCCCAACACATATCAGGCCGCACGGCCGGTCGGGCGCCCGGTCGACCGGACCTGGCGCCGGCTGGTCCGGCCCAGAGGCCGGTCCAACCGGGCCAGAGACCGGCCAGGGACTAACTGCCCAGTTTTGTCTCGTTTTGCCTCGTTTTGCCCCTATTCTTTGTGTAAATGTGTGTGAATGCTCAGATGATGACATGTACATATAGATAGATAGATGATGATGAGATGAGCATAGACATGGGGTTGGAAACACAAAGTTCTCTAGGCATACCCATTGGAGAGAAAATCCAAACAAGATATAAATAGCAACAATGGGCATGATTCGAAGGATATCAAGAACCATAAAACATTTTTGAAATAGTTTTTTTGCAATAAAATCATTTAGCCTTATATAGTCAAATCAAGTTGTAATTGAGGCTCAATGAGGGGCGGGGGATTACTCCCCCTATGTGAAAGCGCAAATGTCATGAGACCTCGAAGAGACATGCTTGGGTCCATATAATGACATTGGGTCTATTTATGTTGCACACATAGGTATGCATCATACCAAGACATGGTAAGATGACTATCCCCATATGTGCTATGCCTCTAAGCTAGATAGTTAGATAAATGCAAGAATATAGTGCAAGAAGTTATTCAATCCAAGTTTTTAGGATCAAGAATACCAAGTTCTCCTCTCAAGTTAACAAACCGGGCTTCATCCAAAGGCTTAGTGAAAATATCCGCCAATTGGTAGGTTGTCCCCACATGAGTGAGATCAATATCCTTATTGGCAACATGATCACGTAGGAAGTGATGGCGAATGTCAATATGTTTGGTGCGACAATGTTGAACCGGGTTATTGGCGATCTTAATTGCACTTTCATTGTCACAAAGAAGAGGCACCGTACCAAGAGACACACCATAGTATTTCAAGGTTTGCTTCATCCATAACAATTGAGTGCAACAAGATGCCGCGGATATGTATTCGGCTTCGGCGGTGGATAAAGCGGTGGAGTTTTGTTTCTTGGATGACCAACTCACCAATGACCGGCCAATAAATTGGCAAGCCCCGGAGGTAGACTTCCGGTCAACCTTATCACCGGCCCAATCGGAATCCGAATAGCCAATGAGTTCAAAGGTTGACCCCTTTGGATACCATAGCCCGAGAGTAGGAGTGAGAACAAGATATCTTAGAATCCGTTTGACCGCCATTAAATGGCTCTCCTTGGGAGCGGATTGAAAACGAGCACACATCCCTACACTTAGCATGATATCCGGCCTAGAGGCACAAAGGTAGAGCAAGGATCCTATCATGGAGTGGTATACCTTTATGTCCACATCCTTCTCACCGTCACATGAGCCAAGTTGCCCCTTTACGGGCATGGGTGTCTTCATTGGGCTTGCATTGGTCATGTTGAATTTCTTGAGCATGTCCTTCACATACTTTTCTTGAGAGATGAAGGTGCCTTTTGCAAGTTGCCTCACTTGGAAGCCTAGGAAGAACTTCAACTCTCCCATCATGGACATCTCAAATTTCCTAGTCATCAATAGCTCAAAAGCTTTGTTATGATTGGGGTTAGTTCCACCAAAGATAATATCATCAACATATATTTGACATATAAATAGGCCACCCCCTTTAACCCGCTTGGTGAAAAGGGTGGAATCGACCGTACCCATGCAAAACCCATCATGTAGTAAGAAATCCCTAAGGAACTCATACCAAGCACGTGGAGCTTGCTTGAGACCGTAGAGTGCCTTATGGAGTAAATACACGTGGTTGGGTCGGCATGGGTCTTCGAAACCCGGGGGTTGAGCCACATATGCGGTTTCTTTTAGGGGACCATTCAAAAATGCACTTTTCACATCCATTTGATATAGTTTGAAATTGTGGAAAGATGCAAATGTGCAAGCAAAAGACGAATAGCTTCAAGACGGGCTACCGGCGCAAAGGTATCCTCAAAATCCATACCTTCTATTTGGGCAAACCCTTGCGCCACTAACCTTGCTTTGTTTCGTATGACAATGCCATTCTCATCTTGCTTGTTCTTGAATACCCATTTGGTCCCAATAACATTGATGCGATGATCCTTGGGTCTCTCAACTAGATACCATACTTCATTACGAGTGAAACACTCCAATTCTTCTTGCATGGCAATTACCCAATCCGGATCAACCAAGGCTTCATGTACCTTGAGTGGTTCAAAACTAGACACAAAAGCATGGTGTTGACAATAAGTGATAAGTAATGCATGGTGTCTACGAGTTACCACTCCTCTTGAGATGCTACCAAGGACTTGATCTACTTTCATGTCACTTGCCCTTGTAGCGGCCTTGATCTTCCGAATGGTTCCTTCATGATCAATGAATTCATCTCTTGCTAGTGCTTGATCATGAGGGATCACTTGAGCTTGATCATGAGTTGAGGATGTTTCTTGATCATCATCATGGTCTTGCTCCGTGGAATGAGGACTTTCTTCTTGTTCTTCGGAATGTGACTCATCTTGAGTGGAGGATGGTTCTTGAGTTGCACTTGATGGTTCGGCTTGAGTTGAGCTAGGCTCCACTTGAGCCGTGCTTGATACATCTACTCCATCATCTTGATCATCATTATGAACTTCCATGGGCCGGATGTGTCCAATGCCCATATGCTTGATGGCACTAGATGGATCATCATTATTACCTGCAACACATGGAACAACTTGCTCCACTTGGGAGCCATTATCCTCCAAGAACACCACGTCACAAGATACTTCAATAGTCCCGGTGGACCGGTTGTAGTATCTATAGGCGTGAGAGTTCTCCGCATATCCAACAAATATACCCTCTATGGTTCTAGTTTCAAATTTACCGAGCTTTCCTTTGTTGTTCTTAACAAGACATTTGCATCCAAAGACACGAATGTACATGACATTAGGCTTGTTACCGGTAAGAAGCTCGTATGGAGTTTTGTTGTGGAGGGGACGGAGGAAGAGCCGGTTGGAGTAGTGGACGGCCGTAGAGATGGCTTCTCCCCAAAAGTTGTGGGGTGAGTTGAATTCACTCAACATGGTTCTTGCCATCTCAATGATAGTCCGGTTCTTCCTTTCAACAACACCATTTTGTTGAGGGGTGTATGGCGCCGAAAACTCATGCTTGATGCCCTCATCATCAACAAACTCTTGCATGGTATAGTTCTTGAACTCGGTGCCATTGTCGGTCCTAATCGCCTTGATCTCGGATTCATACATACGTTGAGCTTTCTTGGTGAAGGTGATGAACTCTCTATGGGTCTCGTCCTTAGACTTAAGGAGAAAGACCCAAGAGTATCTTGAGTAATCATCAACAATGATAAGTCCATACTTGCTCCCACCAAGAGTATCATAATGTGATGGCCCAAAGAGATCCAAATGAAGGAGCTCCAAAGGCCTAGATGTGGTGACAATACTCTTGATAGGATGTTTCTTCTTGAGTTGCTTTCCGGCTACACATGCACTGCAAACACGATCTTTCTCAAAAGAAATGCCGGTTAGTCCCACAATGTGCTCACCCTTTAGGAGTTGTTTAAGATTTCTCATGTTAACATGACCAAGGCGGCGATGCCACAACCAACCTTCGTCATGCTTGGCCGCCATTAGACATGTGGAGGGAGAGGAGCTCTCTTTCGAGAGGTCAACCACGTAAAGGTTGTTCTCCACATATCCAACAAGGACCAATTTGAGATTGTCACTCTGATACGTCTCCAACGTATCGATAATTTCTTGTGTTCCATGCCACATTATTGATGTTATCTACATGTTATATGCACACTTTATGTCATATTCGTGCATTTTCTGGAACTAACCTATTAACAAGATGCCGAAGTGCCGTTCCTGTTTTCTGCTGTTTTTGGTTTCAGAAATCCTAGTAACGAAATATTCTCGGAATCGGACGAAATCAACGCCAAAGATCTTAGAATCCCCGGAAGCATCCAGAACACACCGAGAGGTCGAGGGGGGCCACAGCCCACCAAACCCTAGGTCGGCGCGCCGGAGGGGGCCGCGCCGCCCTATGGTGTGGCCCCCCGTCAGCCCTCCTGCGCCGCCTCTTCGCCTATATAAAGCCTCCGTCGCGAAAACCCTGATGCGCAGAACCACGATACGGAAAACCTTCCAGAGCCGCCACCATCGCGAAGCCAAGATGCGGGGACAGGAGTCTCGAGGCACCCGGGAGGGGAAGTGCCCCGGAAGGCTTCTCCATCGACACCTTTGCCATCTCCACCGCCATCTTCATCACCGCTGCTGCTCCCATGAGGAGGAGTAGTTCTCCATCGAGGCTCGGGGCTGTACCGGTAGCTATGTGGTTCATCTCTCTCCTATGTAGTTCAATACAATAATCTCATGAGCTGCCTTACATGATTGAGATTCATATGATGATGCTTGTAATCTAGATGTCATTATGCTAGTCAAGTGAGTTTTACTTATGTGATCTCCGGAGACTCCTCGTCCCACGTGTGTAAAGGTGACAGTGTGTGCACCGTGTGGGTCTCTTAGGCTAGATTTCACAGAATACTTATTCACTGTTGAATGGCATAGTGAGGTGTTTATTTATATCTCTTTATGATTGCAATGTGTTTGTATCACAATTTATCTATGTGCTACTCTAGTGATGTGTTATTAAAGTAGTTTTATTCCTCCTGCATGTGTGCAAAGGTGACAGTGCGTGCACCGTGTTAGTACTTGGTTTATGCTATGATCATGATCTCTTGTAGATTGCGAAGTTAACTATTGCTATGATAATATTGATGTGATCTATTCCTCCTACATATGCATGAAGGTGACAGTGTGCATGCTATGCTAGTACTTGGTTTAGTCTGTTGATCTATCTTACACTAAAGGTTACTTAAACATGAGCATTATTGTGGAGCTTGTTAACTCCGGCATTGAGGGTTCGTGTAATCCTACGCAATGTGTTCATCATCCAACAAAAGTGTAGAGTATGCATTTATCTATTATATGTGATCAATGTTGAGAGTGTCCACTAGTGAAAGTGTAATCCCTAGGCCTTGTTCCTAAATATTGCTATCGCTGCTTGTTTACTGTTTTACTGCGTTACTACTGCTGCAATACTACCACCATCAACTACACGCCAGCAAGCTATTTTTGGCACCGTTGCTACTGCTCATATATATTCATACCACCTGTATTTCACTATCTCTTCGAACTAGTGCACCTATTTGGTGTGTTGGGGACACAAGAGACTTCTTGCTTTGTGGTTGCGGGGTTGCATGAGAGGGATATCTTTGACCTCTTCCTCCCTGAGTTCGATAAACCTTGGGTAATCCACTTAAGGGAAAACTTGTTGCTGTTCTACACCTCTGCACTTGGAGGCCCAACACGTCTACAGGAAAGGAGGGGGAAAGTAGACATCAAGCACTTTTCTGGCGCCGTTGCCGGGGAGGAAAGGTAAAAGGCTCTCATACTACGGTCCCAGGTAAAGTATTTTTCTGGCGCCGTTGTGTGTGTGCTCAAAGCTATTTCCTTTAGATCCTGCAATTGCATCTTGTTGTTTCTTGTTTACACTAGTTTGGCATAATGTACAAGAGTGAGCTTCTTATTCTATTTCCTGATTTAAAATATGGATTGTTTGATGCGAAAATTAAAAAACCTATGAAATCTTATTTGCATGCTGGTAGTAATATTAGTATGAACGTTTCGAACACCATTGTTGATAATGATATAGAAAGTTCTAAGCTTGGGGAAGCTGGTTTTCATGATATTTTTAGTCCCCCAAGCATTGAGGAGAAAATTTTCTTTGATGATACTTTGCCTCCTATTTCTGATGATGATAATGATAGTGGTCTTTTTGTGCAACCTACTATGGAGAGTAAATTTTATTGTGATTATAATATGCCTCCTACACTTGATGAGAATAATAATGATAGCTACTTTGTTGAATTTGCTCCCACTACAACTAATAAAATTGATTATGCTTATGTTGGGAGTAGTAATAATTTTATGCATGAGACTCATGATAAGAATGTTTCATTTGATAGTTATATTGTTGAGTTTGCTCATGATGCTACTGAAAGTTATTATGAGAGAGGAAAATATGGTTGTAGAAATTTTCATGTTACTAAAACACCTCTCTATGTGCTGAAATTTTTGAAGCTACACTTGTTTTATCTTCCTATGCTTGTTACTTTGCTCTTCATGAACTTGTTTATTTACAAGATTCCTATGCATAGGAAGCATGTTAGACTTAAATGTGTTTTGAATTTGCTTCTTGATGCTCTCTTTTGCTTCATTTGCTATTTTTCATGCGAGCATCATTAAACTGCTGAGCCCATCTTAATGGCTAAAAAGAAAGAACTTCTTGGGAGATAACCCATGTGTTATTTTGCTACAGTACTTTGTTTTATATTTGTGTCTTGGAAGTTGTTTACTACTGTAACAACCTCTCCTTATCTTAGTTTTGTTTTTGTTGTGCCAAGTAAAGTCTCTATGGTAAAGTTGATGCTAGATTTGGATTGCTGCGCAGAAACAGCATTGCTGTCTGTCACGAATCTGGGTCTAATTCTCTGTAGGTAACTCAGAAAATTATGCCAATTTACGTGAGTGATCCTCAGATATGTACGCAACTTTCATTAGTTTTGAGTTTTTCCATTTGAGCAAGTCTGGTGCCATTTTAAAATTCGTCTTTACGGACTGTTCTGTTTTTGACAGATTCTGCCTTTTATTTCGCATTGCCGCTTTTGCTATGTTGAATGAGTTTCTTTGTTCCATTAACTTTCAGAAGCTTTGTGCAATGTCCAGAAGTGTTAAGAATGATTGTGTCACCTCTGAACATGTGAATTTTTGATTATGCACTAACCCTCTAATGAGTTTGCTTAAAGTTTGGTGTGGAAGAAGTTTTCAAGGGTCAAGAGAGGAGGATGATATACTATGATCAAGAAGAGTGAAGAGTCTAAGCTTGGGGATGCCCCGTGGTTCATCCCTGCATATTTCAAGAAGACTCAAGCATCTAAGCTTGGGCATCCCCTTCTTCATCGACAAATTATCAGGTTCCTTCTCTTGAAACTATATTTTTATTCAGTCACATCTTATGTACTTTGCTTGGAGCGTCTGTTTGCTTTTGTTTTTGTTTATGTTTGAATAAGTTCATCCTTGTGTGGGAGAGAGACACGCTCCGCTGGTTCGTATGAACACATGTGTTCTTAGCTCATAATGTTCATGGCGAAGTTTCCTCTTCGTTAAATTGTTATATGGTTGGAATTGGAAAATGATACATGTAGTAATTGCTATAATGTCTTGGGTAATGTGATACTTGGCAATTGTTGTGCTCATGTTTAAGCTCTTGCATCATATACTTTGCACCCATTAATGAAGAAATACATAGAGCTTGCTAAAATTTGGTTTGCATAATTGGTCTCTCTAAGGTCTAGATAATTTCTAGTAAAGAGTTTGAACAACAAGGAAGACGGTGTAAAGTCTTATAATGTTTACAATATGTCTTTTATGTGAGTTTTGCTGCACCGGTTCATCCTTGTGTTTGTTTCAAATAACCTTGCTAGCCTAAACCTTGTATCGAGAGGGAATACTTCTCATGCATCCAAAATACTTGAGCCAACCACTATGCCATTTGTGTCCACCATACCTACCTACTACATGGTATTTCTCCGCCATTCCAAAGTAAATTGCTTGAGTGCTACCTTTAAAATTCCATCATTCGCCTTTGCAATATATAGCTCATGGGACAAAATAGCCTTAAAAACTATTGTGGTATTGAATATGTACTTATGCACTTTATCTCTTATTAAGTTGCTTGTTGTGCGATAACCATGTTCTGGGGACGCCATCAACTCTTTGTTGAATATCATGTGAGTTGCTATGCATGTTCGTCTTGTCTGAAGTAAGGGCGGTTTTCACAATCAAATGGTTTGAGTATGCATACGTTAGAGAAGAACATTGGGCCGCTAACTAAAGCCATGAATCATGGTGGAAGTTTCAGTTTGGACATAAAACCTCAATCTCTTATGAGAATATTAACTGTTGTTGAATGCTTAAGCATTAAAAGAGGAGTCCATTATCTGTTGTCTATGTTGTCCCGGTATGGGTGTCTAAGTTGAAGAATGATCAAAAGCGAGAAATCCAATGCGAACTTTCTCCTTAGACCCTTGTACAGGCGGCATAGAGGTACCCCTTTGTGACACTTGGTTGAAACATATGTTATGCAATGATAATCAGTGTTAACCCAAGCTAATTAGGACAAGGTGCGGGCACTATTATTACACTATGCATGAAGCTTGCAACTTGTAAGATATAATTTACATGATACATATGCTTTATTACTACCGTTGACAAAATTGTTTCATGTTTTCAAAATCAAAGCTCTAGCACAAATATAGCAATCGATGCTTTCCTCTTTGAAGGACCATTCTTTTACTTTTATTGATGAGTCAGTTCACCTATCTCTCTCCACCTCAAGAAGCAAACATTTGTGTGAACTGTGCATTGATTCTTACATACTTGCTTATTGCATTTGTTATATTGCTTTGCATTGACAATTATCCATGAGATATACATGTTACAAGTTGAAAGCAACCGCTGAAACTTCATCTTCCTTTGTGTTGCTTCAATACCTCTACTTTGAATTATTGCTTTATGAGTTAACTCTTATGCAAGACTTATTGATGCTTGTCTTGAAAGTACTATTCATGAAAAGTCTTTGCTTTATGATTCACCTGTTTACTCATGTCATTACCATTGTTTTGATCGCTGCATTCATTACATATGCTTTACAAATAGTATGATCAAGATTATGATGGCATGTCACTCATTATCTTTGTTATCGTTTTACTCGACGAGCAGAACTAAGCTTGGGGATGCTGATACGTCTCCAACGTATCGATAATTTCTTGTGTTCCATGCCACATTATTGATGTTATCTACATGTTATATGCACACTTTATGTCATATTCGTGCATTTTCTGGAACTAACCTATTAACAAGATGCCGAAGTGCCAGTTCCTGTTTTCTGCTGTTTTTGGTTTCAGAAATCCTAGTAACGAAATATTCTCGGAATCGGACGAAATCAACGCCAAAGATCTTAGAATCCCCGGAAGCATCCGAACACACTGAGAGGTCGAGGGGAGCCACAGCCCACCAAACCCTAGGTCGCGCGCGCCGAGGGGGCGCGCCGCCCTATGGTGTGGCCCCTGTCAGCCCTCCTGCGCCGCCTCTTCGCCTATATAAAGCCTCCGTCGCGAAAACCCTGATGCGAAGAACCACGATACGGAAAACCTTCCAGAGCCGCCACCATCGCGAAGCCAAGATCGGGGGACAGAGTCTCTGTTCGGCACCTGTAGGAGCGGGGAAGTGCCCCGGAAGGCTTCTCCATCGACACCGCTGCCATCTCCACCGCCATCTTCATCACCGCTGCTGCTCCCATGAGGAGGAGTAGTTCTCCATCGAGGCTCGGGGCTGTACCGGTAGCTATGTGGTTCATCTCTCTCCTATGTAGTTCAATACAATAATCTCATGAGCTGCCTTACATGATTGAGATTCATATGATGATGCTTGTAATCTAGATGTCATTATGCTAGTCAAGTGAGTTTTACTTATGTGATCTCCGGAGACTCCTCGTCCCACGTGTGTAAAGGTGACAGTGTGTGCACCGTGTGGGTCTCTTAGGCTAGATTTCACAGAATACTTATTCACTGTTGAATGGCATAGTGAGGTGTTTATTTATATCTCTTTATGATTGCAATGTGTTTGTATCACAATTTATCTATGTGCTACTCTAGTGATGTGTTATTAAAGTAGTTTTATTCCTCCTGTGTGCAAAGGTGACAGTGCGTGCACCGTGTTAGTACTTGGTTTATGCTATGATCATGATCTCTTGTAGATTGCGAAGTTAACTATTGCTATGATAATATTGATGTGATCTATTCCTCCTACATATGCATGAAGGTGACAGTGTGCATGCTATGCTAGTACTTGGTTTAGTCTTTTGATCTATCTTACACTAAAGGTTACTTAAACATGAGCATTATTGTGGAGCTTGTTAACTCCGGCATTGAGGGTTCGTGTAATCCTACGCAATGTGTTCATCATCCAACAAAAGTGTAGAGTATGCATTTATCTATTGTTATGTGATCAATGTTGAGAGTGTCCACTAGTGAAAGTGTAATCCCTAGGCCTTGTTCCTAAATACGCTATCGCTGCTTGTTTCTTGTTTTCTGCGTTACTACGCAATACTACCACCATCATACACAGCAAGCTATTTTCACCGTTGCTACTGCTCATATATATTCATACCACATGTATTTCACTATCTCTTCGCCGAACTAGTGCACCTATTTGGTGTGTTGGGGACACAAGAGACTTCTTGCTTTGTGGTTGCGGGGTTGCATGAGAGGGATATCTTTGACCTCTTCCTCCCGAGTTCGATAAACCTTGGGTAATCCACTTAAGGGAAAACTTGCTGCTGTTCTACAAACCTCTGCTCTTGGAGGCCCAACATTGTCTACAGGAAAGGAGGGGGAACGTAGACATCACACTCCTAAAGACTTTCACACAATAATTAGTAAAATAAGAATTGTAACCGGCATCGGCAAGATGGTATATAGAGAGTAAATTATAACCAAGGGATTCAACAAGCATGACCGTCTCAAGGCACAAGTCCTTAGAGATTGCCACCTTGCCGTACCCAAGTACCTTTCCCTTTGAGTTGTCACCAAAGGTGATGCTTGACTTCTTGTTGATGTCTTCAATGAATTGATCAAGCACACCTCTTCCTCCGGTCATATGATTGGTGCATCCACTATCAAACACCCATTTTGGACCACCGGAGGAATACCCCTACAAAATCAAGTAGAGGATTTAGGAACCCATCGATTAATGGGTTCCTTTGCAATGGCAACAATATCTTTTGGTACCCAAATTGAGTACTCTCTATAAGCATAGCCATTACGAGGGCCAACATAGTTAGCATAAACATCACCATAATAATCAACAAATAAAGCATAGTGATAGTTTGGCCCCGTGCGGTCACCACTAGTGGCTTTGCCCTTTGAGGCTTTGCCATCATTAGTGACCTTCTTGTTCTTATCTTGAGCGGGTTTCTCCTTGTTGTAGTTCCTCTTCTTGTGAGACTTGGGAACATATCCAAGTCCAAACTTTTGATTGTTTGACCTTTGTTTACTCAAGAGGTCATCCAATCTCATCTTGTTCTTGGCGGTGGTGAACTTTGCAAGTTCCTTTGTTAACCTAACATTTTCCTCAAGAATAGATGCTTGCTCACAAGAAGATTCATTTGGATGATAGTCGAGACCATATTTAGTCACCAAGGATTCAAGATATGCATTGGTCTCAACATGCAAAGAGAGTTCCTCTTGTAAACGAACATGTTCCTCAACAAGCTTAGCATGCTCACTAGTAAAAGAAGTAGGGGAACTAGCAAGCTTTTCAACTACAATGGGATCCTTCATTGATTCAAGAGCCTTTGTGTAGGTTTCTTGGAGTAGGTCATGGTTCTCTCCAAGTTTCTTGAGCTCATCCTTAACAAGCTTGTTAGCTCTTTCAAGGTGGTCAAGATCCCTAGTGAGAGAAGCATGAGCAACTTCAAGTTCCTCCTTTGAGGCATGGAGCACTTGAGTCAAAGATTGAGCCCTATCAATAGTTTCTAGGTCCTTAACTTTATCAAGTTCATAAGTTTCAATTTGTTGCTTAAGGCCTTGAGATATGCACCTTTCGGTTTTTAGCTCTTGTCTTAGGAGATTGAATTTCCGTTCCTTCTCATTCAAATGATATTCTAATTCCTCAATGGACTCATCCTTTTCCTTGAGTGAGTCCATCAAGAAATCAAACTTGACAAGAGCTTCACCACGAAGGGTGCATCTAACATCATAAAGTTCCTTAAGCACAATTAATTCTTCTTGATTTTCATTTTCATCCTCAAGAACACTAGATAGGGAAGGTGGAGGTTCCATTACCTTGGTTTCCCTTGCCATAAGACAAGAGCCAATGATTGTAGAGGAGGGAGAGTCATCGGAGTCATCATCTTGAGTTGTTCTTGCCATGAAGGAAGAGCCAACATCATTCTCCGTGGAGTAGTCCTTGGAGTAGTCATATGTGAAGAGTGACCCGGGCTTAGAGAAAGCCAAACCGGCCACTCCGGCCTCTTCTCCTCATCTTCCTCTTCTTCATCGGACAAGTACTCGGCCCCAACAAAAGCTCTTCCCTTGTTCTTCTTGTATCGATCGTTGATTGGGTTCGGCTTCAATCTTGGCTTGACCCCTTTGATGAACTTTGGCTTGTCTACCCTTTTCTCATAAGGGCACTCATTTGCAAAGTGGCTATCTTCATCACAATTGTAGCAAGTTCTCTTCTTCTTCTTCTTGTCATTGAGGAGCATTGGGAACTTTGCCTTGTACTTCTTAGCAAAGAAAGCAAAGTCGGTAGCAATGTCACTAGTTGAAGTCATCTCTTCATCTTCTTCAATTTCATAGTCTTCTTTGCTTCCATGGTCGGCTCTAGCTTTGAGAGCAAGGTTGTGTGACGCTTCATGGTTGTGTGAGGCTTCATCAACACGGTTCATTGCCATGAGCCCCGCTTTGGCCATGTTTTCATTGGCGGCCACATAGGAGACTAGATCATCGGAGTTGAGATCGGCACTCTTGGTCATGATTTGCAAGTTGAGTGCAAGGTTGGTGTCTTCTTGATTGACGGCAATCATAGCAATGACCTTGGACTTTATGAATGCTTCATTCATCTCGAAGCCGTCATTGTACTTCTCAACACCAAGTCCCTTGACCCTTACTCTAAGAGCACCAAGCCTAGCATAGGCATCGGCCACGGATTCTCCATCTCGAATCATGAACTGGTGGGCCTCTTGCTTTACGGTCTCATAAAGAGCTGATTGGATCAAATCGGTTCCCTCCTTGAGTACTACGATCCGATCCCACAACTCTTTAGCGGAGACAATGTCATTGACTTGATCAAGGAGCTTGCGGTTGATGCCACTTCTAATCTTGTCACGTGCGGAGGCATTGAGTTGACGGTTGTAGAACTCAGTGGAGGTCAACCGAATAGGATCTTGTGGCTCCCGGTATCCATGAACAATGATCTCCCATAGCTCCACACTGCAGCTGCGAATATGAGATTCCATAGCAGATTTCCAAAAAGGAAAGTGAGTTCCATCAAAATGGGGAACGGTCCCACTATGGTTTATATGAGGCATGGGTGAAGTGTTTTTGGGATAGTCATGGTTGACTTGATGGAAACTTCCTTGAGAGGCCGAAGCCCCACTAGGATTCCCATTAGTCAAGTTCTTAAGCATGGCAGTCATCTGTGCCATTTGGCTTTGTAGGTCATCCTCCTTTTTCTTCTTCTCGGCATCATATGCCAAGAATCTAGATTTCATTTCTCTAACCGAAAGGTTAGAGTCTTCATCTAGACCCTCGAATAGTTTTTTCCATCTCACTCTTAAGGCGGTGAAGCCCTTAATAAGAGTCCAGGCTCTGATACCAATTGAAAGTATAGAGATGGTAAACCTAGAGGGGGGGTGAATAGGTTTCTACAGATTTTAATTCTTTCTTTGCAATATTAGGTTTTGCGGAATATAAAGGTGAGCCTAATGCAAACTAGGTGAAGCAACCTATATGAGGATACAACTAACTCGAGCACGAAGGCTCTCATAGGCAGTTAAATCACAAGTAAGGAGTTCGGTTAGAGATAACCGATAGCACGCGGAGATGAGGATGTATTCCCGTGTTCCCTTCCTTTGCAAGAAGGTACGTCACGTTTGGAGGGGTGGAGGTCCCACGAAGGATTCCCCACGCCACGAAGGCTCACCCTATTCTCCGGAGCCTATCCCACGAAGGAATAGCTCACTCACTTGTGGTAGACTTTGAGGTAGTCTCCAAACCTTCACAATCTTGCCCGGAGCAAATCCACAGCCCGGATGCTTCCGGACTCCTCTTGTCCACCTAGGGTTTCCAAGGAACCCTAGGAAGCAAGCTTCTCGATGAATACAAGGGGAATGAGATTGGCTTGGTAGAACAGTAGATCGGGTCCTCCTCTAACGATTCCGGAGGGATTTGAGTTTGGGAGGAGGAGGGAGATCTGAGGCTTTTGGTGTTTCTAGCAATGGAGTAAGAGAGAGAGAGAGCTCAAGAACAGCTTGTAGTGTAGTGCCTAACTGTTCAGAGGTAGGAGAAGGGCTATTTATAGTGTTCTTCGAAATATGACCGTTGCCCACTTGACACATCAGCAGATTCCTCGAGGAACCCGGTCGACCGGATTTGGCGGGGGCCGGTCCGGCCGGTCGGGCAGCCGGGCCGGCCGGCCGGTTTCCAACCGGGCTGGGACCGGGTCTTGACCGGGCAGGCTTCGAGGTTACCGGATAGTGCCCGGATGGCACAAGCGCAAAGGCCGGTTGCCGCCGGGACGGTCCAGTGGTCCGACCGGGCCATGGACCAGGCGGTCCAAACCGGGCTGGCGACCGGACGCTGACCGGAGCTCGCCCTCCTTTACTGGAACTTGCCCGGATGGCAGAGGTGCTGGGCCCGGTTGGCGACCGGGTGGTCCGGTGCCAGGGCCGGTCTGACCGGATCTGGGACCGGCCAGGCTCTGGAAAACCTTGCTGATTTTTCATCGAAGTGGGGGGTCTCCCGTTGCCTTCTTGTTCCATTGATACACCATTATACCTCTTTGGCTAATACCTGGGAATCATCTTGTAGACATGTATTAGTCCAAATACTCTAGCACGGTGTCATAGTTACCAAAATAATGGATAAGGGTAAAATACCCTTACACTAGCATTATCTCTGGCCTCTCCAACACCGAGAACTGCGCCTATGCCACCGACATCATTCAAGTTTGCCACAAGCGTTTGGCCCTCGTCATGGTCTTTAAGCTTACTTATGCAAAGCCTCCGACTTTATCAGTTGGGAAGCTCTTGATGCTATCTTGCAAGCAAATGGATTTTCCAAGCTAAAGTGGGACTAGATCTCGCTTATAAATTGCTCTAGTCAAATTGTAGTGTTGTTTAATGCCTTGCTCGGGAATTTGATCTAATGTCTATGAGGTATTCACCAAGGTGATTCCTTGCCCATGCCCCTTCATCGTGCATTCTTGCCGATGTCCTTTAGCATCTAATTCTTTGAGCTTCTAATATGGTATACTTTCCCATTCTTTTGTCTCATGTCTGGTCCGCCAATACATAGACCGATAGACGGAACCCTCATCATTCTCCGTGCCTTCTTGGAGCATGTCATAACGCTTAAGAACATACTTGGCTCATTTTTCTCCTCCATTGTCATTCACAACAATTTCAATAAAAGCACATTGGTGCTCTCCTTACCGCTCAGCCTAATGTCATGACCATGATGGCCACATTGGGCTATCCCATTTTTTCTCTTTTCCCAAACATATATTGAGCTCTTTCTCTTTAGGCACAAACAATGTATCATTGACTTGGCCCCAATCATTTCTAAATGTGATAGGTATCTTGATGGCTTGCATGAAAATTACACCCCCATCAGCAACAGCCACATTCTTGTCAACTCGGTTTTCTCCTCCCCCATTTACCATGCAATGAGTGTCGGAATCCTCCACAGGGGTACTATTGATGCCATTGACAAGCATCGTCATGCATTCCTATGCACATGTGCAGATTTAGGCAATGGTGGAAATTTCAAAGTCGCTTAGGTTTGCACCCCCACGGGTCCAATACGGTTTCGGGTTCTATGTCTTGCCTCTCAAAACATCTCATTGTCACTAAATTCCTTGATAAGCTAGACAATGTGTCTTCCGCCCCATGGTCTATGTGTCTTCGTTGATTCTATCTTGTTTTGCGAAAGAATGTTTGGACCCATAAAAGCAGAATTTGCGCTTGTGGCAATTCTCGAGCGAGCGGAGCTGAGAACAGAGACGAAAGATTTCGCCAAAAATGCGGAGTAGACTCTACCACTGAGTTATATACCTTCCCCGTCCCATCGAGAAAGAGAATTAACGAATCCTAAGGCCAAGGGGCGAGAAACTCAAGGCCACTCTTCCTCCGGGCTTTCTCTCCCGTGGCCTTGGAAAGTCACACTGCTTCCTCGACATTCCCTTGTGGAAGGATATCCTCTCCACTCTCCCGCCTTGCACTCTAACGCCATTACCATAATGCTTTTGTTGGCTAGTAGATTTCTCGTCATCGTGTGCATACCTCCTGCCCTAACAACTCAGGTCTCCGCATTATCTCCAACAGCTCTCAAACTTCCTTATCCCTTGTATTTCGTGTCTAGCCTCTTCCGAGCTCTGTTCCGTTAATTCCATCATCAAGAGTGTAACTCTTGAACCGAACGAATGCGGCAGAGTTTTAATTGTTTCACTAACAAAGTTGTCTCGATCAAGGACCCTAGCATATTATTTTAGACAACTGCAAAATGATGAGCATGCAAGTCGTGTTTGGAGGAAATGCACCCCTTAACAAATGCATGCTTTTCAAAAATGCCCGTGCATCATTGAAGGGTCTGCACCAACAACATGCGCTTCCGGTTCTCCCTCGTATTGTCGCCTGCCTGCCTGCTCGTGCTACCCCTCCGATGAAGACGTCAACCAAGGATATAGTGTTTTGGCTCATAGGTCCAAATGAACATATTATAAAAATGCATTTTAAATGTATTTTAAAAGACAAAAAGAACTGAAATTTTTTATGGGTGTACATCAGGATATGCTATGATCACACAAAATTTTATGAGAAAAGGACATTATTTCTAGGCTGTGTAAGAAGACAAAAAATTGTCTTGTGAGAAGCTATGTATGAGCATCCAAATTTGTCTTTTTTACACAAATCACATCAATTTTTCGCAAAATTTTGTGGACGGATAGAATGTCTGGATATACACCTAGAATTTCGTTAGAAAAGGCCATGTGATCCTGCGTGCGCTAAATCCCCAAGGACGTCAGAAGATCCACCATCCTACCTGATATTAGGTCCGGCGTGCACGTCTCAGGAGCTCCGTCAGTTGAGTGTCAAGTGTAAGACAAGTCTAAGATGGCAGGCCGCAGGTAGCTCCAGTACGTACGGGTCAGCTATTCTGCACTATTCATGCCGGTGACTGATTGCAACGCTGAAGGTACACCCTACCTACGCTACTACGGAGTACACGATTGGTATATGTGCGGATGGAATGGCTTCTGAAACTACAGGCACCGATTTCTACGGTGTAGCCAGGCTGCATCAGATTTTACACACGGAAACCACACCACACCTCGTCCAGTTTGGAGATCTTCGGCGCTCCCATGGGGAAGTTGCCCAGGCGTTGATCAAATGCTCTTTTGGTTTCGTTCAAACGAAATTACTGGTACCAGTACTCTTTATCTCATGAACTGCGCCGGATCGATTGCTAAGGGTATTGGGGGAGAAATTACTGGTACTAGTACCGCTACGAGTCCACCTCGGCTAACAGTGCCTGTGTCGGGCCGCTGCTGGGCTAGGAGAAAAACATTCTCTCCCATCTCGGAGGAAAATGCTCGGTAGCGCTCGCGCGCGCGCGAGCACCGTTTCGCTGAAGGTAGTTGGATGTGGGCTCGGCCCGTTTAATGGTTCGCTTGGGTTCCTTTGACACAGTCACGCAGACATGCTGACATGCAGTGTTTGCTTCGCGTTCTCGTCATTCCGCTCGGACATGCAGACGCGGGTGAGTTTTTTCCTTTCTCTGGACAAGCGACCAATGCTAGGTTCTCCACCATTCATACGGAGTAGGATAGTATAGGACGTGCCTTTTTCCTTATTTATTTCTTTTCTTTGCTATATTTCTTTCCTGTTTTTTCTTTTATATTTTCTTTTCTGTTTTTTTTCTATTTTCTATTCCGTTTTAGTTACTTTATTAATTCGTTTTACTCAATTTCTTCAGTTATCTTTGTTTTCTTATAATTTTATTTTTATAGTGAATAAAGGTTTTTTCCCCTTCAGGGCGCTAAATTTCTTTTCTCATTTTAAGTCGTTTTTTTCAGAAAATAAATTTCAAATTAGTTTCTCATGCTTTTCGAATCCATATGATTTTATTTTTTGCTATATGATTTTATAATTTCTCGTTCCATATTTTCTATGTTGTTCTGTTGAGTCTAGTAAGTTGTTCCTTTGTTTTAGCAGATATGTTCCTGTTGTTACAAACAATTAGTTTCACAAGCCTTTTGTTCCTGGGTGTATGTCTCTTGTTCCCCATGATGTTCTTTGTTGTTTCCTAGTGTATAGTGGGTTGTTCCTTCCGTTTCAGAAAATTAGTTGTACCAAGGCTTCTGTTTCCGGGTGTATGTTTTTTTTCCTGTGATGTTCTCTCATGTTCCCTATTGTATACTGAGTTGTTCCATTATTCTCGAAGATGTGTTCCTTTCCTTACAGAAAATTAGTTTCACATAGGCTTTTGTTCCCGGGTGTATTTTTATTGTCCTTTGAGGTTCTATGTTGTTCCCTAGGGTGTAGTGAGTTGTTTCTTTGTTCTAGAAGATTTGTTCCTTCCGTTCCAGGAAATTAGTTGTACCAAGGCTTTTGTTCCTGGGTGTACATTTTTTTGTTCCCTATGATGTCCTCTGATGTTCCCTATTGTATAGTGAGTTGTTCCTTTGTTCTCGAAGATGTGTTCCCTTCGATACATAAAATTAGTTCTACAAAGGCTTTTGTTCCCAGGTATATTTTTCTTGTTCCCTAAGGTATAGTGAGTTGTTCCTTTGTTGTAGACGATTTTTTCCTTCTGTTCCAGAAAATTAGTTGTACCAAGGCTTTTGTTCCCGGGTGTATGTTTCTTGTTCCATGTGATGTCCTTTGATGTTCCCTACTGTATAGTGAGTTGTTCCTTTGTTCTCGAAGATGTGTTCCTTTCGTTACATAAAATTAGTTCCGCAAAGACTTTTGTTTTCAGCTGTATTTTTCTTGTTCCATGTGATTGTACTTTCTATTTTCTCGTCTAGTCCAAATATTTGTTTGTACTTTCTATTTTCTAAATCCTACTAATATGCAAATATCTGCTTGTCCTTCACATTTTCTAATGCATGTGACCGTGGAATGCTAATTAATTCTTTTCAGCATACATGCACGCATCTGAAATGAATCGTTATTCTAGAAAACTGGTTTCATATTTTTTTTCCGTGGTACGGTTGAAATTTTCTTGTTCTTGTTTTTTGGTTTCTAAATTAAACGTGAAGGTTCACGGTGGTGCATGTGCATAAGCATCAGATGGGCGCATGCTCGTATTTGAGCTAGCTAGCAAACTAGCAGACCTACTAATACTGGAGTAGATTAGAAAAAAACAATTGCCCTTGCAGGTAGTAGCAACAAGTGGGACGGGTGGTGTATGTGCAGCGTATGATCGCACATGTTTGCTGTTGAACTAGCAAGCTAAATAGCAGATCTAGTAGAGCTAGAGTTAAATCCTCGCATGTAGCGGCAGTGGAGACTGGAGAGCTACCAGAAAATATTCACAACTGTTCGAGCTAAAACAGCAGAGTGAAAGCCGTAAAGGTTCAGGAATCGGAGTGGGCCCCTAGCATGGAGACATCAGTTTAGGTCCACACACTGTCCCACGTCTACGTCGAATCCAGCAGCATGGTGTCTTTTTAGTCCCACCTCGAAACTTTAGGATCAATCGGACCGGTTTAAATAGATGGCTTGTTTTCTAGTCGATGTACTCCTGGCACCTGCGATGGAATCCCGCGGCGGGCGGTGTGTCACGTGCAAAACAAAACGAACCGTACGGTGTGATGTCAGCCAGATTGGGCTGGCCCAATCGTCTATTCCTCAAGCGAAGCGAGTGATAGGAGGTGCGCGGGCGCTAGGGAGGAGGGCCCCTGCTCTGTGAAACCAGCCACACGCAGTGCCTGCCACTTCAGGGACAGAGAGGCCAAGGCCTTTGCCTTAACCACTCAGCCCACTACGCAACTTGGAACGGGCAAGCCAGCGTGTTACAACATAGGCCCAGGCCCAAAGTCCGCGCCAAGCATCCACAACACCTTAATGCCCCCACATGGGTCACAAGCTCTCGTGACTGAGCTCGGCGTACACTCTGCTCCAGCCGGGTATTTAAGCTGGTCGTTTTGGTTGTGAAGTTTCGAGGTGGGACTAAAGAGTGGAGCGACTGCGCGGTGCTGGCGAGTGCGAAACAGGTGGAGAAAAGAGGGGCCTCGCGCTGGGCCGAAAGGGAACGGGCTGGAATTGCAGGATCTGCCGCTCCATGAGCCAACGGCCAACTTCTTGCTACCGCCCGGCCAAACACATCCTGCATCGGAATGCACTGCGTGTCAGGGCAAAGGACGTTCTTTATTTACCAAAACAAGCTCTAATGCAGAAGGTCTATAAACTCTACAGCGCCATACAGTGGCAGATCGGACCATACAAAACTGCAAATACAGTTTGACAGATCATAAACGACACGATTAAGCTCGCTCTCAGGAGAGCGAGGACACCATTATTCGTACTATTACTACTACGCAGGGAAGCTCACAACGGAATTGCAGAGAGCATGCAATGCAATGCGAGGGGGAACTGAGCAGTCCATCTTCAGGCGCTGCGGAACAAGGCGCCCTTGCGAACACGGTAGCGTTTCTTCAGGTTCTTGGCCGAATCTCCTCCCCAGTCGCCTTCCTCTTCCTCTTCCGGCGGCTCGTCTCCTTTGCCTCGGCCTCCTTCTTCCTCCTCTTCCGGCGGCTCGTCTCCTCCTCCGCCTTGTCCACCGCCGCCTTCTTCCTCCTCTCTCTTGCGCCTTTCCTCCTCCTCCTGCTCTCTCCTTGCCGCTTCTTCCTCCTCCTCGCGCTTCCTCTGCTTTTCCTCCTCCCTCTGCTTCCGTTCCTTCTCCTCCCTCCTCGCCCTCTCTTCCTCCTCCCGCTCCTTCTCCTCTCTCCTTGCTTCTTCCTCCTCCCTCTGCTTCCTTTCCTTCTCCTCTTTCCTCGCCCTCTCTTCCTCCTCCCTCTGCTTCCGTTCTTTCTCCTCGCGCCTCGCCCTCTCCTCTTCCTCCTCCCGTCTCCTCTGCTCCTCCTCCTCCCTCTGCTTCCTCTCCTCCTCCTCTTTCCTCCTCCGTTCTTCCTCGTCGTCGCCGCCACCCTTCCCGTGCCCACCCTCCTGCTCCTCCTGCTCCGCCTTCCTCTCCAGCTCCTCCGCGCACGAGATGCACGCCATTATGGTCGACCCGGTCTGCGCCGACAGCAGCTTCTCCACGGCGGTGGAGTTCTTCTGCCCCAGCGACAGCGCCAGGATCTCCTTGCCGATCACCTGCAGCACCGACTGCCTCCCGGCCAGGAACTGCGGGTGGTTCTGCCCCATGTGGGTGCTGAACCCGACGAACACGAACGACCCGTTGTTGAACGACATCTGCGCCATCGGGTGGAACCTCGGCACCACGAACACGTCGCCTTCCTTCACCCTGAACACCGAGTTCTTGCACTGCTCGTGGTGGTTTCTCTCGTCTCCTTGGCCACCCCTGCCGCCCTGCTCGTGGTGGCCGCTCTCGCCTCCGGTGCTCGAGGGGCTGCTCGGGCATACCGTCTGCACGACCCCTGATCCGTGTGTTACGATGGCGATCTCCGTCGCTTTCGGGTTCCAGTGAGGCCCCATCATGGATCCCTGCAAATCGGCCACTTCAGTACACTGCAGTTCGTCCTAGCAAGAGAACTGAAAAGCTACTGAATGGCAACAACGAGCGAGGCACTCACCGTGGTCAGGTTCACCATGAACATGCCAATATCCGACCCCCTCAGGTTCTGCAGATCTTTGTTGGTCATGGTTTTGCTCCACCCGAAGCAGTTCTCCACGTCCGGCTTGCCGGAGTAGAAGTTGAATGTCTTGGACTTCTCCTTTTTGCCCTTCTCCTTCTTCTCTTTCTTCTTCTTCTTGTTCACTGGATCACCGATTCCCCACAGCGCATCCAAGATTTGTTCCGTCCAATTCGACTCCCCTTCCTGCTTCTTCTCTTGATCTGGGTTGTACGGTATGATCGATGGTGGGCTCTCCGCCGATTTGATCGCCTCCACCACGTCAGGGGAAACCCCAAATCCCAGACGGAGAATTTGGATATCAAATCCTTTCAGTAGATTACTGACGCTCGTGTATGCTTCCGACGTCGGATGCTGAAATATTGGGTCCAAGTACTCGTCAGTATCGATCACCAAAATAATTAGACACGAAACACAGGAACCGATTTGACTTGTACGTACCGAGGGGTCATCGGAGCCGATGGCGTTGCTACTGAAGATGGCGTAGATCCGAAGGCGCTCTCTGGTGGCGTTTGGGTAGCTGTGGATGTACAAGATGCTGCCCTGCTCGAAGTTGTACACGTCTCCTCGCTCCACTTCCAGCGAGCTTGATTCGCTGGCCCCTTCTTGGATGTAAGTCACATTACCCCTCCCTGCCCCCAGAAATCAGTCAGATAAAACGGTATTAAGTATGTACTGTCAATCTCAAAAAAAAAATTTGCATGCGCGAGTGCTGGTGCGTACCGCTGTGCACGTAGAAGACCATGTCGGCGTGCAGCTGCACGGGGAGGAACAGGGCGCCAGGATCCATGGTGATGAACTGCAGCCGGTACACCGTGCCCGCGGCGTCCACGACGTCGGCGGCCGTGACGGTGCCGGCCTCGCTCGCCGCGACCACCCTCCGTTTCTCCTTCTGCACGACCTGGCCGCCCACCGCACCGCCGGCCTTCCATTGCTCCTCGTCCGCCGACGCCCACGCCGTGGCCGACACGGCCAGGAACAGGATGAGCCACCGAGCCGTCGCCACCGCCATGATTGGAAGTCTTTGTTTTTGCTTTCCCCCTGACCTCGCGCGGTCTCTGAATTGAACGGGAGGGTTCGAGGTCTCATATGTAGACGACGGATGCTAAGCTGGTGAAGTGGCGATGCGTGGCGTGAGACCTGAGCTACGTGGGAGGCCGTAGCGTGCATGGGCGCAACGTGCCCCTGATCACGACGAAGGGGGTGGGTGGCCCGATGCGGTGAGGACTGGAGGCGGTGCTGAGGTCCGCGATATGTCTTACCCTAGCCACTTGGCCCGCGTGGCGCAGTGAGGTGACTGCGAGCAGCGCGATCTAAATCCTCTGGCGCCGACGCCAGATGTACCGCAATACACGCCTCCGCTCCGCTGGGTTAGACCGAATACAAATCGTAGAACGTAAAAATTATACCATTATAAAATATAACATTCGAGCTTTCGAATGATAAGTGTTTTTCAACATATAATTTATATTCTGTTGATCAACTTGACAATTTAGAAATATATGTAGGCCTCACACACTGAGATAGAGGTAGTACTATCTACCTCAGTTCACTTTTAATTAAATTTAAATTTAATGTAAAACAATTTTGTACTAAACTTTTTTTTGAGCAAAGACTGGCCTCGAAAGGCCTAGAAGCTGTATTTATAAGCGGTGGGTACACAATAACAAAGATGCCCTATTACAACTCTTGCCCTAGAAAACCTAGTATATGAAGATAAGGCATCAAAATTTACACAAAGAAACCCAACAGAAAACATAGAAAATTAATCAGGTGCCTGGGTACCATCTCCACCGCTCGCCGGAGACCTCAAGGTACGAACCGTGCCGAGATCCGAGGGGAAGTTGCTCGGGATGCTCAAGAACCAAAATCGCCGGCGACCTCAAGAACCAAAATCACCGGCAATCACGACGCATCCGGGGACGAGCCACTTGGGGGCAAAGCAACGGCGTGCTCCTACACATGGTTGATGAAGGCCTACACATGGAGGTTGAACTCCTAGACGAGGGCCACCAATCGGCCATAGAATTCACGGGCAATGCAAAGCAGCCAACATGTGTCCCTTGGTGGTGAACTCTCCAAAGAGTACGCCGTAGCGATGACACGACACGAACATCCACAACTTCTACATAGCACTACTTGGGCGATTTATTGTAGCGAGAAGAGACATGGATTGAAGGAGCAAGAACAACCAAAGCTAATCCTTGCCATGGATTCGGCAGGAAGGTGCCAACATAAGGTCCACCGCCACCCTCACCCCATCCATCTGCCTTGTCACAGAGCAACCAAAGAATATTCAAGGAGCAGAATGTTTGAGTGGATCTAGATATGACCACCTCTTTATTCGTCGGGAAGAGATTAACTGAGAGCAAACCTACTACTAAGAGAAGCCAGATCCTTCTCCTGCTCGTCGTCGGCCGCCATGGCCACCAGTGATAAGGGAGAGAGAGGCATGCAAGGGATACAAGCAAGAAAAACCTCAAGAAGAGCACAACTCCACAGGGGTAAACTCAAAAGAAGAGACCGGAGTAGATCCTATTGCTACTATGCACAAGGAGGCACCAAGCACCTTGCCCATCTCGACTCCGGCCACCAGCGTTGGCGGAGAAGATCTGGGTTCGGGCCGGGTAGGAGCTCTTCTCGCGTACGACTCTCAAAGCGGTGGGAGAAGAAAGAAAGTCCCACTCCACTCTCCAATCTTTTGATTTTGTACTAAACTAAAATCAATTAAAAGAAAATGAATCGAGTATTATACAAATTCAATGTGAGTATTTTATGATGTATCTCACTGCTCCTTTCGGTCTGCAAAGTTGGTATGCAAAAATTAAACAATGTAAAATTCAGCTAACTACTTAAAAGATCGTTAACAACCATAGCTGAAGTTTTCATGGCCGACAAGATGTCTTCCTTTGTTTCTTCTCCTCTGGCCCCTTCGAGAGTTTTGAAAGTCACCAACCCCGCTTCCCTACCGTGCCAATCCCAATCCTTCTCCGCCGGCAGTGCCGGATGGAGTAGAGGAGGGAGAGGCGCCAGACGTAGTGTATATACTAGGACTAATTTTCCTATTGTATCGTGCTTGTTGCCAGTCTGGAATAAGTCGCCTTCGCAAATGAGCGGCGGCGGGAGATGTTCGGTGGCGATGTTCCTTATGGTCTTGGTCGACTGTCAGGGCCGCATCGGGAGCGAGCCTTTGACATCTCCTTCAATAAGCTCCCCAGGGTCCCTATTTTGGATGGTTTTCCTTTCTTCTTCCTCAGCAGTAAAGTTTGAAGATCTCAAGCAGAGGAGGCATGAAATTCTAGATCATCTTAGTGCTTTTTCATGGTGGTTCTTATCAGAAGGCTTCGACACCTGCATATCTTGCGGTTGTTGGCCGGTCTTTTCCAAGTTGCTGCCGAATCAACTAACCGAAGGGCGGTCTTCTCCGAGCATATTCTCACCAGATCTAATTGCAAGGCGCCGCTCGCCAAGGGGTCTTCCTTGTGGCGATGGATGGGCGGTCCTTGCTGCTCCAGTGACTGTTCTGGCCGAAAGGCGGCCAATGGTGGCTTAGGTGATATCCGACCACGTCTTTCAACCTCCAGGCATCATGCCTTTGTGGAGGCCCTGCTTCTTGAATGCCAGGGCAGTGTGGCATGGCATTCTCGCCGCCCCAAGTGGCTCTGTCCCTGACAATGACGAGGTGGTTCCAGAGCAGAGCATGACGAAGCACCTAATCGTGTTTCTGCCTCCATGTTGGAGGTCCTTTCTGCATATGTCCAACCCCCTGTTTGTAATTTCCTTCATATGTTGGGTCCTCTTGTAATTCACTCTATGCTACTGTTTCGTAATCAATATAGCGTTAGGGTCCTCTTGTAATATAGCTTTATACTCTATCATCAGTTTTTGTTCGTTTTCTCTTTATTCTATGACAATCCTTCTTTTTTCAGCATTTTTGTTTTCTGTAGCACTCCTCTTAGGATTGATTGGTCACTTTGAAGATGTAGACTAGATTTCAAGACGAGCCAAAGGTGGCATTCTCATGTTAATTGAGCAATCAATACTTTTTTAGCTTGATTTCCTTAGATATGCACTACATTTATTTTATTTGCGTTTCTTGTGGTCAGAAACGTATTACCTTTGTTGGTGGGGAGAACTACCTTACTGAAGAACAATAGTGTTGTTCATAAATAAGAGTAGGCATGGAGAGCTTTTTTAGGGGACTCTCTTCTTCCCTTTTCTTGGCCTATTATGGTTCCATTTTTTCTCTCTAGGCCCGAGATTTATACTCTGCCATCACTCTTTGTTCGTTTTCTCTTTTCTTCTCTGACAATCTTTCTTTTCTTGGCATTTTTCTTTTTCTGCAGCACTCCTCTTAGGATCGATTGGTCATCACTAGATTTCAAGACGAGTCAAAGATGACATTCTCATGTTAATTTGGTAATCAATACTTTTTTAGGTTGATTTTCTTAGATATGCACCGCATTTGTTTTATTTATGTTTCTTGTTGTAAGAAACGTGTTACCTTTGTTAGATAAATATGGAGAGATGGAATAGTATTTTCAGTCTGTGCATCTTACATTATTATACCATTTAGACTTGATCGACATCCTCATTTAAATATGAAAATAATGCCTATTTGTTTTAATATGTCACCATAGCAATGTACTGGCTTTGTGCTAGTACGTACAAATGGCTACTTGATTGCTACAAACTCCATTTTTAAATAATGAAAGATGTTTTACTTAAGTACTCAGTTCACCTTGCGACTTTAGATCTTCGGCTTACCATGTTTTCGTGCGTCGTGGCTTTACTTTTTTAGCATGAACTAGATGACCCGTTGCGCTATCGCGCAAATGGCAAAATCAAATCAAAATTTAAACCATAATCTTTAGCATATTTTAGTATTAAGAATTACTCTGTAATTTAACTGCTTTAGTATCTTATAGATATGCCATTCAATTAGGTGCTATAGCAAGATATGATAACTTAGTACAATTTTACACTGTTTTTAACTTTTATGTTTTTGTATAAGCTTCAACACAAAATCACGGTTATTGTACAAAAGAGGTAACATCCTAAAAGAAGCATAAAAGAACAGTTACTAATTCCAAATAGAATGCTTCTACTTATTGTGAGTACTCACAAGACAGAGAAAAGTTCTGATCAAGATTTTAAGCCCCTTAACCGATACCATGGGAAACAAAAACTATTACAAATATTTTCCGTGTGTAAATAATTTCCACCACTATTTTCAGCTGATACCATTCATCCCCATCCCGATTTGCGCTAACGGTCCAGTCTCTTCCTCTTGACCTATGTCCCTACCCCTCCTTGATGTGCTACACCTCCCTCCATGCCATCCACCCCATCTAATCCTCCGCTACGCCATCCACACCATCAGCCACAGCCATCCGACCATCCGCTGCTCGCCACAAGATTTACCTAACACTTGATAAAGGACAAAACATATTAAACATTTCAGAATCCTAAGACAATATATTGTCATTTCAAAATCCTAACACGATACATTTAGAGAAATAGTAGGAAGTCTTAAAATTTTTATTTCAGAAATAAAGATAATGCAATCTGCTAGAAAGCCATCAATACCAGTAGATAACAAAATATATACTTTGCAAATTAAGGTAAGGTAACTTTATGATGTTAACATCATAAAAATGCAATTTCACTTCTCGTGAACCTAAATTAAATGTCCATTTGAATATTACTACATCAGGTTTAATTTGCCACAAGTAAATAGTTACAAAGATAATAAGAAAATAAAGGTATCACATATGCAAAAGACCACTAAACCAACTATGGAAATTCCTTTTCTCCTTGACATAAAACACGGTGCAGGTTGTTGTCAGCCAAGATACCGATCATGACTGCTGAAGTGCTAATGACAAAAGAAAAACCTGGTGGCATAACAACTTTATGTTTTTTATAGGGAGTATATGAGACTAATAAAATTTGCCAAATTTGTTCTTATAGAATAACAACCAAATATGAATAGAAACCATGCATTGAAACTTCCTGGAATCACTAAAACCTAGTCCAAAAATAAGAACTGAATAGTAGAACCCATAAGGAATCAAGTTTAGAGACATCTATCATTATATTCAAGACTAATTTCAGTCGAGGAGCACACAGTTCCTTTAGCACTAATTGAAGCTTTGCATCCCATTTGAGGTAACTGATTTATTTAGGAAATTAACACTTCGAACAGGAAAAGGGAAAAAAGGAACGTATCAGAATACACAATTCCTTAAACATTGACCAAGCGCATCCAAATTTAGATAACCAGGTTATTTTCTTTATAGAGAACTATATTTGTTAGCAATTTAGATAGGAGGCACTATCAGTAATAGAATTGCCATACAAAAGACACAAGTCAGTCCGAAGCATAGTTGGAGGATGTACCTAGCACAATATCTATTGCAGTACATGGAGAAGCCGGTAGCAGCAACATATTCTCAGCGCATGAGGATGATCCAGAAAGTCCAAAAACAAAAAAATGCAGATGAGGCTTGTAGGTATGTTCAATCCTATTAACCGAGAAGGAAAGATGGGCAATTTCAAACAGGATACCATCACTCCTTGGCGCCTTCACAAGGTCAATCCTATAGCAGTGTCGAGGATGGTAATAGTGTAGCATGTTCATGGGTGGTTTCCCAACAGTTGCTCTTCCTACTTGGTCATAGAAAGTAAACTCAATGTGAGCAGTATTACCGGCTCCAACGACATACACACACAGTATGATATACAAGAGATGGTCTATAATTGTTGTCTATCATAATTCAGAAGTAGTCAAGCCAGAAAAGAATACCAAAAAAATGATCAAGCAATAAATATGTAGTACATTATCAATGTACCACTTGCTAATACAACTCTGCTGGACTATCATGTAAGGTTTGATCCGTCCCTAATGGACAATGCTGTCTTGTGTAGGCCTTCGTTGCATAACTACATCACGTTAATTTACGCAGAGTTGACAGAAAAAGTGAACCGATGAAACTGTCAGGTACAACAGTAATGCACTGAAGGTAAACACATACGCCACTGGTGGTACTGAAAATTAACATGTAGGAAGGCCATAAAAAGCTGAACAATCTAGAAATGAACTTGGAACCATGCAACACACATAAATCTTCGTTGAGAGCAGTGAAACTTGGTAAATAGAAGATATAAATGACTAAATACGGCACTGAGTAGATTAATCTTCATCTGCAGTTAACTGTAGCTAAAATATTTATACAGTGGCACACGAGAGTGACCAGTACACCATGGCTTCTTAGAAGTTCAATTATATTGAGAAAAAGCAAAGTGTGTGTTCAAATAGTTATTGCAAAAATGGTGTCACCTACAGAACATGTAGGGATCCATATGATGGTGCTGCAAAAACACCAATTTGTTTTTCAAAGAATTATAAGCAGCTAACCTGTAATGCACCAAAAAAAAGATCAAATCGTTAGCAAACTTGCCAATCGTCCTGAAACTAATTTGGTAAGAAATAACCTTTAACAAATAAATTCATAACATTTTTTAAGTTTATAAGGAGCATGCACTGCTTAATAGCGAATAAATCACTTTAAAACATGAGCAGCAATCTTTTTGCCTTCAGTAATGCACCAAAAAGCGGCATGGCAAGCCTAGTAGAAAAGGGCACAACAATAACCTAACTAAGATGAATTTTAGTTCTGAAATACACAACGATTTCTGAATATTTATGTGTGAATCTATTACATCATAACCTATATTTTAGGTTGCAAAGTTGTAAGACTATATATATGGAAAAGGATTGGTAACTTATATTTTAGAACCCACACTAAAATGCAGGTAATCAGAAATAGCAAAGAGAGAGTACTGACCATGGCAGGCTAACATATTTTGGAGTTCATACATTAAAGAAAATATGTATGATGGAGGAGTGATCTACTGACCAAATGGATCTTGACAGGAAGCAAGGAATCACAGGACTGGAAAATCTGCAAAGAGAGAGTACTGGCCATGGCAGGGTAATATATTTTAGAAATGATCGCTATGGTCAAGAGGTACATTAATAGATGGATTGTTGGCCTTCTAACCGTGAGCTAAAAGCTCATCACGCTTGATTTGCTTTCACTATTTTGGCTTGTTGCTTTATTCAACAGCTGGAGGAACGATCCCCCAAAAAAATATAAGCTTCCAAGGGTATAAAAAGTAGTCTATTCAATATTCCCTGACACTCCGGCTTTGACTTCAATAGTCCAAGGATATACAAAGCAGCATATTCAAATTCCCTTCCACTACTTTTAGGAAAAATTCACAGACAGTGTGTGTGCTTAACAACCAAACGTTACAACAAGATGTTAATCTACTAAATTGCAGCAGAGAGTAGAAACTATTAATAGGAAAATTTGGTTCAGATGCAACCTGCATGCCCTCGGTGGTACCTGCAGAGGTGGCTGCTGTCTCAAGATCAACCTGCAATTCAATATTATTCTTTTCCACTTCTACCAGAAGAGATGTGTAGCAGTGCAATATATCCAAAATTTAAATTAGAATCAGCTTAACTTTGTTACCTCCAAATATGAAATATTAAATATCAGTATATCACTGACTTGCCAAACACATCGTTGGATGGAGTGAAAGCGGTGGTGAAAATATGCCTCTCAGACATTGGCTAAATCCATTTTCCCATTCTAGTTATTAAAATGGAGTTGGATCTAGTAGTGTATTACCACATTTTTAAAATAATACTTTTAGAACAGGAGGAGAAGGGATCAAGCATGTATGAACTATCCTCTCATCTGTTACACCTGTGATTGCCTATTTTCTGTGATATACCCCACTCTCGGGCATTGGCTAAATCCACCTTCTTCATCCAGAAGACCACGGATCCCCATGAATCCATGTGGAGTGCATTAGCAGCAAAAATATATATGGTAATAAAGGGAATCAGCAATATTCGGGAATATGAACAGATGCACTTGAGCATCATGATAAACAAAGGAAACGAAACCAAGAAAGACATCATGACAACAGGAAAGAAAAATGCAGGTGGAGCGACACTATACCTGATGGACTCGAAGGCACACCTGAACAACAAAACAAAGGATCCTCAACTAACACAACCCTTCATCAGAAATCCTAGAAAACCATCCAGAACCAGTAAGCAAATTAAGCAGGGACAAAACCAAGTGATAATCAACCTTGTACTATTTTCAAGTTAACTTGAATTAGACAGGAAGTTTACCTCACTCAGGGAGGAAACAGAACGCAAATGATTAATCCAAGGTCCAGATTTTGCATCTTTGTACATTTCCATAGATTATCCACATTTGCAAACTGGTTCCGACTAAGATCAACAATTTCAACCGCAGGTAACAGTTGCAACAACTCGTCCATGAGTACCAGACCATTAGAAGTACAAACATACGAAAGCTGAATCCATACAGGAAAGTCCTTGACATCCATCACTCTACTCACGAATACATGCTTAAGAGCATCCTGTAGTAGTGCAAAAGTTAACTGTTATTAATCTCGTAACACTGTGAAACATCCTACAACAGTGCTTAATAAGGAGGCATAAATTACACTAATCACTCGATAAAAGTAAAGATATATACAATGTCTCCGTCACTTTTTGATCTGATCTGGACAGTAAGACAAATCATTCCAATTGCATTGGTACAGGTGCCCCAATCATCTATACCTAATACATAATCGACATCCAAAGATATAGCTGGAGATTCACATCCTTGAATGCGCAACAAATCTAGAAATTAAATAACATTGTGTAGTGAATTAGAAAACATATGTACGTCCAGAAGAGTAGTAGTCTTCTAATTATAACCATATTGTTGAGGCAAACATGACCAGATGCAAAAAATACAAAGCAAGTCACCACCCGTTTAGCTGTTTAACTATCCTATGTACACACATGACTAAGTTGTAGAGATATACCAAAAGGGTGAGTCTGTCCTAGCCGGTAGGCTATAAAATGAGCAGAGAGTGCCAAGCAGCTTTCGTTCACCTCGTAGCAGGCTGATAGGTTTATCTAGAATCAGGAAGACGCATAAACTGTCAATAAATAGCAATTACATGCTTCTGACATGAAGCTAGTTATGCAAGGAAAGATACATGAAATGAATAATTAGATGCAGCTCTTCCTGTTTGCATTTTGCTCATATTTGGTATATTTTATTGTCTCCATTTATTGGTTCAATGACAATAGTTCCATCTGAATGAAGCTACAAAGTAACCTCCACCAATAGTAATAGGACAAAAAATAGGAAACACATAGAGAAATAAAGTTTCTGTAATTTGTACACACTACAACTAATATTAAACCTATGAACAACCTATTCTTTCCCAGGTGACCATTTAAGACCTGTAGCTGACAAAAAGTAGCAAACCTTAAATCTGAATTCTAGCTGGCAACAAAATATCTAGGTGTGTGAGAGTGATAGGGAGGTAGTACCATGAACACTGGCAAATATGCATATCATCGCATACCCCCCAAAGTGGCCAACTGCACAACAAACATAATTTGTTAGCTTGTACATGACATGTACTGATTAAATTCTGAAAGCAAGTATCATACTATAATCAAGGTCCAAGAAGGGCTTGTCACACAAGCCAATGTCACTGACACACAAACTATCTATTATTTCATCAGAGATTACCGCCCGCATCATTATCTTCATTTTGGGGAGAAATGTTCCAAATAAACAATATCATATTTGACTGAACTTGAGAAAACCTCAAGAATTCAGTAAAAACAGCCTAAGACCATAATAATCAGCAAATGTAAACACCTGACATGATGGAAATGATTCACTTTACCTTGATTGTCAGTCACCACAACAACGGTAGTTGCTGTATGTGCATTATAGAACTCGATCTGCTCACCCTTGCCATTGCAAACACCCTGAACAACAATTATAATTCAGTCCATGAGAAGTTGAGAATCCAAATTTATTCATGAATGTTTGCACTAAATAATGGTACTGTATTGGGATCGGGATTTGAGAAGATTTATCGAGCCAGTAGAATCGGTACCATGAATGGCATCTCCCAAACAGCAGCCTCCCCTCCTAATATTCAGAAAAATGAAGGTAACCAATTATTTCTCCTCAGATATCATATAGAAGTAATCAACGGAAAACTATGGATCCACAGAAATCATATAAAAGTAATCAACTAAAAATGATGAATTTCTAGAAAAAGAAAGCATGTTAACATATACTACACATATCACACAAATCAACAACACAAGCAACAACCAAATCTGTCGAAACGAAGTTGTGAGCACTATAGCTTCTAAAAAATGAAAATGTAAACATAGACTACTTGCTGAAATTCTTTTTTTTTCTGCAGATCAATATATCCAAGGCCTTGAGAATTAGAACACGTTTGTTGTCTCTCAGTTGCACAAAGCCTAGCCTACCAATAGCATAGGCAATGGAGTGAGAGGGGGAGGCATTGAAAGGGGCCCTCGTGCGAAGGGGAAGTGGTAGAGATGGAGGCACTCACCGAGCCCCGAGGAAACGACCGACGCGGCTCTGACCGCCAAGCTGCCGCGTTGATGCATCGGCAGGCACCACCGTCCACCACCTGAGGCCGCACCATCGTCCTCTGCGGCCACCATCCGCTCCTCCCGCTGCTGCTTCGATTTGGAGAGCTTGGAGCGCCATGGAGGAAGAGAGATGGCAGGGATGGGAGAGGAGGAGGGCACCCGCTGCCCCTTGAACCGTCCACCACCTGAGGCCGCACCATCGTCCTCTGCGGCCACCATCCGCTCCTCCCGCTGCTGCTTCGATTTGGAGAGCTTGGAGCGCCATGGAGGAAGAGAGATGGCAGGGATGGGAGAGGAGGAGGGCACCCGCCGCCCCTTGAGCTCCATTGGGGAAGAGGAGAAGCGGGGATTGGGGAGGAGAGGAGACGCGGGGATTGGGTGCCCCGCGATCTAGGTTTTTACTGCTCTCGCAGGTAGGGGAAAGAAGGTAACGCGGACGAACACCTACGGCTGTCTCCGACCGGCGGCCCCCACACGCAGCTGGTCCCATGAGTCATTGGATCGTTTAAAAACATAAGGTGCAGAAAAAATTATCGCATCGGACGGTTCTCATGGAAAGCGGACGAAGGAATTTACTGGCGCAGGTGGAACGAGTGGACTCGATCGATTTGCCCCTCTCAGGTGCCTCCGTAATGTGGGATCATATAGTATAGGTTTTCAATTGAGATACTAAAATTACCATGGCACATATAACGATATGAGTAAGATACTACCATATTTAGATACCATTACGATATCGATCGACAGAAGTAGCATCGTAAGATCGTCGAGAAACTGGTAACCTTCTGAACAACAACACCCTTATGTCTGTTTCCCGTTGCTCGGATTAGCAGTGTTTCACGAACAACCTCTAAATGAGTTCTTACAGCAAAGCGACGCACCAGGACAAACTGGTATAACTTAAACCATACCTATTACAGTTCTTATTTCGGACCTTAGGACAAACTGGACCAAAATTTTAGTGGAGCCTGGGCAAGAGGTGAGTGTAGCTAAGCTTAATCCTCCTCTGGGCGTTAGCACGGCACTACAGGAATGGGGCTATATGCCGAGGGCCGGGAACCCTCGGCGTAGTATGCTTTGACCGTCGGCGTAGGCTACGCCGAGGGCCGCCCTCGGCATAGCTCCTCGGCGTGTAAGTCCCTCGGCAAAGCCACTATCGCCGTCGGCGTAGCCCGGCCCTCGGCAAAACCCTCGGCATAGACTTTTAAAAAATTCAAATTTCCCGTTTCCAAAAAAATTCAAAAAAAAAAATCGAAAAAAAAAATATTTTTTTCTATATGCCGACGGCAAAACTCTCGGCATAGACTTTTAAAAATTTAAAAATTTTAATTTCTTTTACACAATTTTTTTTTACTTGTTTATCTTTCGCCCAATACACTTTTAACTCTAACTTCACTTAATCTTATGTCAAATTACAATGATGGTTAAACTTCCCAGTCGGTCACCCATCCTCACACTACTCCAGCCTCAGCACGCTTAACTTCTTGGTTCCATTCGGATGAGCTTCCATTATAGAATTGACACGTCTTGCTGATAATAGTAGCATATCAACCCTATTAACCATTGAACCGTGATGCACACTTCTTTATTTTTGAATCCCAAACAATTACTTAAGTAGACAACAATGAATATATATAAGTAATAATAATATTGAATTCAAATAAAAATAAAATGATTTTATTTTTTGGTCTTTTTTCTAATTAATATTGAATAATTAATATCTTTAAATCAGAAAATCAAAATTCCACAAATAATATGTCTAAATCGATCAGAAAAACGAGAGGAATCTAAATATAACATCCATATCATCATTTGAACCTACAAATTAGAGGAATCCAAATATGACGCCCAATTTGCCATGTGGCCAAAACAGCCCCCTCGCGAGATGCGAAATGGCCGTATCGGGCGGGCTGGTGCACCGTTCGCCAACACGCTAAACGGACAAAAATTAGCACATAAAGTGATGTGTTATAGACCTAAATTTTTTTTGCGAAGTTTATTGAGCGACGGAAAGTGTACCCCTAGTTCAAATCCGGTCGGTTTCAGATTGCAGGAAGCCGCATGGATTCCCACATAGCTAGCGCGCACATATGGCATGTGATATGTGGTGTGAAGGCGGTGTCCTACCACTACGCGGAGGTCTCGCGCAATACTAAAATGCACCCCATGTAGCTGCTTCACAAAATAAACCCGTTTTGGCACCCCGAAAATGAAAAAACCATCTCCCATGGGTCGGATTGGAAATGCGCTCCCGGGGCCTTGCTTCCCATCCCAGGGACCACGCACGTGCTAAATATGGCCTCGTTCCGACAAACTATGCGGTGTCACGGGCCGTTTCCTACTCATTTGCCCTAAAAGCCATAGAACTCCGGACGTGATAGCCCTGTTTGTGAAGAGTTTTCCAAAATAATTGCCGTATCCTAATTCCGACTTTTGGAGTGGTTATTAGGACACATAAAATGACGCCATGTTGCTCGTGGGATTTTCTGACTTCGTTTAAATTGCCATTTGGCCAAAACGGACCCCCACGGAGATGCGTACCGGGCGCGCTGGTGCACCGTTTACCATCGCGCTAAACGGAAAAAATTAGCACATAAAGTGATATGTCATAGACCTAAAAACATTTTCCGGAATTTATTCGGAAAGTGTAGCCCTAGTTCAAATCCGGTCACTTTCCAGCGGATTCGGCGGGACACCGCAGAAGCCGCATGGATTCCCAGAAAGCTAGCGCGCACATATGACATGTGATATGTGGTGCGAAGGCGGTGTCCTACCACTACGCAGAGGTCTCGCGCAATACTAAAATGCGCCCCATGTAGTTCCACAAAAAACCCGTTTTGGCACCCCGAAAATGAAAGAACCATCGCCCATGGGTCGGATTGGAAATCCGCTCCCGGGACCTTGCTTCCCATCCCAGGGACCACGCACGTGCCAAATATGGCCTCGTTCCGACAAACTATGCGGTGTCACGGGACGTTTCCTACTCATTTGCCCTAAAAGCCATAGAACTCCGGACGCGATAGCCCTGTTTGTGATGGGTTTTTCAAAATAATTACCGTATCCTAATTCCGACTTTTGGAGTGGTTACTAGGACACATAAAATGACGCCATGCGGCTCCGCGGGATTTTCTGACTTTGTTTAAATTGTCATTTGGCCAAAACACCCACGGAGATGCGGTATGGTATGGGGCTGCACCCGTTTACCATCGCTAAACGGACAAAAATTAGCACATAAACTGATATGTCATAGACCTAAAAACATTTTTTGCGGAATTTATTGAGCGACGGAAAGTGTAGCCCTAGTTCAAATCGGTCACTTTCCCGGCGGACACCGCAGGAAGCCGCATGGATTCCCAGAAAACTAGCGCGTACATATGGCATGTGATATGTGGTGCGAAGGCGGTGTCCTACCACCACGCAGAGGTCTCGCGCAATACTAAAATGCGCCCCATGTAGTTCCTTCACAAAAAAAACCCGTTTTGGCACCCGAAAATGAAAAACCATCGCCCATGGGTCGGATTGGAAATCCGCTCCCGGGCCTTGCTTCCCATCCCAGGGACCACGCACGTGCCAAATATGGTCTCGTTCCGACAAACTATGCGTGTCACGGGCCGTTTCCTACTCATTTGCCCTAAAAGCCATAGAACTCGGACGTGATAGCCCTGTTTGTGAAGGGTTTTCCAAAATAATTGCCGTATCCTAATTCCGACTTTTGAAGTGGTTACTAGGACACATAAAATGACGCCATGCGGCTCCGCGGGATTTTCTGACTTTGTTTAAATTGTCATTTGGCCAAAACGGGCCCCCACGAAGATGCGGTATGGCCGTACCGGGCGCGCTGGTGCACCCGTTTACTATCACGCTAAACGGACAAAAATTAGCACATAAAGTGATATGTCATAGACCTAAAAACATTTTTTGCGGAATTTATTGAGCGATGGAAAGTGTAGCCTTAGTTCAAATCCGGTCACTTTCCAGCGGATTCGGCGGGACACCGCAGGAAGCCGCATGGATTCCCAGATAGCTAGCGCGCACATATGGCATGTGATATATGGTGCGAAGGCGGTGTCCTACCACTGCGCAGAGGTCTCGCGCAATACTAAAATGTGCCCCATGTAGTTCCTTCACAAAAAAACATGTTTTGGCACCCCGAAAATGAAAAAACCATCGCCCATGGGTCGGATTGGAAATGCGCTCCCGGGGCCTTGCTTCCCATCCCATGGACCACGCACGTGCCAAATATGGCCTCGTTCCGACAAACTATGCGGTGTCACGGGCCGTTTCCTACTTATGCCCTAAAAGCCATAGAAATCCGGACTTGATAGCCCTGTTCGTGAAGGGTTTTCCAAAATAATTGCCGTATCCCAATTCCATCTTTTGGAGTGGTTACTAGGACACATAAAATGATGCCATGCGGCTCCGCGAGATTTTCGACTTCGTTTAAATTGCCATCGGCTAAAACGGGAACCTGAGAACATATAAGAAAGTGATTGAATTGTTTCTATGTTAACATGTTACTGTACGTGATTCAAATATGCATGATTTTGACATAAACGGATAGAGGATGTTTTTCTGAACATTTTGATACCTCATACGCATTTTTCTGACATCGAATTAGTTATGATTTTTACAAAATTAGACAAATTTGAAAAATGGCCTACGCCGAGGGTGGCCGTCGGCGTAGCCCTGTCTACGCCTAGGGCCAAAGATATGCCGAGGGCTGTCCTCGGCGTAGAGGTCGCTACGCCGACGGCCACGTTCCGCCGAGGGTCGAAAGGGCAGGCTGGCCTGGCCGGGTCATACGCCGACGGCCCCGACTTTTGGCCGTCGGCGTATAGCCTGGCCCTCGGCATAGCCTCCCATTCCTGTAGTGCGGATGAATAACCTCCTCAGCGGTCCGATCTGCGAACACGTTCAGTCCCACTTGGTAGCCCGAACGAGAATTGTTTGTTCTGTACACAAACCTTGCCCTCTTCTTGAATCTAACCTATAATAGATGCCCCCCAACGGGGACCTCGCAGCGCATCCACGCAGGCAACTTGGCACGCACGGGCTGGGCGTTTGCTTGGCTTCTCTTCCACCAGTTGGGCCACGTGTCACTTCGTGGTTGAGTCAGCTGAGGAAAAAAGTAGGTCCACTCCCGCATCTCACCTCCTCCACCAATCCCTCCTCTCGCATCGCCCCACCCAGCCCCCTCTCGCATCTCACCTATCCCTCCTCTCCTCTCTCGAGCCGCCGCCGGCTCTCTCCACCAAGATGGCGCCGTTTTGTGCCTTCCCTCTCTCTCTCGGAGGATGCCTGGCGGAAGCAGCAGTTCGGCGCCGCGTCACGCCCACACGAGTTGGCTAGATCATCACCATCCTCCACCCTGCGCCACACTCGCGCCTAGGGTTCATCGTGGGGCTTCCATTTAGGGGTTTCCACGCCAAAGAATCAGCAGAGGAGGAGGAAGAGGTGCCGGGGCGAGGGCCCAGTAGTGCGAGGACTCACCGAGGCCGCCGGCTATCGAGGCGGCACAAAGGGGATCGAGGTCGCCGGCGATAGACGCTGGCAAGCAGCAACAAAACGGGTCGTCATCGCTTCCAAACTCACTTATCAGCCTCCTATGGAGGCAAGCAACGGCAGGGGACTGCCACGGCCAGGCTCACTTGGAACACAGGTGCCCAAGATCTTCTCTTCCTCATGATTTGTCTCCTCCTCCAAACTCACTTATCAGCCTCCTATGGAGGCAAGCAACGGCCGGTGACTGCCACGGCCAGGCTCACTTGGAACACAGGTGCCCAAGATCTTCTCTTCCTCATGATTTGTCTCCTCCTCCAAACTCACTTATCAGCCCCCAAATCTTGTATGTCCGTGCACATCCATATATATATATATGCCTACACAAGGTGTCTTTTTTGGTTTTGAGTAGAGGAGATTTTCACTGAGTTGTTGAGTAACAGCTGCATGCCTGCTGCTTTCACATAACGAATGGAGCCTCTGATTAGTGATCAACCTGTAAAAGAGTTGATAGTTTTTTATACTTCTTATTTACACCTACAAATTACTAAGTTTTCCTTGCGATATAACATCTTATATCAAACCTGCAAGCACCTAAAGCTTATTTAATCTTTGCCTTCTCTATATGCAACTGGTCCTGGTTTCGTTTTGTGGTGATTAGTTGTGTTGTGATGGCACTAGCTGTGTCTGTTGTGATGATCAAAAGCAAGTCCTTCAACACCTAGAACATGTGGGAACGTACTATCCTAGGTAACTTGCTGAAGCATATGGTCTCTTCTTAGCTATTGTATATGAACTGGTATACTACACGGCACGGACGATTGATTCTTAAGTCCTTGCCTCCCTAGCATTGACTTTTATCTATGCCGAGGACCATTGTGAAGAATAAGTTTGACTTTTATCTATATATAGGGCCATCATGTCTCCCTCCCCGCCAAGCACCACCAAGGCAACAAGGTACATCTCCACATTTGCTCTCCTCCTTCTATACCTACATATTTGATTTTGTGTAAGAGGAAGAATAATGGTTCATAGGAAGAGCAGGGTGGGGCTGTTGTATGATTCCTGGTTCAAGGAAAGCACATCCTTTGTTGCAGTTCAGAGAATGCCAAAACACTATAGCTAGGCAAAAGAAACATTTCTTCTGATGGGTTTGTGTCCATTGGGTTCATCTGCCTATATGTGCCTTTCGCAGGTCGCCCCGTGTGCAGATGCCGTGGAGGGTCTATCACTCTATTGTGAGGGCTGTAGCTGCAGGAGATAGTGTCAGTACTCCAGACTTCAGCATCAGTCGTTGTACCAGTGATGATGATTCTCCACACAGGTGCCGGTGGCTGCGTCTCTCTGAAATGATGTGTACAACTCTCCATTCCTGAGCCCTTCTTGGTTATTTGATTAATTAGATAAAATATCAGGCCATGTGCGAATCTTTTTGGTTAATTGCAGTCCCACGGAATATTTATTGTACTCCTCATGTTTCCACTAATTCAGAAACTCATGTGTATTTACATATGGATGTTTGTTCTGCGCTTAGTGATGATACTGATGTACCTTCAGTGGAGAAAATAATATTACTTCACATGTGCTTATTGAAGATTATCATGGTGCAAAAATAAATATTTATATGTGATACTATCTCCTGTATTATGCTCTTCTATTTGTGTTCGTATGAAAGCATAACTAGAATTTTCTAGGTTGCTTAAGTTCTTATTTGCATACATTAAAATTATAGTGCATTCTCAAGGCAGCGAATGATTAACAGCACCATGTTGCATACGTATTAATTGGTCCATGGTGTTTCCTATTTTTAATGTAGGGCCCAATATGTTTAGCTTTGCATTTGATAAATCTTATTGGTAAGGTTTGATTATGTACCCTTCTCTTTGCAGGTAAACATGAGAACCATCCACCCAAGCGATTATTGCAGTCTACTATTACTATTAATTTCAAGGGAAGAAGCATATGACCAAGGTATCCGCATTACTATTGATTTCAAGGGAAGAAACATATGACCAAGGTATCTGCATTACTATTGATTTCATGGAAAGAAGCAGGTGCTCTTCTTCACCACTATTGATGGTTAGTTTGCTATCTCAGCCAGCAGCCAATAATTCCTAATAATATTTCTGATTGCATTTACGGAAATCGGATTGCACTATGCAATACACGTGCCACTTCTCAAAATGTTAGCTACAAGCTTACTGCCTGATTAGTAATTCAAAAGTTTGTTATGTAGTTTTAGATACAACATATAGTTGTTCCTGCAAAGTATCATCCCAGGAACAGTCCTAAGCATCTTGTGCTAATCGTAGTTTTTTTTAATCCATACAGCTTGCATCTGAACTACAGAGAATTATTTTCTAACCATTGTCACGGTGGTGACTTTTCAGCTCTAATATTTTCCTTCATGTATTATTTTAATTTATTTCGTTTTGCTTTGACCAGTGGGAAGTACAACAATCTGCAACAATAGTCGTTCTCCTTATATGTACTTGCATATGTAGAATACATATGTGCTTTTCTATATCATGTACAAGTTTATGCTGCTCTGGGTTTTTCATTGAAGCAGTTACTACTTTATGCTGCTCTGGGTTTTTCAAAATATTTGCAATGATAAACCCCCTCTTCTCTGATTTATTCATTTTGATCCATTGATTAGGTTTTAAGTTGAGTGATGTGGCTGTTGTGGGTGCAGGATTAAATGCAAATCTCAAGCTGCCCAAAAAGAAGAGAAGGTTCTTCTCCATGTCCGAGAGGTAAATAATGGATCTTCATTAATTTTCTGGTATCCTATTCTAACTTGTTGCTGTCAAATTCTGTTATTACAACAATGGGGTCTCCTTTAACATATTATTTTTTGATCAGCTATGGTTTAGACTGGATAATGAAATAGGGTAGGTTTTTCTTTGTCTTGAAATGCTTTATGATATCGATGTTGTTTCTTGGACCGTGATCTGAAATAGGATCTGGTTTAGCTCTCCATTTTGGCATTTTGTTGAGATATGGCCTTTTGCAAAGTTACTATAAAGGAGCTCATATTTATATTTGTATTGAATAATAGTTTAGCTACAACACTTAAATGTAAAGGGTATCATGTGTATATTATATTGGATTGTATTATGTATAATCATTGATTTTATATTACATTTTCATCAGAATACAAGAGGAGGGGAATGAACCCCTCAAGATCACAATTTTTTAATATCTGGACACTGCCATTTCATATACTAGGCACTACATTCTAAAAGGTGGACAATTTGATTCGTTCATCAAATGAAACACTAATTGGAAAATCAGAATAGTTTCTGTTGCCTTTTGTATTCTTTCAGGTTTATGGGATTTGACTGTCATAACTTTGCGCAGGTTTGCAATTACTGATTGCACGCTACCTTCCATCACTCTATTTGCAAACTGCAGAGAAGTTTGAGGTTGGTTTCTTTCCAATTTTATTCTCTGATAGCATGGTCATGCCCATTTCCACCTTTTAATGTGTATTTCAGTGTTATCTATGTAATCCAATGAGTACCGTGAGAGTTGATGCATATGTGTTGCTTATAATTATTTAGTGATATAAGCTGCCATGCGAGGGGTTGGCATCGACATACATAATCTGAAAAATTATTGTCAGGTTTTTTTTAGCGTTAGTTTTTTACTTTAGAAGAAAATTCTTGATAATAAAAGTCTGAAAAAGCACATGTAAAGAAGGTGCATAACTTCAAGATGTACTAGAAGCTAGATCAGTGACAGTTTTTCAGCTGGAATCCATTATTTTTCATGCTGGTAGATGGAATGTTCAGTTTTGAAAAACTTAATGAACGAGAGAGATTGTGGCAAGTTGAGATACCGCTCGGCAGGTACCTTCACCCTTATATACACGGGTAGTTATCTAGGTGGTCAACTGTAGATTTAGAATGGCTCGCAACGCCAGTTCATGTTCGTACCCAAAATCCCCTCCTTCTGCTGTCGCTGTGCCACAATTATCTTCTTTATGGAGGTAAATATCAGAGAGAGATTTACACTTGTTACTGTGTTATAATTTTAGGTACAACTACAATATTTCTGATGATGGATTAGAGCAACATATACTTATATGTTCAGTCCCTCCTCAATTATTTGACTTTACCAATGGATGCAGCCACTGGTTTGGCTTCTGAAGTATACTACGTGTGATTACTGCACAAGGTGAGCAATTAGATCAGCCTCCAGAGTATACCTTTTCTCTCTGTCTAAATGTGTGTTTTACATTTGAGAATGTTCAATTCCAAAACGAAAAGTATGTTTTATAAATATTGAGGAATCAAGGATGAATTTACTATGGTGGATTAGTTGTGTGGATTAGTTGTGTTTCCAGAGCTGAATTTACTATGTGAACTTGATGATACCCCGCACGTTGCAGTGGGACATTAATTGGGAGTTGTTGTGTATACATAATTATAGCATCTCCATATTTTAATTATTAATACACACAGCCAACATGAGAGAAGAACATAGGTTGACGATATTATTTTCACAATAATTCAACATACTATAACTTAACTGTATTGTGGATGCACTGGAGCAGCAGACTTGAAATTTCATGCTATGAGAACCTTGCAGCATAAGTGCGCGTGGATAGGAATTAGCGTCACCTTGAACCATTTTGAACGGAAGAATAACCAAAGGTATACAAAATGAGATGGTTCCTGAGTTGGAAAACTTGTAAACATTTACTAGATCTTATTCAACAGTCTGCAAGCCTGCATAGAACAATATTAAACATGGAGACAGTAAGAACCGGCCATGCCGGATTCTCTCATCGATGCTAGAATTGTCGTTATCACTTGCATAATCAAGTAGTGGTATTTTAAATTTTAACTACAGATAAAACTCAGTACTTGGATAAAACATTTGGTCAGCAGTATTTACTTAGAATCTTACATTTGTCAAGCGGTAGGTTTGAAGAGATACTATTCAAGTGTTTAATCTTGGAAAAGATTGTTTGCCCATGTAAGTTTGCAAACTGAACATCAGTTTCTCTTGCAGTATAGACATACGATGAAATGATAGCATCTATGTTCAAACCAAAAACACATCGGTGCCCTTATTTGTCTTCAACCTTGAACATCCCAGGGGGCAGAATTCAGAGTACTGTATTCTCAATGCAATAGGACACAAATGAAAAATCAACGTGTAGTTAGGATTCACATTCAAGTGCTAAACAGTAATACCTTGAGGCATCTCTGTAATTTGCAATATATCAGCGAACTAAAGGAATAAAAAGTAACCCTTAAAAATAAGGAAGTACATATTTTTATAATGAGGTATAGTATCACATACCTAAAGGTATGGATGTTTCCATGTCTGGCTATATGTTCATCCAACAGTAAGCATGCCCCCAGTTTCAATCAAATTTTTTTTTTAGCAAGCACGCCCTCTAGGGAAACAGTACCACGGTAATCCTGAATTGTAGATAGAATGCAAGTCTGTTCATAAGAGTCACTACATATTTCCATAGATTTAAGTAAGTATATGATTATGTGTGAAATGGTAGAACCCTACAGTAGAAGAACAACAAATAGTAGTCATTCAATTGTATCAGTCTCATGTATTAGATCAACCCCATGGTATTCAGAGTCGAATGATACTGTCAAGCGAATGGCATACCTGAAATTGAACAGGAATATCCCCCATTTCTACAAAACAATCATAGGAAGTAATAGAAAATTACCAATAAATTCATATACTAAACTAACATGAGGTTGAGAGAGAGATCCAGGGTTGTAGTTGGACATATCACACAAATCTATTGTGGATGGATATGGTCTAATCTGCAGGTTGGCGTGACCGTTGGCCGGATGGATGGTTGCGGTACTTGCACTTGCCATCGCAGATTCGATCCAGACACTGCTGGTGTTATCTCACGTGGTCTGTATGGGAGCAGAGTCTGAACGACTAATTGCTGCACATGATTCGGATAACAAAGATAACATTAGCCATATTTTGAGTTATTTCGGTTAAAACTTTTATGTGTTAAATAACAGTGCCACGTTTGTTGTTTTGGAGGGTGTATTACATCAGTGCATATGTCTGGCTTGATTCCAGCACAAGAAAAGCACATTGCTGACGGAGCTGATGGCATCTGAAAAGCTATTTCCAGATCAACAAGTAATGCTACTACAATTCAGATGGAATTGGGAGAACCAAAAGGCATAACTTTGCAAATATTCGAACCTTTGCCTTTTCTTTCTTTTTCGTTTTAATATATAGTCGAGTACAAAGATATGTGTTTCCTTTTCCTTTTTTCTTCGTTTTTCTTAACACAAACTCAATCTGAGTTTGGTGTTTTATCTGGACTTATCATGAACCAAATAACTTACATAATTGAACCTAGCTATTAGATGCAGTAGATATGATTTTAGTAGTGCCACCTCTTTTTCCGTACTCTCAGATGTGTGCCAGATCAGATTTATTCCAAGAGAGGAAACAAAGAACCTTTTGCTACCCACATTATCCTGGTTAATTGTTTCTCATCATTGACGACTCTCATGGCTGTGTTGGAATGAGAGTACTGCATATTACATATACGCAAGCTATTGATTTTAGTCTTATGTATCTTACCGCAGGGTCTCACGGAGTCAAATTCTGATGAACAGGCCACGAGCAAACCTTGGGACTCTTGGTTTACTGGATCCCTGCATTTGTGGTCGGTAGGCAGCATCTTGTGACACTGCTTGTGGATAAACAGTCACAAGCATAATTGTAGAATAGCGTCTGTCCAAAGGTTTACCTTTTATTTTCTTCCTTTCACCATAGAAATGGAATTCTTTTGATCTCCTCCTCCCTTCTCAAAATGTTCATGATTGTATATAAGAGTTAGCTACTTAGTTCGTGATTTGGTGTGCTTTATTGTGCCGCATTTGTTTTGTAATACCTAAAAACACGTTGTCATCTCCCCATCTGATTTTTATTATCGTTATACAAAATGCAAATCGGTGTAAATTTTACGGGATCGTGCGCCAAGGCGCACATCTAAATCTAGTATCTTGAACCGCCGGTGCAGCTCAGCACCCTCACGGGATATGCCATAATACTTGCGCCAGAACTTATACATGGCCCATAGTGTTTCATCTGACTTGAGGCTTTCCTCAGTAACAGTGAGAACACGATCAGCTTCTTCTGTCGTGGGACCACCAATCACTGGCTGGGCTATCTCGAACTTGAACTCATGACCTACAAGAGGCGGCAAATGTCTCTTCTTCAGTAAGCATAGAAAGTTACATTTTAATTGTGATGTGCACATAAAAACCATGAGTGAAATACACCATTTGTCCATAAACTCCGAGCAAACAAACACTTAAATTCACAAACTCAAGAACCGCACACATATCCTGAAAAGTCGGTTAACTGACACAATTTGCTCCAAAAAAAAACTGCTACTCTCTCCGGTCTCTTTTTATTGACTTGGATTTAGTATAACTATACTAAATTCGAGTCAATTAAAAGAGACCGGAGGGAGTAGATACTATCTTACCTTATCTATAATATCTAAATAGGAGCAACCCACTAATTTGATTTCTCTCAACATGTAAGCATGCCACGTCACATCCACATCAGCTCTTATTCCGTTCGTTTGGCTTCAAATATTCCTCCCATTCATTCCACCTCGGAGAGAAAACTGTTAGTTTTGTTCGGGCCTCACCGCGCTATGTTTCCGTTAAATCAATAGCGTGGCCCGCGTGCAGCCTAGTATCCCATATGTCACACATCGCATGAGCCAGCCCATTTTTGTTTTTCTTCTCCCAGACCGCAGCCATCCACCCCTACTAATGTCGCATCCTATTCTATCTTCTCCATAATCTCTGATTCTCCGTCCGGCGCACTCTCCCTCATCTCCCCTGCGATCCCCACCAAAAATTACTGCACATTAACTGATGGAGGAAATTCATTCGAAAAATTGTGCCGTCTTCTCCCATTTTACATTACAATATCTCCTCCTTCCTGTATCTTCGTTTCCTCTTTACATATACCCGTCTATTATATCCCCATAGGATGAATGCCTTCCTCATCGACCCAGTCCTCACAATGTATCTTCTTCATCGGCATGCACTCCCCATCGCGGGCACGTTTCTACCAGGTAATCTTTCCTACCCGTTCTACCCTCCCGTTGACATTGATGGATTGGTTAAAATTCGGAGGATTTGTGAGTTACAAGGTGGATTCCACCTCCCCTCTCTTTGGGTTTATTTGTATTTTCATTCGGAAGATTGAAAATATATTCCTCCCTGTTGAGTTCTTGAGATGGGCTCCAAAACTGCAGAGTCAGATTGACTACAAGACCTACGTATCATTTTCCTGTATTTTTTTTTGTTTCTCAATGTATATGTCCCTTTACTGATTGTGTGGTGATCCATCAGTGCTTATGAATCAAGATTCAAGTCCTCCCATGCAGTATCTTTTTTTAAAGGGAAGGCTCGAAGAGCCCGACTTTGAATTAACAAAGCCATCAACCGGCAAGGATTACAACGATTACAACGGAACCAACAACAAAGCAAAAGAAAAAGGAAAACTGGGGTTGCCATACAAGCACATGTGGTGCAAAGCTATAGCCTAACCAAGAAAAGATTAGGCAGAGCGGAGCAAGGCTCCAAACTACAGGATCTACAAACACGCCCAATACTACAACTAAGCACCGACAGCTCCGCCTGAGAAACAAGCAACAAGCCGCCACTCCATGAAGCTGCCCCAAACTGAGGTACCACACTAAGCCGCCAGACAGAGGACCATCGACACCCGGGGGGACTAGCTAACTGCGCTAGTGAACAAACGAGCCTCCAGAGTTCACAGGGGGAAACTTCACGACAACGCCTTCAGGAAGGGAAACGGCGCTCGCGAGCGTCGCCGTTGTCGGCACAGGCGGAAGCTTCAACACCCACCCCACGGAAGACCTAAGTCAATGCACCTGCCATCAAGACAGTCACCAGCTATTGAGAACTACCAGTGCCCCCCCGTGCCACGACGCAAACTCCAACAGCCACCCTAGGCTCGAGAGCGGCCGCGCAAAGCCGGAGGCACACCGTATATATGAAGCTGGTCACAACGAGACACAGGGAATTGACGAGTAGAGATTCCGAGGAGGACCTCGGGGAACCCGCAAGTCAGCAGAGCAGCAGATAGTGCACCGGGGGCGACAACTAGCAGCAAGAAGTGCGTCATGGCCACGCCTCCAAGGAGGTGAACGGCATCCATAGACGTCGTCGTCGCCGGCAGTGGCCGAAGCCTTGCGGTGCTTTCGCAGACACAACATCGAGCCAGCTAGCGTCCCTGTAGGCCAAACCCAGGGTAACCAAAACAGTCCTACAGGAGTAGCTCCGTGACGCGCCGCCCTCGCGGTCGTCACCACTGGCCGTAGGGAAACAAGCAAACGGCAGCGACAAGTCGCCACCAAGCCAGTGAAGCGCTGCCCTACCAGCCCAGAGCTCAAGATCTCTCAGGCTGGAGCCAAACCCAAGAGAAGCCATTGTGTCCCTGCCCCTACCGTGACCACCAGACGCTTGTACCGGACCAAGGGGCCAAGGACCAGCCCGGGCCGCGTCACCGGAGCTGCCGTGCGCCGGCCTCGACCAGAACAAGCAGGGGAACTGGCCTGCACCCTAGCAGGATCCAGCTCGAGATGCATTTGGCCAGTCCAGGGCCGAGACAGCCCAGATGCGGCCCAAACCTAGGCCCGCATGCCCAGATCTGGGCCCGCCGCCGCCCCCCCATGGCCACGGCCGCACCAGCTTCGGGACGCGCCGGCCACCGGCGACCAAGGTCACCGTGCCGAGCCGCCACTCCGCCAGGCTCCGACGGCGCCTCCCACGCCGGTCGGAGGAAGCGCACCGACGCCGAGAAGGGCCGCCCCGCAAGACCCTTGCCAAGCGCGGGAAGGGGACAGCCACCGCCGCCGGCACCACGCGGGCTTTGCCCGGCGGCTATCGCCGGCGGCGGCAGCGAGGAGAGGTGGTGAGGACGGCCTGAGGGGGAGGGGAGGAGAGGGTCGCCCCTGTCGCCGCGGGGACGATGCGGAGCGATACGGGGGGGATGAAAAAAAAGGTGTGTTCCTACTTCCTACAGCCTCGAGGTTCTGGATCTGGTCTGACTTGGAGGAGCCCCATGCAGTATCTTGCGATTAACTGATGGCTAAAAATCAAATAAACATCCAGTTCTGATTTTTTCAACAGCAGGTTAATTACAGTTTTGTAGGTTCATGCTACTCCGCAAAGTTTTACATTTATTACAGACATCGTTTAGGTATTGCAACATCCTATTGAACTTCTATAGCACATGCTGATTTCCTTAATGAGAAGCTGAATAACAATGCCCTTATTTGTTTCTTTAAATTTCAGTACTCTTTTCTCTAACATTGCAGTCTGTTTTTTCAGTAATCTTTACGGTTATATTATACCTTCTCATTCCAATAAAGACTTACATTAAAGCTAAGCAAAGACACTAATGTTTAATTCTTGCAGCAGGCACTATTATTGTTCTGTTATCCGATCTACTTATGTTGAAAAAGCAGAGGATGGTCATGCTCCTTCTCTACAATAAGAAAGCATTCATTCGTGCACTTTGGTTTCTCATGTAAACTATATGATCTTAGATTAAATTTCTTAATGTATTTACAAAATCACTGGAGAGTGATTTTGTCCTCTGTCAATTCTCGACAATAACAGCAATCTGCCGATCAGCTTATAAGATAAAGTTGTTTTTTTTTTTTTTTTTTTGGAGTAGCCGAATCACAACTCAGAGATAGCAATGTGTCAAAACTTCATTCCTTTTTGTTCTCGAACGAGAACAAAGCTTCAGTGTAAGCCAAATAGAGCTTGAGAAGCAAAAGAAGTTCCGAGAGGGAATAACTCAAGATATTGTGTTGCATTGTCTTGGTTATTTGGCGGGACATCTTTCTATGATTCTAAAAGATGTTTTCTCTAAAAAAAATTAAGTGTTGCAACTTTATCTAGAATATTTACCTAGATTCGGATATATCTACAACTCAAATGTGTCGTCTAGACAAAGTTGCGACATATATTTTTAGAACTAAAGGGGTAAAGGAATCACTGTCTCATTCATTGTTGGCAAACTTTGAAACACATGTAAGAAGCACTTTATCTAGTGGATTTTGGAAAGATCGAGTTACTTGGTTAAGTTTTCATGTGTTGATCACATCTTTATGAATCTTATGTTGCCACATTATACTTCCACATCAACGAGCGTGGGGTATCATCTAGTATATATAAATGAGACGTACAAAGATCTAATTGTTGATTTACTAAATGTTTCTTCAATGTAAAGGTTGGCTTGCCCTCTTCAATTTGGTATTTAGTTTGATGTTTCTGATAGTATGGAGTTGCAGCAATTAAGTAGCTAGAGGTTAACGTGCTTTTCCTAAAGGTACTTGTGAATTTGAAGCAAACTAAATTAAGAGCACTCCCACGAGGATAAAAAAATGAGTCATCCCTGAACTCAACGGTCCGACGCAAAGTGACCGATCCATCCGTAAGTACGCATTTCAAGCCTAAATTTAGGCTGCGGAAGTGTCGGTGTCAACATGGCACGGTCAACTTGCACCACCGCCTGACTTGACTTGATTCCAGAGGGCAGTGACTCATATAAGGATTTTTTTTTCATTAATATTGGTGGGCTAAAAAGACCATCCTTACTGATAAACTACGATAGCCATATCTACTTGCCATCAAGTAGCCTACTATGGCCGGGGTTACTCGCAGTTGCGCTACCTACTTGCCACCGTCGGGCCGGTTCGGCGGCGGCGGAGCTCATCCGCGAGGCATGAGCCTCGCGCACCCGACGGCCGTTGAGGCGGGAGCAGTAGGCCTCCCGGCGGCGCATGGTCCTCTGCGCAGTTGAGCTAGGACCCATGGCAGCAGCTACATCCTCTAGCCGTTGGCGTGCCTGCTCCTAGACAGAGCGACATCCCAGCGGGATCTCTCCGCCACTGCCTCCATCGCTCTGGTAGCCGCCGTGATCGCCTCCCTTTCGGCCTCGTAGCGGGCCATGTCCCTCGCCACGACCGCCTTTGTGCTGGCCTTGGATGTGGCCGCCTACTCCATCTCCCGGTTCTCACGTTTCACCCGCAGCTGCTCCCGTTGCCTCGCTACCACCACCTCCTCGCTCGTCGCACTGTGAACCACCGCCGGGGTCGACGGGTAGTACGCCCTCCTGATGGCTAGCGCTTCGGCGCGCGCTTGCGCCTCCACCGCCAGGGCCTAACGGCGATCGGTGTCTTGCGGGAGGCTATCGGACGCCACGATCAACGCCCATTGCTCGTCCAACACACCCATGCCCTCGTCGTCGCCAAAGTCAGCGAGGTCCATGTCATTGTTGCCGTCCTCGATGAGATCAAGGAAGACGACATCCGCGGGCTGGGCTAGCGGCAGCGGTATCCCTACCCCTAGGACGCGCATGGCTTCCTTCGACTCCGCAGTTGCACCATCGCTTCGGCGAGCATGGCATTGACCGCCACTAGCTCCGCCTGGATGTCGGTGTGGGTCAGCGACGGCGGCTGGAGGTGGAGCGACTCGAGGAACGCTCGCTCCTACTCCTTGGTGACGGCCACGCGCGTCCAGGTACGAGACGTAGAGCATGCGGGCATAGGTGGCAGTTTGCTCCACCTCGAACATGCCGCCCGAGTCGAGCTCCGCTCTGTCCGGATCATCCGAATAGCGGGTGCGGCCCATCGCAGAAACGAGGCTCCAGGTGCAGTCATTGTCGGCCATGGATTGTAGATGGGGTTTGCCCTTGTCAGCCGGCAACACCGTCCATTTATATAGGCACCGCAGGGCGGGAATCGCCGTTTGGTTTGCCCGCTGTTTCGCACGAAACCGCTCGGCCGCGCGCGGGAATCAACCGCCCTCGCACGGTAACCGGCAACCGCCGGTGGCGGGGCTCAACGGATGTTAATGGCCATTAGCGAGCTTGACGGCATTAAAAAATATGCTGGCCCGCTGCTAGCTACCCGACGCAAACGGACACGCGGGCTTATTTAGTCGATTTTCTTGCGGCGGCCCAACCCAAAAGGACGCAAAGTCACTTTAGGTGACCATAATGCGTCGGGCCGCTGGAGATGCCCTAATGTTATATACCATACTTGGATCCATATCTCTATGTTATTTAGCAATCTGAAGGTATATCGTGCAATGCCACTCTTATGTTTTGGTGTGCTTCCATATAAATAATAATTGGATAATTTTATAGGTAGATCTACTCTTTTTACCCTTGAAGAACACCTTTCATTTTTTTGTGGCTTTATATTGAGAGGGCAACATTCAAGTGATGTAGATGTATTTTGCATAAAGGTTTTTGTTGGGCATATGAAAGTAGTGCAATTAGAAATAGAGGTCTATTATTTGTAGAGTACTCTTCTAGGTAGTTGTAGAGATTGTTTTTAATAATACAAATCTTTTCATTTTTCCTGAATGTTCATCAGATGAAACATAATTAAATCACGTAGGCTTCAAGCACTAACTTAATTTGCTGATATTCATTTCTATTTCTTTGTTATCTTATAGCTCCATAGAATTAAACTTGTTACTAACCAATCTACAAGTAAAAGCAGAAGGCTCACAACTATTTTATGCCAATTGTGTTACTTTTTGGTACCTTCTTCCGTTATCTGTGTAAAACAAAGAGTTTGGGAACTGCTCGACACCCTAATACGGGTGTGGCTATCTTATATATATATGGGTACCAAGAGGTACAATACAAGACATATACAACGCTACGTATATACAGTCTAACACCCTCCCTCAATCTTAACTATGGCCTGAAGTACAAATCAAGTTAAGATTGCGCCTACAACCTACAAACTGCGGCTGTGGAAGAGGCTTCGTGAAGATGTCGGCAAGTTGATCCTTGGAAGAGATGAACTTGATACGGAGTAGCTTCTTTGCAACGCGTTCCCTGACAAAGCGATCGGGGCGGCAGGGGCCCCGTAGGGCGTCGCAGAAGCAGTCCCATAATGCGGCGGCGGAGGTGCCGCATACGACTGCAGGGGCGGCGCACCGTAGGTCGGCGCTGACCAGCCATACGCTGGCGCAGGCTGGGCGCCATAGATCGGCGCGGTCGGGGCGCCATAGACCGGGGGCGGCGGATGGTCGCCATACGACGGCATGTGTGCAGTGGTCGAGGAAGACGGGCCGCCGTTGATGATCGGCGGCAGATCGCCCTCAGCTCCAGGTCCAGGTCCAGCGGTGGTGGATGAGGAGGTCGGCCCAGCTAGGGCACCCGGGGGTGCGGCACCAGGGGCAGGCCACCACATGGCAAGCGGCCGGGAGGCAAGGAAGGGCGAGGCAGGAGCAGCGGCCGGGGCAGCCACGGCGGCGGGAGGAGCCAGCGCGACGGCGGCGGCGGGCGGGGCCGATGCGATCGGCGCGGCGGCGGTGGGTGCAGCGGAAGACATCGTAACCTAATCTGATACCATGTAAAACAAAGAGTTTGGGAACTGCTCGACACCCTAATACGGGTGTGGCTATCTCATATATATATGGGTACCAAGAGGTACAATACAAGACATATACAACGCTACGTATATGCCGTCTAACAATCTGCAATTCATTTCAAATTCAGTTTCCTGTCAAAGAAGTATGAGTTGTTTGACTGCTAACACTATACAAAAAAAAAAAGAGCTGCCTTGTTTACCAATCCTTCGTTGTGTTGCAGTATTTCCTAGCATAAGCACATCGCTGATAAGGTGTCGGAGTCAGAGAAAGAAAGCGTGGCCGTAAGACTGGCAGGTAAAAACTAAAAACGCAAGCGCTCCTCTGTTAGTAATAAAGCAAAACATTGGTAGGCTTGTTAGGTAGTGGTGATTAGAACAAACCGGAAAGAGTTGGGCCCAATCCCTGCATGCTTATTCAAGTGGATCTGTCGAACATGAGAAATCATTTTCGGTTCGAAATTCGGTAGCATCCAGATCCAACGAAGGAGAACTCAGTCTAAGGGTGCGGCGCATCCATAGCTATGAGAATGGGGGTTACCTTTGGGGGCGAGGTCGCTGAACATGCGGCGGCTACTCAGAGGGAGACACGGGGAGACGGGGCGGCTGCAACCTCCAACGCCCGCCGGAGAGGCGCGACATGCGACGGCTGCCCGCGCGAGCTTCGACGCGATGGAAGCCATGACCTGGGTCGAAGGAGACTAGGGCATGTACAACCCTAGCTAGACTCGTTTTTGTTTTGAACTGTACAACCCTAGACTCTTAGTTAGGCGCAACGCCCGGCCGAGCAGATCAACCAAATGACAGGGTTCCAGTACATGTACGTGTACGCTTGAAGTACGGATAAATACGTACACTACGGGAACCCGCCGAGGGGCCGACGGCCAGAATCTGTGCCGACGGCCGCCGTCGGCACAGCCTGCCTCGCCGTCAGCCCAGTAAAGTGGCCGTCGGCACAGCTTGGCCGTCGGCACAGCACTTCCAGGGCCGAAGGCCGCCGTCGGCAAAGTTCAGCCGTCGGCACACACCCCGTCTGTGCCGACGGCACGCAACCTAGCCGTCGGCACATGGGCAGATGGTAGGGCCACCGACAACGGCGTCAGCAGGTGGCAAACGGCGTCAAACTGTGCCAACGGCCAGGCCGTCGGCACAGTTTCCCTCTATGTGAGCCGACGGCCAGGCCGTCGGCACAGCTTCCCGCCAATTTTTCCTCCAACATTCCCGCCATTTTTCCCCGCTCCTTCCCTCCCACCCTTTTTTCCATCCATTCTTCTCCCGCCAAGTATTCCCGCCGTTTCAGCCGTCGTCGTCCTATATATAGCCATGTCTTCTCCACTAACATCACCAGCAACATTTCTCTCCTCATCAACTCTCTCATCCAAAAACACCACAGAATCTCTGAGCTCAGCTGCCGTCGAGATGGCTCCTCGTCGCCGTAGCAACACGGGCTTCATCGGCGTTCGCCGGCGGGTTGCGGGCCATTTCGCGTCTGAAATCACCGCCGGTGGTGTGCGTGTGTGGCTCGGCACCTTCTACACGAAGGAGGCTGCTGCCGCGCATACGACGTTGCGACTTGGAGGTTTGGCCGGCCGCGCCACGAATTGAACTTCCCGGAGGTCGGGTCCCTGACGAAGCCCGAGTCTCTCTCTTGAGCCGCTACTTCGCTCACGAGTGAAGCGCGGCGGTCTGGAGGCCGGCGGATTGATACCACCGAGGCGGACGAGCAGTTCATGGCACGGTGGCGCGAGACCATCCCGGAGCCGTCGAGGAGAGCGCGCATTCTGGAAGGACAAGCAGACGTACGAGAGAGAGGAGGGCGGGAAGCGGCAGAGGAAGACTGCGGTTGAAGCAGAGTATGCCAAAGGAGAGGCGTCGACATGGGGGAGGATGATGAACGGTGGTCGTGGAACCTCACAACTACCGCTTCAGAGGACACCCCCAGCGAGGACGAAGATTTCGACTCTCTGATTAATATGTGTGTGTCGAGTTCGTGTGTCTAGCGGGTCATGCGTCGACCCAGTGTTAAGTGCTTTGTTCGTGTGTGGGTGTAGTTCTTTAAATGTTTTGGTTTGTGTGTGGGTCTAGTTCTTTAAGTGTTTTGGTTCCTGTGTGGGTGTAGTTCTTTAAGTGTTTTGGTTCCTGTGTGTGGGTGTAGTTCTTTAAGTGTTTCGGTTCGTGCTTGGGTCTAGTTTTTTAAGTGCTTTAATTGTATCGTGTGTGAGTCTCAAGTTCTTAAGTGTATCAATATTCTGTGTCGTCAGAAATCGAGCATCGGAGGGTGGAAATGGTCCCAAAACTCAGGCAGATTATAGACTGTAGGGGTAAAATCCAGGATCTGTATATGCAAACTCCTGGTACGGCTAAAAAGGAGCCTATTTTATGGTAAAGTAAGCCCAACCTATGGTTTCCCATGTACATATGTCCTAAACAAACCAAAGCAAATAAAAAAATCCATTGTTACACCGTCACACGGAGAAAGCTATAGGGGTAGATCTACGGGGTCCCCGCCCTAGGGTTTCCGAAGATACAGATCACCGGAGCGTCGGAACCGCTTAAAAACTTGCATATGTCCCTAGCATATGTGCACAAGTGTGATGTAGGGTTTGGCTAACCTTGCATGTGCGTTGACGATTTTCGCAGACATGGGCCAGCACTTGGTGAAAATCCAGGATCGTATGTGCAAACTCCTGGTACGGCTAAAACGGAGCCTATTTTATGGTAAAGTAAGCCCAACCTATGGTTTCCCATGTACATATGTCCTAAACAAACCAAAGCAAATAAAAAAATCCATTGTTACACCGTCACACGGAGAAAGCTATAGGGGTAGATCTACGGGGTCCCCGCCCTAGGGTTTCCGAAGATACAGATCACTGGAGCGTCGAAACCGCTTAAAAACTTGCATATGTCCCTAGCATATGTGCACAAGTGTGATGTAGGGTTTGGCTAACCTTGCATGTACCGGCGTTGACGATTTTCGCAGACATGGGCCGGCACTTGGTGAAAATCCAGGATCTGTATGTGCAAACTCTGGTACGGCTAAAACGGAGCCTATTTTATGGTAAAGTAAGCCCAACCTATGGTTTCCCATGTACATATGTCCTAGACAAACCAAAGCAAATAAAAAAATCCATTGTTACACCGTCACACGGAGAAAGCTATAGGGGTAGATCTGCGGGGTCCCGGCGGCCCCGTTTTGCACAGTTGGTGAAGTAAACGAAGTCATAAAATCGCGCGGAGCCGCGTGGCGTCATTTTATGTGTCCTAGTAACCACTGCAAAAGACGGAATTGGGATACAGCAAATATCTTGAAAAACCCTTCACGAACAGGGCTATCACGTGCGAAGTTCTATGGCTTTTAGGGGAAATGAGTAGGAAACGGCCCGTTGCGCCACATAGTTTGTCGGAACGAGGCCATATTTGGCACGTGCGTGGGCCCTAGGATGGGAAGCAAGGCCCCGGTCGCGGATTTCCAATCCGACCCACGGGCGACGGTGTTTCCATTTTCGGGGTTCCGGAAGGCCTTTTTTTGTGAAGCACATGGTGCGCATTTCAGTATTGCGAGAGACCTCCGTGCAGTGTTAGGATACCTCCTACGCACCACCTATCACATGCCATATGCGCGCGGTAGCCACCGGGATCCCCGCTTCCTCGGTGTCCCGCCGAATCCGAAACCGACCGGATTTGAACTGGGCCACACTTTCCTTCGCTCAATAAATGCCGGGAAAAATGTTTTTAGGTCTATGACGCGTCATTTTATGTGCTAAATGTTTTCCGTTTAGCGCGTTGGCGGACGGGTGCAACCGCGCGCCGTACGGCCATACCGGCGGTCCGTTTTGCACAGTTGGCGAAGTAAACGAAGTCATAAAATCGCGCGGAGCCGCGTGGCGTCATTTTATGTGTCCTAGTAACCACTTCAAAAGACGGAATTGGGATACGGCAATTATCTTGAAAAACCCTTCACGAACAGGGCTATCACGTGCGGAGTTCTATGGCTTTTAGGGAAATGAGTAGGAAACGGCCCGTTGCACCACATAGTTTGTCGGAACGAGGCCATATTTGGCACGTGCGTGGGCCCTAGGATGGGAAGCAAGGCCCCGGTCGCGGATTTCCAATCCGACCCACGGGCGACGGTGTTTCCATTTTCGGGGTTCCCGAAGGCCTTTTTTTGTGAAGCAGCTACATGGTGCGCATTTCAGTATTGCGCGAGACCTCCGTGCAGTGTTAGGATACCTCCTACGCACCACCTATCACATGCCATATGCGCGCGGTAGCCACACAGGATCCCCGCTTCTGCGGTGTCCCGCCGAATCCGCTGGAAACTGACCGGATTTGAACTGGGGCCACACTTTCCTTCGCTCAATAAATTCCGGAAAAAATGTTTTTAGGTCTATGACGCGTCATTTTATCTGCTAAATGTTTTCCGTTTAGCGCGGCGGACGGGTGCAACCGCGCCCGGTACGGCCATACCGCATGTCCCGGCGGCCCCGTTTTGCACAGTTGGCGAAGTAAACGAAGTCATATGGGTTGATAGTTGTTATCACATGTACCTATGACGTAACCAAGATCAAATAGAGGCATATACCCACCAGGGGACCCCCGGTGGGATGTAGTCAAAGGGGTAGATCGCGCGGTCAACAGAATTAGGTTTTCGTCAGAAATCGAGCATCCAAAGGTCGGAATGGCCCCAAAATGTGTGTGTCTCCCTATAATAATACTCCCTCCGTTTCAATATATAATGCCTATAGATTTTCTGCACGGTAATTAGCGCAAGTCATTTTTTAACACAAAACCCTCTTATTTTCAGTTAAAAGAAAAAAATGAAAAAAAAATGCCTATAGATTTTCAGTTCCCAGATTTTATGTTTTACTTGATTGTAGTCCTGCATAGAAAAAAATCAAAAAAAAAAGCGATGGCCTAGCCGTGCACCTAGGGCTGCATCTATCGACCGAGCCGGACCAAGTCCGCTCCTAATCCCGATCGAGCCCGACCCCGTGCCCGCAGCCAACCCCGTGCCCGCCCCCGACCCCGTGCCCGCCGCCGCCCCCCGGGCCCGTGCCCGTCGCGCCCCCCCCCGTCTCCCTCCGACCTCCCCGCCCCTCTCCTTCCTCTCCTCTCCTTCCTCCTCCACCGCCGTGCCTCCTCCTCACCGTCGCCGCCCCCCGCCCCGTGCCCGTGCCGCCCTGGGCGCCGGCGGCTTCCCCACCTTCCTCCTCCCCCGAGCCTGCCCCTGGCCGGCCAAAGGTATGCATCTTCCTTCTTTTTTTTACCAATTTTGTATTAATTGTAATAGGATTTGTTGAATAGAATCTAAATAGAAATAGAATAGAAATCAAAATAGAAATAGGATAGAATACAAATAAAATGGAAATGTTGAATGAAAAAAGAAATAGAATAGAATTTGTGAATTTGTTCTAATAAAGAAATGGAAATAGAAAAAGAACTAAAATGGAAATAAAAATAGAAATTCAAATGTGAATTTTTTCTAATATTGTGAATTTGTTTTGATTGAAATATAAATAGGCCATGTCGTGACCGCCTCGTCATGAGCACCCCGGCGTGACGATCCCGGATCTTGACGCGCTTCTCGACGTTCGCCGACATCGACACTCGGTTGTTGGACTACTTCCTCTACAGCCGAGGGTGAGCTAAATTTCCAACTTCTTCTCCGCATTTTTTACATCACTAGATTCATTTTTCAAGTAAAGTTGCGTAACCTAGGTGTCACTTCCCGTCCGCGAGCGTTTCGCGGATAAATATGCATTAGTGGTCGGCATAGTTTCAACCGTAACGCTTGCGGCATTTACGGGACAGTCGGCGGATGCGTAGTTGTCTACGTTTTCCATGTTCTACTCCGGTCCGAGTCAGGATTTCGGCGGCGCCTCCCCGTTGTTCTCCGGATGCACATCCTCTTGGTTTTTTGCCGAGACGTTGATACGTCTCCGACGTATCGATAATTTCTTATGTTCCATGCCACATTATTGATGATATCTACATGTTTTATGTATACTTTATGTCATTATTATGCGTTTTCCGGAACTAACCTATTGACGAGATGCCGAAGGGCAGTTGCTGTTTTCTGCTGTTTTGGTTTCAGAAATCCTAGTAAGGAAATATTCTCGAATTGGACGAAATCAACGCCCAGGGTCCTATTTTTCCACGAAGCTTCCAGAAGTCCGAAGGGGAAACGAAGTGGGGCCATGAGGTGGGGACACAGTAGGGCGGCGCGGCCCAAGCCCTGGCCGCACCCTAGTGTGTGGTCCCACCAGGACTCCACCGACCTTCCCTTCCGCCTACTTAAAGTCTCCGTCGCGAAAACCCTACCACGTTCGACGAAACCAGAGAAAACCTTCCGAGCCGCCGCCATCGCGAAGCCAAGATCGGGGACAGGAGTCTGTTGCCGATACGTCTCCAACGTATCGATAATTTCTTATGTTCCATGCTACATTATTGATGTTATCTACATGTTATATGCACATTATATGTCATATTTATGCATTTTCGGAACTAACCTATTAACAAGATGCCGAAGAGCATTGCTGTTTTCTGCTGTTTTTGGTTTCAGAAATCCTAGTAAGGAAATATTCTCGGAATTGGACGAAATCAACGCCCAGGGTCCTATTTCGCCACGAAAGAAGACGAGACGAAGAGGGGCCACGAGGGGCCACACCCTAGGGCGGCGCGGCCCCCCTTGGCCGCGCGGCCCGTGGTGTGGGGCCCTCGTGCCGCCTCCGACTTGCCCTTTCGCCTACTTAAAGCCTCCGTCGCGAAACCCCGGTGAGAGCCACGATACGGAAAACCTTCCGAGACGCAGCCGCCGCCAATCCCATCTCGGGGGATTCAGGAGATCGCCTCCGGCACCCTGCCGGAGAGGGGATTCATCTCCGGAGGACTCTACACCGCCATGGTCGCCTCGGAGTGATGAGTGAGTAGTTCACCCCTGGACTATGGGTCCATAGCGTAGCTAGATGGTTGTCTTCTCCTCATTGTGCTTCATTGTTGGATCTTGTGAGCTGCCTAACATGATCAAGATCATCTATCTGTAATACTATATGTTGTGTTTGTCGGGATCCGATGGATAGAGAATACTATGCTATGGTAATTATCAATCTGATGTTTATGTGTTGTTTAAGATCTTGCATGCTCTCCGTTATTAGTAGAGGCTCTGGCCAAGTTAATGCTAGTAACTCCAAGAGGGAGTATTTATGCTCGATAGTGGGTTCATGCATTGATATGGGGGAGTGACAGAAACCTCTAAGGTTGTGTTGTGCTGTTGCCACTAGGGATAAAACATTGATGCTATGTCCGAGGATGTAGTTATTGATTACATTACGCACCATACTTAATGCAATTGTCTGTTGTTTGCAACTTAATACCGGAGGGGGTTCGGATGATAACCTGAAGGTGGACTTTTTAGGCATAGATGCGGTTGGATGGCGGTCTATGTACTTTGTCGTAATGCCCAATTAAATCTCACTATATTTACCATGTCATGTATGTGCATCGCGGTGCCCTCTCTATTTGTCAATTGCCCGACTGTAATTTGTTCACCCAACATGCTTTTATCTTATGGGAGAGACACCTCTAGTGAACTGTGGACCCCGGTCCAATTCTCTTTACTGAAATACAATCTCTGCAATACTTGTTTTACTGTTTTCTGCAAACAATCATCTTCCACACAATACGGTTAATCCTTTGTTACAGCAAGCCGGTGAGATTGACAACCTCACTGTTTCGTTGGGGCAAAGTACTTTGGTTGTGTTGTGCAGGTTCCACGTTGGCGCCGGAATCCCTGGTGTTGCGCCGCATCACATTTCGCGACCATCAACCTTCAACGTGCTTCTTGGCTCCTCCTGGTTCGATAAACCTTGGTTTCTTTCGAGGAAAACTTGCCGCTGTGCGCATCATACCTTCCTCTTGGGGTTCCCAACGGACGTGTACATCTACGCGCATTAAGCAGCTTTTTCTGGCGCCGTTGCCGGGGAGATCAAGACACGCTGCAAGGGGAGTCTCCACTTCTCAATCTCTTTACTTTGTTTTTGTCTTGCTTTATTTTATTTACTACTTTGTTTGCTGCACTTATATCAAAACACAAAAAAATTAGTTGCTAGTTTTACTTTATTTACTGTCTTGCACTCTATATCAAAAACACAAAAAAATTAGTTACTTGCATTTGCTTTACTTATTTCATCATGTTTCCTTTTAATTTTACCACAAAAGACATACCGGTAGGACGCGGGTCTATCATTGGGAGAAATAATATAGAAGAATTCTTCAATCATGTTAGTATTACTGAAGATTTTGAAGATAGACACTTGGTAGAACTTGCACCTACCTATGAAATTGCTGCTGCTGCTTTAGTTCGTATGTTGGAAACTAAATTTGTTAATCTCAATCCTATAATCCAACACATGTTTCTTACACTTGGTGATATGGAAGAAGGGAAAAGAAAGATTTTGTCTTAGAAACCCTTCTTAGAGAATTTGGCGGTCTAGCAAGAGAGGCTAGAAAGGTCTTTGCTAAATTTAATATGCTAGGTTCTCATACTAATTTTGTTGGTCTCCTTGAAAAAATGGACATGGATAGAATAAGGTACACTAACAACATTAATGATGGTGGGGAGATCAAAGCACCAATACCATGTAAACTCCTAGCTATGAATGATGCACTAGAAAATAACTATGCTTGGCTTGTTCCTGAAAATTTGTTCGATGAGAGTAGCAAGCCCAAGACTAATGAAAAGGGAGACGCTGAAACTTATGTATCTAATATACTATGCATGGTTGAGAAAACTCCAAACCCCGCTGTAGATGCACCACCCTTCGATAATACTTGAATTACACTTTCTGCGCCTAAAGAAAAGCGCTTATGGGAGACAACCCATTATTTTTACTACAGTACTTTGTTTTATATTTGAGTCTTGGAAGTTGTTTACTACTGTAGCAACCTCTCCTTATCATGTTTTTGTGCCAAGTAAAGTCTCTATAGTAAAGTAAGTACTAGATTTGGATTACTGCGCAGTTCCAGATTTCTTTGCTGTCACGAATCTGGGTCTACCTCTCTGTAGGTAACTCAGAAAATTATGCCAATTTACGTGCATGATCCTCAGATATGTACGCAACTTTCATTAGTTTTGAGTTTTTCCGTTTGAGCAAGTCTGGTGCCATTTTAAAATTCGTCTTTACGAACTGTTCTGTTTTGACAGATTCTGCCTTTTATTTCGCATTGCCTCTTTTGCTATGTTGGATGAATTTCTTTGATCCATTAATGTCCAGTAGCTTTATGCAATGTCCAGAAGTGTAAAGAATGATTGTGTCACCTCTGAACATGTACATTTTTATTATGCACTAACTCTCTAATGAGTTTGCTTGAAGTTTGGTGTGAAGGAAGTTTTCAAGGATCAAGAGAGGAGTATGATATACTATGATCAAGAGGAGTGAAAGCTCTAAGCTTGGGGATGCCCCGGTGGTTCACCCCTGCATATTTTAAGAAGACTCAAGCGTCTAAGCTTGGGGATGCCCAAGGCATCCCCTTCTTCATCGACAACATCATCAGGTTCCTCCCCTGAAACTATATTTTTATTCCGTCACATCTTATGCACTTTGCTTGGAGCGTCGGTTTGTTTTTGTTTTTTGTTTTGTTTGAATAAAGTTGGATCCTAGCATTCACTTTGTGGGAGAGAGACACGCTCCGCTGTTGCATATGGACAAATATGTCCTTAGGTGTTACTCATAATGTTCATGGCGAAGTTTCTTCTTCGTTAAATTGTTATATGGTTGGAATTGGAAAATGTTACATGTAGTAATTGCTAAAATGTCTTGGGTAATGTGATACTTGGCAATTGTTGTGCTCATGTTTAAGCTCTTGCATCATATACTTTGCACCCATTAATGAAGAAACACTTAGAGCTTGCTAATTTGGTTTGCATATTTGGTTTCTCTAGAGTCTAGATAATATCTAGTATCGAGTTTTGAACAACAAGGAAGACGGTGTAGAGTCTTATAATGTTTACAATATGTCTTTTATGTGAGTTTTGCTGCACCGTTCATCCTTGTGTTTGTTTCAAATAACCTTGCTAGCCTAAACCTTGTATCGAGAGGGAATACTTCTCATGCATCCAAAATCCTTGAGCCAACCACTATGCCATTTGTGTCCACCATACCTACCTACTACATGGTATTTTCCGCCATTCCAAAGTAAATTGCTTGAGTGCTACCTTTAAAATTCCATCATTCGCCTTTGCAATATATAGCTCATGGGACAAAATAGCCTTAAAAACTATTGTGGTATTGAATATGTACTTATGCATTTTATCTCTTATTAAGTTGCTTGTTGTGCGATAACCATGCTTCTGGGACGCCATCAACTATTCTTTGTTGAATATCATGTGAGTTGCTATGCATGTTCGTCTTGTCTGAAGTAAAGGAGATCTACCACCATATGGTTAAGCATGCATATTGTTAGAGAAGAACATTGGGCCGCTAACTAAAGCCATGAATCATGGTGGAAGTTTCAGTTTTGGACACATATCCTCAATCTCCAGTGAGAATAATAATTGTTGTTACATGCTTATGCATTAAAGAGGAGTCCATTATCTGTTGTTCATGTTGTCCCGGTATGGGTGTCTAAGTTGAAGAATGATCAAAAGCGAGAAATCCAATGCGAACTTTCTCCTTAGACCCTTGTACAGGCGGCATGGAGGTACCCCATTGTGACACTTGGTTAAAACATGTGCATTGTGATGATCCGGTAGTCCAAGCTAATTAGGACAAGGTGCGGGCACTATTAGTATACTATGCATGAGGCTTGCAACTTATAAGATATAATTTACATAACTCATATGCTTTATTACTACCGTTGACAAAATTGTTTCATGTTTTCAAAATAAAAGCTCTAGCACAAATATAGCAATCGATGCTTTCCTCTTTGAAGGACCATTCTTTTACTTTTATTGTTGAGTCAGTTCACCTATCTCTCTCCACCTCAAGAAGCAAACACTTGTGTGAACTTTGCATTGATTCCTACATACTTGAATATTGCACTTGTTATATTACTTTATGTTGACAATATCCATGAGATATACATGTTACAAGTTGAAAGCAACCGCTGAAACTTAATCTTCCTATGTGTTGCTTCAATACCTTTACTTTGATTTATTGCTTTATGAGTTAACTCTTATGCAAGACTTATTGATGCTTGTCTTGAAGTACTATTCATGAAAAGTCTTTGCTTTATGATTCACCTGTTTACTCATGTTATTACCATTGTTTTGATCGCTGCATTCATTACATATGCTTTACAAATAGTATGATCAAGATTATGATGGCATGTCACTTCAGAAATTATCTTTGTTATCGTTTTGCTCGGGACGAGCAGAACTAAGCCAGGGATGCTGATACGTCTCCAACGTATCGATAATTTCTTATGTTCCATGCTACATTATTGATGTTATCTACATGTTATATGCACATTATATGTCATATTTATGCATTTTCCGAACTAACCTATTAACAAGATGCCGAAGAGCTTTGTTTTATTGTTTTTGGTTTCAGAAATCCTAGTAAGGAAATATTCTCGGAATTGGACGAAATCAACGCCCGGGGTCCTATTTGCACGAAGCTTTCCGAAGACGAGACGAAGAGGGGCCACGAGGGGCCACACCCCTAGGCGCGGCCCCCCTTGGCCGCGCGGCCTGTGGTGTGGGGCCCTCGTGCCGCCTCCCGACTGCCCTTTCGCCTACTTAAAGCCTCCGTCGCGAAACCCCCGGTACGAGAGCCACGATACGGAAAACCTTCCAAGCCGCCGCCAATCCCATCTCGGGGGATTCGGAGATCGCCTCCGGCACCCTGCGGAGAGGGGATTCATCTCCCGGAGGACTCTACACCGCCATGGTCGCCTCCGAGTGATGAGTGAGTAGTTCACCCCTGGACTATGGGTCCATAGCAGTAGCTAGATGGTTGTCTTCTCCTCATTGTGCTTCATTGTTGGATCTTGTGAGCTGCCTAACATGATCAAGATCATCTATCTGTAATACTATATGTTGTGTTTGTCGGGATCCGATGGATAGAGAATACTATGCTATGGTAATTATCAATCTGATGTTTATGTGTTGTTTAAGATCTTGCATGCTCTCCGTTATTAGTAGAGGCTCTGGCCAAGTTAATGCTAGTAACTCCAAGAGGGAGTATTTATGCTCGATAGTGGGTTCATGCCTGCATTGATATCTGGGACAGTGACTAAGGTTGTGTTGTGCTGTTGCCACTAGGGATAAAACATTGATGCTATGTCCGAGGATGTAGTTATTGATTACATTACGCACCATACTTAATGCAATTGTCTGTTGTTTGCAACTTAATACGGAGGGGTTCGGATGATAACCTGAAGGTGGACTTTTTAGGCATAGATGCGGTTGGATGGCGGTCTATGTACTTTGTCGTAATGCCCAATTAAATCTCACTATATTTACCATGTCATGTATGTGCATCGCGGTGCCCTCTCTATTTGTCAATTGCCCGTGTAATTTGTTCACCCAACATGCTTTTATCTTATGGGAGAGACACCTCTAGTGAACTGTGGACCCGGTCCAATTCTCTTTCTTGAAATACAATCTCTTGCAATACTTGTTTTCTCTTGTTTTCTGCAAACAATCATCTTCCACACAATACGGTTAATCCTTTGTTACAGCAAGCCGGTGAGATTGACAACCTCCATTGTTTCGTTGGGGCAAAGTACTTTGGTTGTGTTGTGGGTTCCACGTTGGCGGAATCCCTGGTGTTGCGCCGCATCACATTTCGCGACCATCAACCTTCAACGTGCTTCTTGGCTCCTCCTGGTTCGATAAACCTTGGTTTCTTTCTGAAAACTTGCCGCTGTGCGCATCATACCTTCCTCTTGGGGTTCCCAACGGACGTGTACATCTACGCGCATCAAGCAGCCGCCGGGACGGGGAAGTGCCCCCGGAAGGCTTCTCCATCGACACCACCGCCATCTTCATCAACGCTGCTGTCTCCCATGAGGAGGGAGTAATTCTCCATCGAGGCTCGGGGCTGTACCGGTAGCTATGTGGTTCATCTCTCTCCTATGTACTTCAATACAATAATCTCATGAGCTGCCTTACATGATTGAGATTCATATGATGATGCTTGTAATCTAGATGTCATTATGCTAGTCAAGTGGGTTTTACTTATGTGATCTCCGGAGACTCCTTGTCCCACGTGTGTAAAGGTGACAGTGTGTGCACCGTGTGGGTCTCTTAGGCTATATTTCACAGAATACTTATTCACTGTTATGAATGGCATAGTGAAGTGCTTATTTATATCTCTTTATGATTGCAATGTGTTTTGTATCACAATTTATCTATGTGCTACTCTAGTGATGTTATTAAAGTAGTTTATTCCTCCTGCACGGTGTAATGGTGACAGTGTGTGCATCGTGTAGTACTTGGCGTAGGCTATGATTGTGATCTCTTGTAGATTATGAAGTTAACTATTGCTATGATAGTATTGATGTGATCTATTCCTCCTTTCGTAGTGTGAAGGTGACAGTGTGCATGCTATGTTAGTACTTGGTTTGGTTATGTTGATCTGTCATGCACTCTAAGGTTATTTAAACATGAACATCGAATATTGTGGAGCTTGTTAACTCCGGCATTGAGGGTTCGTGTAATCCTACACGTTAGTGGTGTTCATCATCCAACAAGAGGGTGTAGAGTCTAGCATCTATCTATTTATTCTGTTATGTGATCAATGTTGAGAGTGTCCACTAGTGAAAGTATGATCCCTAGGCCTTGTTCCTAAATCGCTATCGCTGCTTGTTTTGTTTCTGCATCTTTATTGCCTGCAATATTACTACCATCAACGCACGCCAAGCACTTTTCGCGTCGTACTCTGCTCATATTCATTCATACCACTTGTATTTCACTATCTCTTCGCCGAACTAGTGCACTTATTAGGTGTGTTGGGGACACAAGAGACTTCTTGCTTTGTGGTTGCGGGGTTGCATGAGAGGGATATCTTTGACCTCTTCCTCCCGAGTTCGATAAACCTTGGGTGATCCACTTAAGGGAAACTTTGCTGTTCTACAAACCTCTGCTCTTGGCCCAACATCTACAAGAATAGAAGCACCCGTAGACATCAAGCACTTTTCGCCGTTGCGGGAGAGAAAGGTAAAGGCACTCATACTCCGGTCCCAGGTAAAGTACTTTTCTGTTGCCGTTGTGTGTGTGCTCGAAGCTATTTCCTTTAGATCCTGCAATCGCATCTTTTTGTTTCTTGTTTACACTAGTTAGGCATAATGGACAACAATGAGCTTCTTATTCTATTTCCTGATTTAAGACATGGATGGTTTGATGCGAAAATTAAAAAACCTATGGAACATATTAGTATGAACGCTTTGAATACCATTGTTGCTAATGATATGGAAAATTCTAAGCTTGGGGAAGCTGGCTTTGATGAGCATGATATTTTTAGTCCCCCAAGCATTGAGGAGAAAATTTACTTTGATGATACTTTGCCTCCTATTTATGATAATTATAATGATATTGGTCTTTTAGTACCGCCTACTATGGAGGATAAGTTTAATTATGATTACAATATGCCTCCTATATTTGATGATAAGAATAATAATGATAGCTACTTTGTTGAATTTGCTCCCACTACAACTAATAAAATTGATTATGCTTATGTGGAGAGTAATGATACTTTTATGCATGTGAATAAGAATGCTTTATGTGATACTTATATTGTTGAGTTTGTTCATGATGCTACTGAAAATTATTATGAGAGAGGAAAATATGGTTGTAGAAGTTTTCATGTTACTAAAACACCTCTCTATATGCTGAAATTTTTGAAGTTACACTTGTTTTATCTTCCTATGCTTGTTACTTTGCTCTTCATGAACTTGTTTATTTACAAGATTCCTATGCATAGGAAGCATGTTAGGCTTAAATTTGTTTGAATTTGCTTTTTGATGCTCTCTTTTGCTTCAACTACTATTTCTTGAGAGTGCATCATTGAAATTCTGAGCCCATCTTAATGGCTATAAAGAAAGCACTTCTTGGGAGATAACCCATGTGTTTATTTTACTACAGTACTTTTGTTTTATATTTGAGTCTTGGAAGTTGTTACTACTGTAGCAACCTCTCCTTATCTTTATTTTATTGCATTGTTGTGCCAAGTAAAGTCTTTGATAGCAAGGTTCATACTAGATTTGGATTACTGCGCAGAAACAGATTTCTTTGCTGTCACGAATCTGGGCCTAATTCTCTGTAGGTAACTCAGAAAATTATGCCAATTTACGTGAGTGATCCTCAGATATGTACGCAACTTTCATTCAATTTGGGCATTTTCATTTGAGCAAGTCTGGTGCCACTTTAAAATTCGTCTTTACGGACTGTTCTGGTTTGACAGATTCTGCCTTTTATTTCGCATTGCCTCTTTTGCTGTGTTGGATGGATTTCTTTGTTCCATTAACTTCCAGTAGCTTTGGGCAATGTCCAGAAGTGTTAAGAATGATTGTGTCACCTCTGAACATGTGAATTTTTGATTATGCACTAACCCTCTAATGAGTTTGTTTGAGTTTGGTGTGGAGGAAGTTTTCAAGGGTCAAGAGAGGAGGATGATACAATATGATCAAGGAGAGTGAAAGCTCTAAGCTTGGGGATGCCCGGTGGTTCACCCCTGCATATTTTAAGAAGACTCAAGCGTCTAAGCTTGGGGATGCCCAAGGCATCCCCTTCTTCATCGACAACTTATCAGGTTTCTTCTCTTGAAACTATATTTTTATTCAGTCACATCTTATGTACTTTACTTGGAGCGTCTGTGTGCTTTTATTTTTGTTTTGTGTTTGAATAAGATCTGATCCATCATGCTTGTGTGGGAGAGAGACACGCTCCGCTGTTTCGTATGAACAAATATGTTCTTAGCTTTATCTTTAATATTCATTGCGAAAGTTGAACTATTTCATTAATTGTTATATGGTTGGAATCGGGAAATGCTACATGTAGTAATTCTAAAATGTCTTGAATATTTTGATACTTGGCAATTGTTGTGCTCATGTTTAAGCTCTTGCATCATATACTTTGCACCTATTAATGAAGAAATACATAGAGCTTGCTAAAATTTGGTTTGCATAATTGGTCTCTCTAAAGTCTAGATAATTTCTAGTATTGAGTTTTGAACAACAAGGAAGACGGTGTAGAGTCTTATAATGTTTACAATATGTCTTTTATGTGAGTTTTGCTACACCGGTTCATCCTTGTGTTTGTTTCAAATAACCTTGCTAGCCTAAACCTTGTATCGAGAGGGAATACTTCTCATGCATCCAAAATCCTTGAGCCAACCACTATGCCATTTGTGTCCACCATACCTACCTACTACATGGTATTTCTCCGCCATTCCAAAGTAAATTGCTTGAGTGCTACCTTTAAATTTCCATCATTCGCCTTTGCAATATATAGCTCATGGGACAAAATAGCCTTAAAAACTATTGTGGTATTGAATATGTACTTATGCACTTTATCTCTTATTAAGTTGCTTGTTGTGCGATAACCATGCTCCTGGGGACGCCATCAACTCTTTGTTGAATATCATGTGAGTTGCTATGCATGTTCGTCTTGTGAAGTAAGGGCGGTTTTCACAATCAAATGGTTTGAGTATGCATGTTGAGAAGAACATTGGGCCGCTAACTAAAGCCATGTATCATGGTGGAAGTTTCGGTTTGGACATAAAACCTCAATCTCTTACGAGAATATTATCTGTTGTTGAATGCTTAAGCATTAAAGAGGAGTCCATTATCGTTGTCTATGTTGTCCCGGTATGGGTGTCTAAGTTGAAGAATGATCAAAGCGAAAAATCCAATGCGAACTTTCTCCTTAGACCCTTGTACGGGCGGCATAGAGGTACCCCTTTGTGACACTTGGTTGAAACATATGTTATGCAATGATAATCCGTGTTAATCCAAGCTAATTAGGACAAGGTGCGGGCACTACTAGTATACTATGCATGAGGCTTGCAACTTGTAAGATATAATTTACATGATACATATGCTTTATTACTACCGTTGACAAAATTGTTTCATGTTTTCAAAACAAAAGCTCTAGCACAAATATAGCAATCGATGCTTTCCTCTTTGAAGGACCTTTCTTTTACTCTTATGTTGAGTCAGTTCACCTATTTCTCTCCACCTCAAGAAGCAAACACTTGTGTGAACTGTGCATTGATTCCTACATACTCGCATATTGCACTTGTTATATTACTTTACATTGACAATATCCATGAGATATACATGTTATAAGTTGAAAGCAACCGCTGAAACTTAATCTTCCTTTATGTTGCTTCAATACCTTTTACTTTGAATTATTGCTTTATGAGTTAACTCTTATGCAAGACTTATTGATGCTTGTCTTGAAAGTACTATTCATGAAAAGTCTTTGCTTTATGATTCATTTGTTTACTCATGTCATTACCATTGTTTTGATCTTGCATTCATTACATATGCTTACAATAGTATGATCAAGGTTATGATGGCATGTCACTCGAAATTATCTTTGTTATCGTTTACTGACGACAGAACTACTTAGGGATGCGATACGTCTCCGACGTATCGATAATTTCTTATGTTCCATGCCACATTATTGATGATATCTACATGTTTTATGTATACTTTATGTCATTATTATGCGTTTCGGAACTAACCTATTGACGAGATGCCGAAGGGCCGTTTTTCTGTTTTTGGTTTGAGAAATCCTAGTAAGGAAATATTCTCGAATCGGACGAAATCAACGCCCGGGTCCTATTTTTCCACGAAGCTTCCGAAGTCCGAAGGGGAAACGAAGTGGGGCCACGAGGTGGGGACACGATAGGCGGCGCGGCCCAAGCCTGGCGCCGGCCTAGTGTGTGGCCCCAGGACTCCACCGACCTTGCCCTTCCGCCTACTTAAAGTCTCCGTCGCGAAAACCCTACCACGTTCGACGAAACCAGAGAAAACCTTCCCGAGCCGCCGCCATCGCGAAGCCAGGACAGAGTCTCTGTTCACGCCGCCGGACGGGAAGTGCCCGGAAGGCTTCTCCATCGACACCACCACCATCTTCATCAACGCTTTGTCTCCCATGAGGAGGAGTAGTTCTCCATCGAGGCTCGGGGCTGTCGGTAGCTATGTGGTTCATCTCTCCTATGTACTTCAATACAATAATCTCATGAGCTGCCTTACATGATTGAGATTCATATGATGATGCTTGTAATCTAGATGTCATTATGCTAGTCAAGTGGGTTTTACTTATGTGATCTCCGGAGACTCCTTGTCCCACGTGTGTAAAGGTGACAGTGTGTGCACCGTGTGGGTCTCTTAGGCTATATTTCACAGAATACTTATTCACTGTTATGAATGGCATAGTGAAGTGCTTATTTATATCTCTTTATGATTGCAATGTGTTTTGTATCACAATTTATCCGTGTGCTACTCTAGTGATGTTATTAAAGTAGTTTATTCCTCCTGCACGGTGTAATGGTGACAGTGTGTGCATCGTGTAGTACTTGGCGTAGGCTATGATTGTGATCTCTTGTAGATTATGAAGTTAACTATTGCTATGATAGTATTGATGTGATCTATTCCTCCTTTCGTAGTGTGAAGGTGACAGTGTGCATGCTATGTTAGTACTTGGTTTGGTTATGTTGATCTGTCATGCACTCTAAGGTTATTTAAACATGAACATCGAATATTGTGGAGCTTGTTAACTCCGGCATTGAGGGTTCGTGTAATCCTACACATTAGTGGTGTTCATCATCCAACAAGAGGGTGTAGAGTCTAGCATCTATCTATTTATTCTGTTATGTGATCAATGTTGAGAGTGTCCACTAGTGAAAGTATGATCCCTAGGCCTTGTTCCTAAATATGCTATCGCTGCTTGTTTCTGTTTTCTGCATCTTTCTTCCTGCAATATTACTACCATCAATGCACGCCAGCAAGCACTTTTCTGGCGCCGTACTATCTGCTCATATTCATTCATACCACTTGTATTTCACTATCTCTTCGCCGAACTAGTGCACCTATTAGGTGTGTTGGGGACACAAGAGACTTCTTGCTTTGTGGTTGCGGGGTTGCATGAGAGGGATATCTTTGACCTCTTCCTCCCCGAGTTCGATAAACCTTGGGTGATCCCCTTAAGGGAAACTTGTGCTGTTCTACAAACCTCTGCTCTTGGAGGCCCAACACTGTCTACAAGAATAGAAGCACCAGTAGACATCGTGTATCGGGAGAGCAGCGGGGAGTGCTGCCGAAGACTTGGACGGGGTGAGAGAACGTAGCCAACTACGGATCCGGCGGCTGCTAGGAGCCCACCTAGTAGAGATGTAGGTTGATGCATGCGTTTCGCCCGGTAAAATAAATAAAAATATGATGCATTTAATTTCATGGTACTATTTGTTGTTTGTCTCCCAATCAAGCAGAGGATGGCTGATAATGGGTGGATGTGGCCGTGCTAGTTCGACTGAAATGACAGAAGAGTGGGTATGGAAGACCAATTTATTAGTGAAGGAGTTAGCTCGTGGTTCAAAGTCAGGCGTTCATCCAAGTTGCCCTTGCGCTCGTTACAAGAGGCGTCATCGTCACGGAAAGGATGATATGACTAAACATCTTTGGTTGAATGGGTATATGCCTGATTACGTCATGTGTGTCGACTTTGCTCAGTACGAACGTGACAGAGGTGAGGTGATGAGGCAGCGAATCGATGGCAATGAGGACGATGGGATTAGATACTTGCTAGATGATCTCCACGATGCCTACATGCCAGAATCGCCTCCGCTAGAACAGGAGGGACCGCCAGAACAGGAGGAACCGCCAGAACCGGAGGAACCCGAGCCAACCGCAAAGGCCTTCTATGATATGATGGCTGCGGCTAAGAGGCCTCTATACGAGGGTGCAAAAATTTCTCAGCTCGATGCCATCACGCAAGTACTAGCCGACAAGGCCCAGTTCGACAACACCCGTGCATGCTTTGAAAAAAATCTGGTAACAGTTGGTAACATGTTGCCCGAAGGCCATTGTCTGCCTAAAACCATGTATGCAACAAAGAAAATGTTGAAAGCGCTCAGCATGGATTATGTGAAGTATGATTGTTGTCCCAAAAACTGTCTTTTGTTTTGGAAAGAGTTTGCGGATGACAAATATTGTAGCAAGTGTGGGTCCTCTAGGTATCATGAGATAACCAGAGCTAATGGTTAGAAGGTGCAGACAAAAGTCGCCGTGAAGATTCTTCGTTATCTCCCGTTCATGGTGAAACAGTGGTGGACCTAAAGGACATACAAATGCTCACCAAGTTACATGAGGGCAATGGCTTCAATGATGAGCCTCCACCGGACATTCCCACCCAACCTCATTACTCACATGATACTGATAGTGATAGTGAAAATGAGAACCCAATCCCTCGTTATGAGAACCGAATGCCTCATTATGATAGTGATGATTCGAGGTGAGGGTCCTTTATGTCTTTATGCTTAGTATCTATTTTTCAATATGCTTCTTATACTTAGTATTTATTTTTCAATATGCTTCTTATACTTAGTATCTATTTTTCAACATGCTTCGCCATATGTTTTTTTTTGCCTAGTGTCTACATTTTATTAAGGCATGAATGCTTACTTGTTTACTCTTTGTCAATGCAGGTGATTGATCAATATGAGCGGAAGCAAGCAATCCATGAACTCCATTCTGAAGAGCATGAGCCAACAAAAGTTCACCGGGACCACTAGAAGTGGAAGACCAACGCGTGCCAGCTCGCGTTACGCGGACGATGACATGGGTGGAGTTGGAGGTGGAGGTGTAGGTGGAGGTGGAGGTGGAGGACGAGGTGGAGGTGGAGGACGTGGTGGAGGTGGAGGACGAGGTGGAGGTGGAGGACGAGTTGGAGCTGGAGCTGGAGGACGAGGCGGAGGTGGAGGACGAGGACGAGGTGGAGGTGGAGGACGAGGACGAGGTGGAGGTGGACCTTTCCTTGGTGACATACCCTCTGCTTCTGGCGACGTGGCTTCCCAGTCCGCTCACACACAGTCTACTGAGGTGGAGATGGAGGTGGAGATGGAGGTGGAGGGGCAGGACGAGGAGGCGGAGAGGGAGATGGCGCCGAAGAAGTTGCGCATTCGTGGTGAAGCGCAAGTCCCTGATGAGAGGAGGGAGCCTACTAGCCAGGAGGCAAAATCCCTCATCATCCCGAACGACAAAGAGTAAGTTTAATTTTGAACATGTAGATTCCATTTTCTATGTACTAATGTTTTCATTATTGTGCATAACTGATTGGCATACTAATGTTTTGATTATTGTGCAGCAATTGGACATATGACAAGGGGGTTCGCCAGCCATCGAGCATGATTGGAGCTCTTATTAGGCAGTATTGGCCGGGCTTTTACACTCCGGTCCCCGGTGGCGAGAAGAAGCTAGCCGAGACTTGGGCGGACTATGAGGCAGCTCCTTGCCCGGGCTTTGGGAAAGCTTCTAACGCCGTGTACACCAAGTTTTGGGTAAAGCATGCTTCTCGAGTTTACTTCATAGTTGATGACCACACTATGCTAACTCATGTCTCTCTCACAATTATTCTTATGCATGATTGCAGACCCATTATAAGGTGCCTGATGATATGGTTGAGCAAGGGAAGGCGGTACTGACTAGGGCTTGTCAGAGGTTGACAAGGCAACAGTGGTACAATCAGAAGCATACCTGCATCGGGCACTTCAAGGCTGAGCAGGGCACGAGGGTCAAGAAAGCTGACAATATCAGGGACGATACTCAGCTGACGAAGGAAGATTACTTGAAGGTAAGTAAATATTCAATGAGACTCTATGTTGCTGCATAGTTGGGATTGCATTATGTGTTCTTCAAATGAGTTTTGGTTTTTCAGGTTATGCCCCTATGGTGCGAGAATAAGGAAGACGCATTTGAGGCCTTGGTAGCGAGGTGGGTTGGCGAAGACGCCGACTTCAACGCCAAGAGCGCGCGCAACAAGGCAAACCGGGGCACTGGAGGAACACACAGTGCGGGAAGCCGCAGCACTGAGCGCTACAGGAAGCACAAGGTACATATATACATGGAACAACTTGCATTTATTTCCCCTAATATTACTACTTGATACACATAACATTTCTCTTGCTGTGCAGGAGGCGGAACTCGGGGAGCCTCTCACCGAGGTGGGAGGGTGGCAGAAGATGAAGCTGAAGCAGCCAGATCTGAGCCAGTGATGCGCGTAGATGTTACACGTCCGTTGGGAACCCCAAGAGGAAGGTATGATGCGCACAGCGGCAAGTTTTCCCTCAGAAAGAAACCAAGGTTTATCGAACCAGGAGGAGCCAAGAAGCACGTTGAAGGTTGATGGTCGCGAAATGTGATGCGGCGCAACACCAGGGATTCCGGCGCCAACGTGGAACCTGCACAACACAACCAAAGTACTTTGCCCCAACGAAAGCTGAGGTTGTCAATCTCACCGGCTTGCTGTAACAAAGGATTAACCGTATTGTGTGGAAGATGATTGTTTGCAAGAAAACAGTAGAAAACAAGTATTGCAGAGATTGTATTTCAGTAAAGAGAATTGGACCGGGTCCACAGTTCACTAGAGGTGTCTCTCCCATAAGATAAAAGCATGTTGGGTGAACAAATTACAGTCGGGCAATTGACAAATAGAGAGGGCACCGCGATGCACATACATGACATGGTAAATATAGTGAGATTTAATTGGGCATTACGACAAAGTACATAGACCGCCATCCAACCGCATCTATGCCTAAAAAGTCCACCTTCAGGTTATCATCCGAACCCCCTCCGGTATTAAGTTGCAAACAACACAATTGCATTAAGTATGGTGCGTAATGTAATCAATAACTACATCCTCGGACATAGCATCAATGTTTTATCCCTAGTGGCAACAGACAACACAACCTTAGAACTTTGTCACTGTCCTGTATCAATGCAGGCATGAACCCACTATCGAGCATAAATACTCCCTCTTGGAGTTAAGAGTAAAAACTTGAGCCTCTACTAATAACGGAGAGCATGCAAGATCATAAACAACACATATGTAATAACTTGATAATTACCATAGCATAGTATTCTCTATCCATCGGATCCGACAAACACAACATATAGTATTACAGATAGATGATCTTGATCATGTTAGGCAGCTCACAAGATCCAACAATGAAGCACAATGAGGAGAAGACAACCATCTAGCTACTGCTATGGACCCATAGTCCAGGGGTGAACTACTCACTCATCACTCCGGAGGCGACCATGGCGGCGTAGAGTCCTGGGAGATGGATCCCCCTCCGGCAGGGTGCCGAGGCGATCTCCCGAATCCCGAGATGGGATTGGCGGCGGCTGCGTCTCGGAAGGTTTTCCGTATCGTGGCTCTCGAGGGGGTTTCGCCACGGAGGCTTTAAGTAGGCGGAAGGGTAGGTCAAGAGGCGGCACGAGGGCCCCACACCCGGGCCGCGCGGCCAAGGGGGGCCGCGCCGCCTAGGGTGTGGCCCCTCGTGGCCCCTCTTTGTCTCGTCTTCGGACTTGGAAGCTTCGCGAAATAGGACCCGGGCGTTGATTTCGTCCAATTCCGAGAATATTTCCTTACTAGGATTTCTGAAACCAAAAACAGCAGAAAACAACTGGCTCTTCGGCATCTTGTTAATAGGTTAGTTCCAGAAAATGCATAAATATGACATATAATGTGCATATAACATGTAGATAACATCAATAATGTGGCATGGAACATAAGAAATTATCGATACGTTGGAGACGTATCAGCATCCCCAAGCTTATCCCGAGCAGGTAAAACGATAACAAAGATAATTTCTGAAGTGACATGCCATCATAATCTTGATCATACTATTTGTAAAGCATATGTAATGAATGCAGCGATCAAAACAATGGTAATGACATGAGTAAACAAGTGAATCATAAAGCAAAGACTTTTCATGAATAGTACTTCAAGACAAGCATCAATAAGTCTTGCATAAGAGTTAACTCATAAAGCAATAAATCGAAGTAAAGGTATTGAAGCAACACAAAGGAAGATTAAGTTTCAGCGGTTGCTTTCAACTTATAACATGTATATCTCATGGATATTGTCAACATAGAGTAATATAACAAGTGCAATATGCAAGTATGTAGGAATCAATGCAAAGTTCACACAAGTGTTTGCTTCTTGAGGTGGAGAGATAGGTGAACTGACTCAACAATAAAAGTAAAAGAATGGTCCTTCAAAGAGGAAAGCATCGATTGCTATATTTGTGCTAGAGCTTTTATTTTGAAAACATGAAACAATTTTGTCAACGGTAGTAATAAAGCATATGAGTTATGTAAATTATATCTTACAAGTTGCAAGCCTCATGCATAGTATACTAATAGTGCCCGCACCTTGTCCTAATTAGCTTGGACTACCGGATCATCACAATGCACATGTTTTAACCAAGTGTCACAATGGGGTACCTCCATGCCGCCTGTACAAGGGTCTAAGGAGAAAGTTCGCATTGGATTTCTCGCTTTTGATCATTCTTCAACTTAGACACCCATACCGGGACAACATGAACAACAGATAATGGACTCCTCTTTAATGCATAAGCATGTAACAACAATTATTATTCTCACTGAGATTGAGGATATGTGTCCAAAACTGAAACTTCCACCATGATTCATGGCTTTAGTTAGCGGCCCAATGTTCTTCTCTAACAATATGCATGCTTAACCATATGGTGGTAGATCTCCCTTACTTCAGACAAGACGAACATGCATAGCAACTCACATGATATTCAACAAAGAGTAGTTGATGGCGTCCCAAACATGGTTATCGCACAACAAGCAACTTAATAAGAGATAAAGTGCATAAGTACATATTCAATACCACAATAGTTTTTAAGGCTATTTTGTCCCATGAGCTGTATATTGCAAAGGCGAATGATGGAATTTTAAAGGTAGCACTCAAGCAATTTACTTTGGAATGGCGGAAAATACCATGTAGTAGGTAGATATGGTGGACACAAATGGCATAGTGGTTGGCTCAAGGATTTTGGATGCATGAGAAGTATTCCCTCTCGATACAAGGTTTAGGCTAGCAAGGTTATTTGAAACAAACACAAGGATGAACGGTGCAGCAAAACTCACATAAAAGACATATTGTAAACATTATAAGACTCTACACCGTCTTCCTTGTTGTTCAAAACTCAATACTAGATATTATCTAGACTCTAGAGAAACCAAATATGCAAACCAAATTAGCAAGCTCCAAGTATTTCTTCATTAATGGGTGCAAAGTATATGATGCAAGAGCTTAAACATGAGCACAACAATTGCCAAGTATCACATTATCCAAGACATTTTAGCAATTACTAGATGTAGCATTTTCCAATTCCAACCATATAACAATTTAACGAAGAAGAAACTTCGCCATGAACATTATGAGTAACACCTAAGGACATATTTGTCCATATGCAACAGCGGAGCGTGTCTCTCTCCCACAAAGTGAATGCTAGGATCCAACTTTATTTAAACAAAAACAAAAACAAAAACAAACCGACGCTCCAAGCAAAGTGCATAAGATGTGACGGAATAAAAATATAGTTTCAGGGGAGGAACCTGATGATTTTGTCGATGAAGAAGGGGATGCCTTGGGCATCCCCAAGCTTAGACGCTTGAGTCTTCTTAGAATATGCAGGGGTGAACCACCGGGGCATCCCCAAGCTTAGAGCTTTCACTCCTCTTGATCATAGTATATCATACTCCTCTCTTGATCCTTGAAAACTTCCTTCACACCAAACTTCAAGCAAACTCATTAGAGAGTTAGTGCATAATAAAAATGTACATGTTCAGAGGTGACACAATCATTCTTTACACTTCTGGACATTGCATAAAGCTACTGGACATTAATGGATCAAAGAAATTCATCCAACATAGCAAAAGAGGCAATGCGAAAATAAAAGGCAGAATCTATCAAAACAGAACAGTTCGTAAAGACGAATTTTAAAATGGCACCAGACTTGCTCAAATGGAAAAACTCAAAACTAATGAAAGTTGCGTACATATCTGAGGATCATGCACGTAAATTGGCATAATTTTCTGAGTTACCTACAGAGAGGTAGACCCAGATTCGTGACAGTAAAGAAATCTGGAACTGCGCAGTAATCCAAATCTAGTACTTACTTTACTATAGAGACTTTACTTGGCACAAAAACATGATAAGGAGAGGTTGCTACAGTAGTAAACAACTTCCAAGACTCAAATATAAAACAAAGTACTGTAGTAAAAACAATGGGTTGTCTCCCATAAGCGCTTTTCTTTAACGCCTTTCAGCTAGGCGCAGAAAGTGTAATCAAGTATTATCAAGAGACGGTGTGTCATCCTTACCTTGGGCTTTACCCTTACCTTTCTTGTTGTTTTTCTTTCCCTTTGGTTTAGGAAATATATGATTTCCCCCTGGTATAGAGGTGAATTTCAGAGTGCCTTCTCCCACATCAATGACTGCTCCCAATAGTTTCAACAAGGATCTCCCGAGTATGATTTTTCCTGTTTCAATAACAAGATAATCAATGGATATTGTTCTTCCGAGAATGGTTGTATGCACACCTGCGGCTATTCCTTTAGGAATTATAGTAGAGTTATCAATGAGAGTTATTTCTTCTCCTCCTTCATCAACTCCCCAAAGTTTCAAAGATTTATAAATACTTTCAGGCATAAGGCAAAATTCATACATAATGTCACAATAGGCATGAAGAGTTCGATCACCGATAACAATTTTAACAGTAGGATCCCACAATGAAAGTTTAGAGTTCTCTAAAACTTGTTCAAGACGATTACGAACGTGGCAATAATTATCATTCAAGCGAGATGTACTTATCTCGAGATTGTTTAATCTACTATATATGCTAGTGAGGGCTGAATCAAAGTTATTAGCTGAATCATGTGATGCAACCAACTTCTTTATGGCATTAAAAGCTTGATCCCCATTACAATGAAGGAAATCTCCTCCCACTAGAACATCCAAAGCATATCTATAGCGAACCATAAGACCAAAATAAAAATTACTAAGGAGCAAACTTAGAGTCATTTGAGGTTCAGTTTTACGATAAGAGGTAAAAATTCTAGACCAAGCATCCTTAAAACTCTCCTCATCCCCTTGTTTAAAAGTAAACACTAATTCCTCAGGTGAAGAAGTAACAACTACAGAACTAGACATGATAACAAAAGTAAACTAAATGCGAGTAACTAATTTTTTTTTTTTGTGTTTTTTATATGGAGAGCAAGACAATAAATAAAGTAAAACTAGCAACTAATTTTTTTGTGTTTTGTTTAGGTGCAGCAAACAAAGTAGTAAATAAAATAAAGCAAGACAAAAACAAAGTAAAGAGATTGAGAAGTGGAGACTCCCCTTGCAGCGTGTCTTGATCTCCCGCAACGGCGCCAAAAAGTCGCTTGATGCGCGTAGATGTTACACGTCCGTTGGGAACCCCAAGAGGAAGGTATGATGCGCACAGCGGCAAGTTTTCCCTCATAAAGAAACCAAGGTTTATCGAACCAGGAGGAGCCAAGAAGCACGTTGAAGGTTGATGGTCGCGAAATGTGATGCGGCGCAACACCAGGGATTCCGGCGCCAACGTGGAACCTGCACAACACAACCAAAGTACTTTGCCCCAACGAAACAGTGAGGTTGTCAATCTCACCGGCTTGCTGTAACAAAGGATTAACCGTATTGTGTGGAAGATGATTGTTTGCAAGAAAACAGAAAACAAGTATTGCAGAGATTGTATTTCAGTAAAGAGAATTGGACCGGGGTCCACAGTTCACTAGAGGTGTCTCTCCCATAAGATAAAAGCATGTTGGGTGAACAAATTAAGTCGGGCAATTGACAAATAGAGAGGGCACCGCGATGCACATACATGACATGGTAAATATAGTGAGATTTAATTGGGCATTACGACAAAGTACATAGACCGCCATCCAACCGCATCTATGCCTAAAAAGTCCACCTTCGTTATCATCCGAACCCCCTCCGGTATTAAGTTGCAAACAACAGACAATTGCATTAAGTATGGTGCGTAATGTAATCAATAACTACATCCTCGGACATAGCATCAATGTTTTATCCCTAGTGGCAACAACACAACACAACCTTAGAACTTTCTTCACTGTCCCCTGTATCAAGGCATGAACCCACTATCGAGCATAAATACTCCCTCTTGGAGTTAAGAGTAAAAACTTGGCCAGAGCCTCTACTAATAACGGAGAGCATGCAAGATCATAAACAACACATATGTAATAACTTGATAATTACCATAGCATAGTATTCTCTATCCATCGGATCCCGACAAACACAACATATAGTATTACAGATAGATGATCTTGATCATGTTAGGCAGCTCACAAGATCCAACAATGAAGCACAATGAGGAGAAGACAACCATCTAGCTACCGCTATGGACCCATAGTCCAGGGTGAACTACTCACTCATCACTCCGGAGGCGACCATGGCGGCGTAGAGTCCTCCGGAGATGGATCCCCTCTCCCGTGCCGGAGGCGATCTCTGAATCCCGAGATGGGATTGGCGGCGGCTGCGTCTGGAAGGTTTTCCGTATCGTGGCTCTCGGCGGGGTTTCGTCACGGAGGCTTTAAGTAGGCGGAAGGGTAGGTCAAGAGGGCACGAGGGCCCCACACCACGGGCCGCGCGGCCAGGGGCCGCGCCGCCCTAGGGTGTGGCCCCCTCGTGGCCCCTCTTCTCTCTTCGGACTTCTGAAGCTTCGTGCGAAATAGGACCTGGGCGTTGATTTCGTCCAATTCCGAGAATATTTCCTTACTAGGATTTCTGAAACCAAAAACAAGAAAACAGAACTGCTCTTCGGCATCTTGTTAATAGGTTAGTTCCAGAAAATGCATAAATATGACATATAATGTGCATATAACATGTAGATAACATCAATAATGTGGCATGGAACATAAGAAATTATCGATACGTTGGAGACGTATCAGCCAGCCTCAGCCCTCGCTGCCCGAGTACTTCGGCTATGCCGAAGAGGAGTTGGAGAAGTACTGCTCGGTGTTCAAGGGTCTTCATCCGGAGGTGGATGATCCTATTGAGCAGGAGACCGACTTGACGGCGATTATGGTGGCGAGGAGCGGCGCGGAGCATGGCCGCATGAAGCTTCTTAGTGGGGTAATCAAGCCGCAGAGGACCCTCACGCAGATCAGGTCTACCCTTACCACCGGCGACCCACCGATCGCGCCTCCTCGACACCATCGTACGGATGTAAGTTTTCTCATTTCCATCTTCTTTCCAACATTCATTCCTGAATGGCTAAATTGACATGACTCCTTTTCTTGGAAATTGTAGGCTAACTTTGAGGCCGCCTACGCGGCCACTTATGAGAAGTATTTGACGGTTGTAGCAGAGTGGGACCTCAAGAGAGCGGCTTGGGAAGAGTACCAGGAGGCGACGAGTCGTGTAAGTTCCAATCTTTTATGGTTCAAAGACATGACAAGTCCCACCTCCCCTTTTTTTATATCTGCAGCGCTTGACATCTAAACTATCTTGCAGGCGCTCAGGACGTTCTTCTTGACTGGAGAGAGGAACACACTTCCGGAAGAGGAGCCAGATAGGCCGGGGCCGACTCCAGTGTGCCCATCGAGGGAAGCTTTCGCGGCCACATACTACGCACGGACTCCGGTAAGTCCTGTGCCTAACCATTGTCTAACATGCTTTCACCGCTTTCCTTTCGCATGTCTAAGATGCTAACTCTCTTGTAGAACATGTAGGGCAAGGGAAGTTCGCGGAACCGACCCTCTCCTGGTTCATCGCGCGAGGGCACACCGATGCACCCCGGCCGCCATTCTCCCGGTGCTTCAGGGTTTTCTCCTGCTGGCGATGGTTCAGGCCATGGTTATACCTCAGTCTACCTCGACAAAGGCCGGACGCCTGAATGGACGAGTCAGGAACTTGGTTGGTTCCCCTGATCTTAGTTTCCCTTAGCTAGGTGTCTAGCGGGTGTGCGTTGATCGTGTGTGCCATGTCCCTTTATTCTCCCATTCTCCCAGGTTGCTTGCATTTCCCGCACTTCCGTATCGACTTCGGATTCTCACCTTCATTCTTTTTCCCCTTGTTCCCATGTCCCTTTATTCTCTTGCATCTCCCCTTAGTACGAACATCAGTAGGTGGTAGGACGCTAACTTCCGATGGAATGCTACAGCCAAGAAAAGCCTCATGTTCTTCTTGCCTTGTAACTGAGACAACATGAACCAACTTGGATAGATGTTCCTCCATGTTGAGCAAACTAGTTGTGACAAAGTCAATTCCTTCATCAGAGTTCTTAGCCGTTTGAACCAACGCTTCAAACTTGTTGTGTGCATCTGAAATTTTTCTTCGCTTAGCCGCTTCAACCGGGTCAATGGGCTTCTCCGCAAGTAAGTTACCTTCATTGTCATATACACTATTCCTGCACAAAATGATCATGTAAGCAAATAACTCAAACAAATGTGTATGATTTAATGTACTGATATTTACCATTTGCAATTTTTCTCCCATCTTTTTAGGACATAGGAGTTCAGGTGCTCATTAGTTTTTTCAACTTTTGCAGCCCTCAAGAATCGTATGATATGGCGGCATGGGATTCCTTTTGACTCAACTAACATGCATGAACATTTAGCTATCATGGTTGATGTATCAAATTGTACTTCTCTAACCTTATTGGAGGCATCGCTGATGGCCACGACTTTCATCCCATCTACCATTTTAGTGCCTTGCACATCACAATGCTCTCTGGCAGCAAGTACCTCTTTTTGGAAATGATCGAAAACCTCATGTGTGAATACCTCACTGCCTTGCTTCTCTATTTCTCATGATGTCAAAATTTGGGGCGTTGTATGGATGCTTGTGTTGTCAGCTATCAACTCTTCTTGCCTCTGACATTGCAAAGCCGTGTCAAATCTAAGCCAAAACTCGACAAATGCAAGCTTGCGACCAATAAAACGGTTGAAAATGAATTTGCACTCTCTGACCTTGATGTAGTTCTAAGAATGCCTGCTAGGTGTATGTCCCTAAAGTATGCTGGGATCCATGACTCACGGATCTTGAACCTAGTAGTCAACCACTCGTTGTCTTCCAACTGAAAATCGGAAATGAAAGAATGCCACATTAACTCAAATTCTTCCGGTGTTTCTGAACCCCATACACACAAATTCATCCTCTAAAAAATGCAGGGTCTTCTCTCAAGTTAGGACTGATTTTTTCAGGAAGTTTCTTCATAATATGCCACATGCATAATCTGTGTATAGTGGTTAAAAGAATTAATCTCATAGCCTCCCTCATGCTAGCATCTTCGTTTGTTATCATAAATCTCGGCTCTTTTCCTCCCATAGCTTTTAAGAAGGTGGTAAACAACCATTTGTAAGACGCAATCCTCTCATTTACAACAAAATCGGCGCCAAAAAACACAGACTGCATATGATGATTGACCCCGGTGAAAGGTGCAAAAATCATATTGTAATGGTTTGTTGTGTATGTAGAATCAAATGACACCACATCTCCAAAATGACTATAATTTTTTCTCGCTGTGGCATCTGCCCAAAACACATGCAACAACCTACCATTTTCACCCACATCATAATCAAAGAAAAAAGATGGGTTCAATTCCTTCATTCTGCCCAGTTGGTCCACAAACATTTGAGCATCACAGTCATTGATTTTATTTTTGAATTCACAGTAGTAATTTTGTAAGTCTCTTTTCGTGCATCCCACGCCCTCAAAACTACCCACTCCGACATGAAGCAATCTGAATGCTTGCGATGTGCCTATGCTTGTTTTGTGACATGAGTAGAGTGTCTGTTTTGCCTTCTCATTGACTCGGCGGTTGGATCTGATCAGATGATGCTTACTAGGTGTCATTAGTCCGTGATTGTGATGCTCAACTAATGAAGCTATCATATACTTGTTATCACTAGTCCTCTTGACAAAAATACGAGCATCACATCCACACCTTGTTTCCTTCCTTTTACGTTTTTTCGAATTCTTTTTTGAGGGATTGGTGCTCGTTGAAGCTTTCTGCGAGGGATTTGTACTACTTGTACCTTTTTTGGACTTTAATCCTTGCATGTCACATAAGAAACGCTTCCACATAACTACATCATCTACTAGCTTCTTGTGTTGCCCAACACGGACTCCAAATCCAACATGATGTGCATATGACTTGTAAAATTTCTCCACAGACTCAATATCATTAAATATCATCCCTACTACAGGCTTCAGTTCCTCTTCACACTCAGGGGTGAATGATGAACACTGTAACAACACAATGCATATTTACATAAAATTTAAATGACAGCACACAACATAGTGTATGGCTAGATACTCACACGTAGAGGTATACTTGATTTTGTTCTGGGTGTACTGAAACCTTCATTGTTACTTGGTGGGACGTTTGTGTCAACAGACGATTGGGCACCAAAAAGTTCATGTGCAGGCATGCTATTGTTAGCTTCCATGATCTGCGAAGATGTTTTGAGTTTCACCATGCGTTAGTGCACATCTAAACTACATATGCAAATGTATCACACAAATACGTTGATCTTAAACTCTATACTATACACAAGGTTCTGAGTGCAAGCTTTGGATCTACAGATTTTTTCCATTGTACATCCAAGAAGATATATGTACCAGGATTTAACTATGTCAAATACAACAACGAGCAGATCCTAGCCTGGCTGTGTGGCCAGAGACATCAACCTATCAATCCATCTATGAACTGTACCAGAAAAGGAACTTCTGATTTTGATTGTCACCTTATCAGTTTGGTGTCGACGAACCGCTCACGGGAGTCGGCATTGGGTGGAACCTGTGTCGATCAGCCGGCGGCCGGAGCTGTATACTGATTGGTGTAAAGAGATACGTGTAGAGAGAGATCGAGATCTGATGAAGAAGGATGGGTGCTCGGTATAGAACAGTTGAGGTGTGCTGGGGGGTTTTCATAAACTTGCAAACTAAGCGGAGGTGGAATCACGCATATTTGGATCGGGCCGCAGGCTTCGGATCAGACGTCTCGTGCCAGTTTAATTGCACTATTGCACGTAATGGCTGATTGCACAACAAATGCTCCCATTGCAAAAATCTCCATAAACTGAAACTTCAAAGCATCCCCATGAATCTATCGATCTTGGTAAAGAAGAAACTTGGCACCATCGCCAAGAGAGAGATATGCAAAGCTCTGAATGATTGCATATACTTTGCATCATAAGGAATACCCATGCTAACCCGTGGCCTTGTAGGTTCAGTTCATGCATTCCATGACCAGCAAAGCCTCATTGCCCTCCTAAACTTTTCAATTTTGAAAATATCTAGGCCTCCCAATTGCTTAAGCCACCAAACGGTGCTCCAATTCACCAAAATGTGTGTCCTAGTGCCTAATGTTGCACCCAGCTTCATCCAAAGGAACCAACATTTGATTTTCTCAATCTTCTTAATTATCCACACAGGTAACTTTGAGACGACTAGGTGTTAGATGACCATGGTAGACAAGACAGAGCGATAAAGAAGCACACGCCTAGCCCTAGTGAAGTGCTTGCTCACCATCCTGCGAGTCTCGCTCCAAAGCTTGTCGATCAATGGTTGGAAGTGGGCAACCTTTAGTCGGGAGTGGTGAAGAGGCAACCTGAGATAGGTGCAAAGAAGGTGCCACGCTTTGCCAAGAAGATCACAAGGGCCTCTGAGATTTGCTCCTCAGTACACTATATTGGGAAAGCTTCTTATTTGGTATGATTTGTGTGAAGCCCACTAGCATCTCTGAAGGTATGAAAGATATGGCACAACACTCGTATATCTTAGAGCTTTGGTCTGACGAAAATTCCTGCATCATATGCATAGGCGAAACAGAAAAGCATATAGGTCTATCCTGGATCGGCCGAACGATACCGACTTCCGTGGCAGGACAAAATAGATGGTGCATCGGTTCAGTTGCCAAGGTGAATAACATTGGTGAGATTGGGACGCCCTGCACAACCTTTACCATGCGAAATGACGCCCCCTAGCTTTCCGTTGAGGAGGACTTTGGATGATGCCGAGGAAAATAGACGGGAGAACCATCTTCTCCATCTAGGACTAAAACCTAGCTTATCCAAAAGGTCGATGAGGTAGGGCTAGCTCACCGTGTCAAAATCTTCTGCGGTGTCAAGCTCCAGGAAGAAACGAACGGGATCGAGGACGAGGTGGCACATAGGGACAATGGAGGAGTGGGGGCTATGGGTCAATGGTGGTGAGGGGTGCGACGCATGTGAGTGCTAGCCTTCCTTAGCTGCTTACGAGCAACCTACACCGTGGGGCTTCTGCCTGTCGTGTAGCCGTTGCCTCCACCTCGCGAAGCTCGAGCCTAGCACCCCCTCCACCTCTTAGTCGCTCCCTCTTCGTGGTGGTGGTGGTGGAGGACGGTGACGACTGGAGTAGGTGTGGTCGACTCCGCGGTGCCTCCCTGGCTTGGGGGACTAGGTCGACGACGGAGAACCTCCCTAGCCTGGTGGCGAGGTCGACTTCTCGCTGCTCCTTGCGGCAATGGACAACCAAGCCGAGTGGTGGAGGACATGATCGAGGACAAGGTGGCGCACGGGTCAATGCATGGAGAGAGGGACCAAGGTTTCGGCAGTGGTGAGGTGGGACACGTGTGAGCGGATAAGGGGTGGGGGGGCTCAGGTATGTGGGTTGATTTTGCAAGTATTCGTGAGGAAACGAAAAATGCTGAAAGGTTTGTCTCCACTAGATGACCCGTTGCGCTATCGCGCAAAGGCAAAATCAAATCAGAATTTAACCCATAATCTTTAGCATATTTTAGTATTAAGAATTACTCCATAATTTAACTGCTTTAGTATCTTATAGATATGCCATTTAATTAGGTGCTACAGCAAGATGTGATAATTTAGTACGATTTTACACTTTTTTTAACTTTTATGTTTTTGCATAAGCTTCAACACAAAATCATGGTTATTGTACTAAAAGAGGTAACATCCTAAAAGAAGCATAAAAGAATAGTTACTAATTCCAAGAAGAATGTTTCTACTTATTGTGAGTATAAGACAGCGAAAAGTTCGGTTCAAGATTTTGAGCGCCTTAACCGATACCACAGGAAACAGGAACTGTTACAAATGTTTCCCGTGCGTAAATAATTTTCACCACTATTTTCAGCTAATACCGTTCATCCCATCCCGATTTGCGCTAACAGTCCAGTCTCTTCCTCTTGACCTATGTCCCTACCCCTCCTTGATGTGCTACACCTCCCTCCATGCCCTCCACCCCATCTAATCCTCCGCTACGCCATCCACACCATCAGCCACAGCTATCCGACCATCCGCTGCTCGCCACAAGATTTACCTAACACTTGATAAAGGACAAAACATATTAAATATTTCAGAATCCTAAGACAATATATTGTCATTTCAAAATCCTAACACAATACATTTAGAGAAATAGCAGGAAGTCTTAAAAAATGTATTTCAGAAATACCAATAATGCAATCTGCTAGAAAGCCATCAATACCAGTAGAAAACAAAATATTAACTTTGCCAATTAAGGTAAGGTAACTTTATGATGTTAACATCATAAAAATGCAATTTCACTTCTCGTGAACCTAAATTAAATGTCCATTTGAATATTACTACATCAGGTTTAACTTGCCACAAGTAAATAATTACAAAGATAATAAGAAAATAAAGGTATCACATATACGAAAGACCTCTAAACCAACTATGGAAATTCCTTGCATTTGTCTCCTTTTCTTTAGACATAAAACACGGTGCAGGTTGTTGTCGGCCAAGATACCAGTCATATGACTGCTAAAGTGCTAATGACAAAATAAATACCTGGTGGCATAACAACTTTATGTTTTTTATAGGGAGTATATGAGACTAATAAAATTTGCCAAATTTGTTCTTATAGAATAACAACCAAATGTGAATTGAAACCATGCACTGAAACTTACTGGAATCACCGAAACCTAGTGCAAAAATAAGAACTGAATAGTAGAACCCATAACGAATCAAGTTTAGAGACATCTATCATTATATTCAAGACTAATTTCAGTCGAGGAGCACACAGTTCCTTTAGCACTAATTGAAGCTTTGCATCCCATTTGAGGTAACTGATTCATTTAGGAAATTAACACTTCGAACATGAAAAGGAAAAAAAAGGAACGTATCAGAATACACAATTCCTTAAACACTGACTGAAGCGCATCCAAATTTAGATAACCAGGTTATTTTCTTTATAGAGAACTATATTTGTCAGCAATTTAGATAGGATGCACTATCAGTAATAGAATTGCCATACAAAAGAAAGGATACTAAGCTGAGACACAAGTCAGTCCGAAGCATGGTTGGAGGATGTACCTAGCACAATATTTAATCCATAGAACAGAGGTCGCTGGATAATTTAACAAAGTCAGAAGTACGAAACTGGCAACATACTCAAGTAACTGCTAGGAAGAATTGAAGAAACTTCGGAAAATAAAGAGAACATTACAGGAAACAAATCTCTACCAATAACAGTGAAGACAAAAACAAAGTGTCTGAATGGAATTTGACCATAACGATGTTCTCAGAAAAGAACAGAGATTGCTCGTATTAGTCTTCTCAATTATCTCATTCGAATTTCAAACTTAAAGTATCTATGTGCAATAAATATTGACCGAAATAATGCAACAATGCTACCAGCCATCCCCTTCTCTGGTCAAACACCAAAGTAAAATACCAACATATAACAAAACATATTCCTTCCTATGACTCAATAACAGAAGTCATCAGCACAACCACTTATTCCCATGCAGTTAATCCTAATCCTAGTAATATGAATTCTAAGCTTGACAACTCAAACCCATACTGTGATTTTGGAAGAGTCAAAGAGTACATCTAGAAACCCAAACTGCGATTTAGAAACGACGATAACTGGAGCAACCACCTCCCACACCCAAAGTCGTGAGTGTCGGACACCGCGCCCAGCACAGCGCCGCGGAATTCCAGCCCAGCGACGACAGCCCATCCGGCGTCCTCGGGGACCAGAAATCTTATGCCAAACTAACAGATAGAATCTTATGCCAATATATGCAATTTATCCTTTTGATGCTGGAACAATCTTATGCCAAACTAACAAATAGAATAGAGAGAAAATATGAGCCAAAGCCTTTTGTGTGAAGTCTGCAAGCAGTCGAACACACAAAAACATAATAAGGTGTACACAAAAATACATCAACTAAATTATAGGGAAGGCTACAGTGGACATACATGGAGGTTCAGTGGCAGCTCCAGTGACCAGTGTTTCCCCTCCTGCTTTTACAAGCATCTGCTGGGCACACCTACAACCTCAAATGGAAAACAAACTCAGAAACGATGTGCACTTCTGCAGCTAGCTTTACACAATATATTCTCCTGTTTTAGGAGAGATTCTCCTGTTTTATATTAGAATCAGCTTAACTTTGTTACCTCCAAATATGAAATACTAAATATCAGCATATCACTGACTTGCCAAACACATCGTTGGGTGGAGTGAAAGCGGTGGTGAAAAAGTACTATGTATAGCCAATCAAATGACCAAAAAAGATATCCCCCTGAGAAAACTCTGTGATGGTCTACTTTCCGAGATATATGTCTCAGACATTGGCTAAATCCATTTTCCCATTCTAGTTATTAAAATGGAGTTGGATCTAGTTGTGTATTACCACATTTTTAAAATAATACTTTTAGAACACGAGGAGAAGGGATCAAGCATGTATCAACTATCCTCTCATCTGTTACACATGTGATTGCCTATTTTCTGTGATAAACCCCACTCTCGGGCATTGGCTAAATCCACCTTCATCTAGAATACCACGGATGCCCATGAATCCATGTGGAGTGCATTAGCAGCAAAAATATATATGGTAACAAAGAGAATCAGCAATATTCGGGAATATGAACAGATGCACTTGAGCATCGTGATAAACAAAGGAAACAGAACCAAGAAAGACATCATGACAACAGGAAAGAAAAGAATGCAGGTGGAGCGAAACTATACCTGATGGACTCGAAGGCACACCTGAACAACAAAACAAAGGATCCTCAACTAACACAACCCTTCATCAGAAATCCTAGAAAACCATCCAGAACCAGTAAGCAAATTAAGCAGGGACAGAACCAAGTGATAATCAACCTTGTACTATTTTTAATTTAACTTAAATTAGACAGGAAGTTTACCTCACTCAGGGATGAAACAGAATGCAAATGATTAATCCAAGGTCCAGATTTTGCATCTTTGTACATTTCCATAGATTATCCACATTTGCAAACTGGTTCCGACTAAGATCAACAATTTCAACCGCAGGTAACAGTTGCAACAACTCGTCCATGAGTACCAGACCATTAGAAGCACAGACATACGAAAGCCGAATCCATACATGAAAGTCCTTGACATCCATCACTCTACTCACGAATACATGCTTAAGAGCATCCTGCAGTAGTGCAAAAGTTAACTGTTATTAATCTCGTAACACTGTGAAACATCCTGCAACAGTGCTTAATAAGGAGGCATAAATTACACTAATCAGTTGATAAAAGTAAAGATATATACAATGTCTCCGTCACTTTTTTATCTGATCTGGACAGTAAGACAAATCATTAAAAATTCCAATTGCATTGGTACATGTGCCCCAATCATCTATACCTAATACATAATCGACATCCAAAGATATAGCTGGAGATTCACATCCTTGAATGCGCAACAAATCTAGAAATTAAATAACATTGTGTAGTGAATTAGAAAATATATGTACGTCTAGAAGAGTAGTAGTCTTCTAATTATAACCATATAGTTGAGGTAAACATGACCAGATGCAATAAATACAAAGCAAGTCACCACCCGTGTAGCTGTTTAACTATCCTATGTACACACATGACTAAGTTGTAGAGATATGCCAAAAGGGACAGTCCGTCCTAGCTGGTAGGCTATAAAATGAGCAGAGAGTGCCAAGCAGCTTTCGTTCACCTCGTAGCAGGCTAATAGGTTTATCTGAAATCAGGAAGACGCATAAACTGTCAATAAATAGCAATTACAGACAACCAGGGCATGCTTCTAACATGAAGCTAGTTATGCAAGGAAAGATGCATGAAATGAATAATTAGATGCATGCTTCTAACAATTAGAAGCTAGTTACAGACAACCAGAATATACGGATGTGAAAAAGGGGAAAATGAATAAATTGCACAACGTTCATTTTAGAGCAATTTATATATTACATATATGCACTTATCACACATTGCAATTGCACAACGTTCATTTAAGAGCAATTAGAATGTTCTACGAATTTAAGAATTTTAGATACTACTAACCAACTGAGATATACATATGCCATTGCCAAAAGGCCCCTGGTTCTCACCTCCTTCATCCCATGGTGCACTCGTCTACAGAACTCGCCCCTTTCACCAACAACCTTCTTGATATATACCCTTGTTGGAGAGGACCGAGACAGGGGCCCTAGGAGAAGCAGCGACTGCTCGGTGGAGGTCGGCAACGGCTCAATGGAGGTTGACACCATTGCTAAAACCTGGCTTCAAGCAATGCAAAGCATGTAGCCAAAGAAACCAGTAGCAAAAAAGCAAGGCAACGCCTGTAAGAGTTCAAACTGAATAAATTAGTATTGGCAGTTTTATTGGTACTTCTCCTCATGAACAACGAATTTATCAGTGTTTGGCTTCAAATAAGAACAGTATTCTTTTGTGAAAAGTACTATTGCAGGGTTTAGGTGGAATGTACCTAGAGGAAAACCAGCTTCATCCTGATATCAATCCATCAGGATGGAGCTGAATCTCCAGCATTGCTTGGTTTTCTCTGTCAGTCTACTGCTGCTATAGCAAATTTCAGCGTTAGTAAACATTCATGCATCATCACTTGGATCATGCATGTCTCCACTTCTCGTTGACTTTCTCCCGGCAATGGTTGTGACCCCTGCATATACATTACTCAACTTGTCACAGATCTCTTCGTTACAAATTACAAAACCATGATTTTCGTTTATGCTAGATGATTCAGAGAGATAAAAAAACATTAAAAGACAACGAGAAGTGGAGACATGCATGATCCAAGTATTAGATCACCAGCGTACTGAATCGCCAAGATGACTGTCGCTGCTCAAATGCACCCCCTGGAATGCGCCAGCGTCCACGCCGACATTCAGTTGAGTAGCGCAGACAGCAGGGATGACAAGACGTCTGTACCAAGCCTGCAAGAGCAACAACACCTAGTATTAGACTCTCCAGCGGACTGAATCGGCAAGATCATCGTCACTGCTCAAATACACGCTTGAGAATGCACCTAACATAAATAATTGTACACCAAAAGTCAAATGAACATTCATCAATCATATTCAATTCAGATCTGACCTGACCTCACATAAAAGAATGCCCTCTTCATGAGATCATGCACCTTTGTTGCCTTCCGTGCTCAAATAATTGTGTCATTCACAGCAAATCAAAATCTTTGGTAATGCCCTATTTAAAACCATGTCACCTGGCACCCAAATAGGAGCCATATTCAGCCTAGGAACACTCTCAGCAGTCTCATGTTTGAGGCAACACAAATAAGCCTACAAAGTAAGAAACAAAATAATAAATATCGAGAAGATAGGAATACCAGGAGCAGCAGCGCCGTCAAGAGATCGAGAGCTTAAAGGAGAACACAACCTAGTTGATGTGGTAACCAACCCAAAACAACAACAATCGACCCGAAAAAAAATTGTCCCTTCCTTCTTGCTCCCTTCCACATTGGAGTCCGTCTGGTCTGCCGAGGCCGCGGCGCCTCCCACACCAGGGCACCCTCACATCCAAGTTCTGCAGGTAGAAAACTTCGCCTCAGTACTAACATTGCTTAAAATTTGGAATCAGTAAATGATACAGATCTTCAACAAACCATGCAAGCTAAAAGAAAATAATCTAGTACCTCGACCATTTCCTTCTAATAATTTTCACAAATACATGACTGTGCTTATAATTCAGGTCTCAAATGACCTAATAACCCTCAGATTTTCCGAGAGGGGTGCCCCGCCTGCTATCAAAACATGCTTGATTGTGTCATCAAAGGAAAGAGTAAGCTCCGGCAAGAACATAATGGTATGTACTGTTGTGATTTTCTTAGGATCATCATATCCTTTACACTATAGTAATTTCATGGAGAACATATAAGAGGTTTTACCTTGGCGAGTCCAACGAAGTTGATGGGTAGCAATTTGGATGAGGCCTCCCGGTGACAGGTCAGAGCTCTTCAAGCGAGGTAGCAACTTTGCTCTTGCTCACCAGTCACCACTTGCAACTTCGGCAGGCCGTGTCAAGCTTAACCTGCATCCAGAAAAGGTCACAAATCAAATTTCACCTAGCTGTATAAAATGACCCTCATCATTTTAGCAACTAAAACCAGACAGTGCAAGCCCATGTCTAAGCAAAATCAAATGAGAAGATCAACCTGTAGAAGGGCATGCAAAGTTATAATCTTATATATCTCTGACGGTGGAACTGGACAGTAAAAAATCATTCAGGCGATATGACTACCCATTAGGAAATTATATATAGCAAAAATATGATATACATTCTAAAGTAAAAAAAGAATACGCTTAAGGAAAAGCCAACATCTCCTGATGTAATCATAGCTATCAGTGAAACCAGGGATATTGTAAAAAAGGAATGTCCATTCCTGATTTTTTTGGTAATTTCAGTCGCATTTTTAAGCCTTGAGGTCATCATGTAACCACACATCCCCATCTCTGAGTCTCTCCATATATAATCTACATAATAACACTATTGTGAATCCTCTGTTACATAAAATTATTATTAATCTACCAAGGGTGAAAAAGGCAGATATAATCCATCATATTCACAGTAATTTGTGATCTTTTTAGTCCTTTTTTTGTACACCGGAGGACTCTGTTTACAAATTTGTCAACTATGTAATGATCGGCCTCATTTATTCTCTTATACTACCTCCGTCCCAAGGAATAAGGCGCACGCGTATTTCAAGGCGAACTTTGACCATAAAAATTAAGCAACAAAATCTTGGTTATATTATATGTAATTAGTATCGTTGGATTCGTATTGAAAAACACTTTCTCATGATGTTAATTTCATACAAACAATCTTTATATATTTGAAGTAATTCTTAGTCAAACAAAAAACACGTAAAACGAGGGCGCCTTATTCCTTGAATCGGAGGTAGTACCTAACAGAAGCGAGCCTGCAATAGGCTATCTGTACAAAATACGGTGTTTCTGAGCGAGCAAGTTGTACATGGGAAGCTCCCCGTCCTGAGAGGAAGAGATGGCTATGATTTTCTATGTACCCATGCATGGCTGAGCAGATTCACCATCATGGCCATGCGAAAAAAGAATTAAAGTGGGAGGAAAACGAGAATAAAGAGCTCACATGGGGAAGTAATATTGACGAGAGACGAGATGCTGATGTGCTCCGGCGAGTGGCCGGCACGCTCGTCGCTGCTCCTCCACCACCGTCCCAGCGTCGCCCCTCGCTGCTCCTCCACCTCCGGCTGGCCCGTCTCCGGCCGCGCCCATCGCCTCTGGTCGTCGCCGGAGCGGATCCGCCCCGTGCCGACCCGTCTTCGACCGCGCCCGGCACCTCCAGTCGCCACCGCCACGGATCCGCCCCGCGCGAGCCCGTCGCCTCCCGTCGTCGCCGGAGCGGATCCACCCCGCGCTGGCCCGTCTCCGGCCGCGCCCGGCGCCACCAGTCGCCGCCGCCGTGGATCCGCCCCGCGCGATCCCGTCTCCGCCCGCTCCCGCCTCACCTCCACCCGCCGCCACCAACGCCACCACCCGAATCGGCCTCCCAAGCCGTGGTGACCCCCTGCGGGCACCTCCATCGCTCAGGCTGGCCGCTCCTTCTCAGGCCGGTTCCTCCAGACGCGCCGCCGCGCGAGGAGGAAGGCGGCGGATTGGATGAGAGGAGGCAGGAGGCAGCCAAGCGGGATTGGGGGAGGAGAGGAGAGGAGCAGGTGGGGATTGGAGGAGGAGCAGAGGCCTGCGATTGGGGAGTGGTGGCCGATCTAGGGTTTTCACCCTGTGACCTCACGCGCATACGAAGTGCACACGAACGAGAGCCCATGGCTGTCTCAAACTACCGGTCCCGCAAGTAGCTGGTCCCACGCGTCATGGACTGTCTAAGAAAACCAACATGTGAGGAAATTTTTGACGCATCCAACGGCTGTGATGAAAAGTGAGACTAAGATTTTACTGTGCAGGGTAGAACGGACGAACCAGATTCGTTTGCCCCTTTGAGATGGCCTGGTTGAGAGGGTAGTGTTTCAATATTTATAGGAGAAATTACTTGTACAGGAATCTTGTTGCCATCGATGACTATAATAGTTGGGGGCTTGGGGCCCAAGTGACATGTGGTAAATCCTGTCCCACCATTCGGACTAAACACGCAACCGCTAACAACAGTTCACTAGTGTTGCGTAGGTGTAGTCACTGCTGAGTACGGAGTAGTCAACTGCGTGGACTTGGTATGCCCATGACCATCTTCCTTCCCCGGGTCATCGCCACCACCAAAGAGCATCTCGGTGTCCTCCAAGCTCCTGCCCCTCGTCTCCGGCAGGAAGCAGAACATGAACACCCACCCGGCGGCAGCAACACTAGCGTAAAGGTAGAAGCTTCCGGCGAGCGTGATCTTGTCGGAGAGCGAATAGAAGGACATGGTGATGGCCCCGCTCATGATTCTGTTCATGGCCGTGCCAAGCGCACAGCCCTGCGCGCGCAGCCGCAGCGGGAAGATCTCCGAGCTGTACACCCACGCGATGGGCCCCATCCCGATCGAGAACGACGCCACGAACGTAAGCACCGACGCGATGCTCACCCCCGACAGCGCCGTCGCCCCGTTCGCTGGCGCACGTCCGCTGATCACGTGCAGCGCCGATGCCAACGTCAGGAGCGAGACCACCATCCCGCCGGCGCTGGTGAGCAGCAGCGGCCGCCGCCCGACGCGGTCGAGGAAGAACGTGGCCACCAGTATGAAGAGCGTCTTGGTCGCGCCCACGGAAATGGTGGCTCCGAGGGTGTTGGCATCGGACTTGATACCGGCCGTCTCGAACACCCGGGGACTGTACAGCACCACCGAGTCGATACCGGAGGCTTGCTGGAAGAACTGGAGGCCGAGGCAGGCGATGAGGATGCGGCGCACGGGCGGCGTCGGGCGGAGCAGCAGGTCCCTCAGGACGCCCTTGCCGTCGGCGCCCTTGCTCTTGCGAGCGATCGCGACCACCTCGTCGCTATCGTCGGAGATTCCCTCGGGGATGCCGACGGCGCTCTTGATGTCGGCGAGCCGCTCCGCGGCCTCCTCGGGGGAATCGGAGGTCTTCTGGAGCACGCGGCGCGCGTCGCCTATGCGCCCCTGCATGACAAGCCACCGCGGCGACTCCGGCATGGCGAGGACGCCGATGGCCAGGAAGACAGGCGGCACGGCGCCAGCGAGGAACATGGCGCGCCAGCTGATGTGAACGGGGAGGCTGTGGAAGGCGTAGTTGGAGATGTAGCCGAGGAGCACGCCGGTGTTGATGAAGACCTCCGGGAAGGACGTGAGCAGGCCACGTGCCGAGGTGGGCGCGACCTCGGCCGTGTACACGGGCGCGATCATGAGCGCGTAGCCGACGCCGACGCCGGCGACGAAGCGGCCGACCATCAGGACCGCGTAGCTCGGGGCGAGGCCCATGATGAGGGCACCCGCGAAGAAGATGACCGCCGCGAGCACCATGGTGTACCGGCGCCCGATCCAGTCGGACGTCCGGCCCGCCGCGAGTGAGCCGACGAGTGAGAAGATGTTGATGATGCCGGCGAGGATCTCGATCTGCCTGTCCGTGATCTTCAGGTCCTTCTTCATGAATATCTGCGCTCCGCTCATCACCGAGACATCTGCTCGATCGCAGACGCGCCGGCACATCGATCATGTTACAACATACTTCCAAATAAAATCCAGTAGTTTGCATACGTGCATGAATCAGTGAGAGAGGTGCACGAACCATAGCCGAGGAGGATGGAGTTCATGGAAGCCAGTATGGCGCAGGCGAGGGCGTACTTGTTGAGCGGGGCGCGTTTCGCCGGCGCCTCGGCGACGGGGATGTCGGCGGCGACGTCTTTCGACATGGTGAAACGGCAGAGATCGAGGCGCGCGCGTAGTTGAAGTTTGTATGTGATGCGTGGCTCTCAGCTACACTCGCCGTGTCCGGCCTCCTCGCACGCTCTTATCACTGGTCTTCGTCCTCAAATACCCTTTTGTGGACTGAGGATCACGGGGTTGCAATCACTTAAGTAGATAATGGCGTGGGCATTTGCGAGATAGTCTTGGACTCTTCTTGTGTATGGTAGTGTTGCTGTTTTCACGTGACAACATCCAGGCATCTCTCAAACGAGCACCGTCTTCTACTTCTTCTCCATCTAATTATCGCTATTAAAGGTGGATTTGTGTACAATGCTAATTGAAGTTTGAAAAACGTAGATTATGTGTGGTGTTATAGCTAATTATGTCGTAGCTAGACAAGCACCGTGCTGCAAACTCCTGCCGGTTGTGTCAAGCGGACAACGATCATGGAGCCATTCCTGTGTTTTTCCACACCCACAAAGGTTGAACACTACCACATTTGTTCATGTTATATATAGGACTATATGATGTGTAAACAACTTGTAAACCGGCCAACAAATGCTTTATTTGTAGGAGATGTGCATGGTAAAACTAACGATTATGGATTGCTACATTTGATCTGGGTTATAATCAAAATGTATGGCCGTGCGAGTGATCCAGTACTCTATCCAATGGAAGGTGATTTTTCTTAAGGGAGGGCAGGCCTTCCGGTGTATATTTTCGAGTGTCCACAATCATGCTTTTTTTAGAAGCACGTTAGCCCTCTGGGAAAATGGATATTCTTACAACGGATGAAGATTTATTTTAAAAGAGCAAAGCAATATTCATCACGAGGATCTTTGAAGCTTGAAACTAGACTTGCAATTGTCTTCCTTTTCGCCATCCTCATAGATCACCGAGGATATATTCTACCGGCACGATGGTATGTCAATCGCCCCGATAACATAAAATTATCAAGACAACACTTTCAAAAAGGAATCACCACCCATAAGTCTATATTATTGGGATCAACCAAGCATGGATGGCATGTGAATCATTTGAGAACATGAAATTCTCAAGACAACACCTTCAAAAATGAATCGCCGCCCATAAGCCTATAATGTTGGGCTCAACCAAGCATGGATGGAAGTGTGATCTACAGGCTCTGATCCTCCCTCGCCATATGAGTTACATGATCTTCATGATTCATGTGATTTCACGTGTTATATTTAGTTTCGTGTTTGTTGAATTGTTGCGGCTGTGTGCATGGTAGTTATGTAGAGGGGTGGGTCTGGTCTTGAGATTGACGAAGTCACAACATGCGTCCTCGCTATCGATGAAAATGTCGTCAGCCACTAAAAAAATATTCCGCCTTCATGAGACACATAAGTGTCAAACCTAAGGTTTGAACTCTAGTAGTTTGGCGTACAACAATCCTATTCTAGCCATCCAACCAACAGTGGGTTTTAACTTCGATGTTGTCTTATGAGTAATAAAACATCCTTTATCGAAAAGTGTCAGCATGTGATTGATGATATATATGTGTCATAAAACGTTTTTCGTGGACATGCTTGTATATATGACATGTGAAAATGTTTTTTTAGCTGTGCATATATATATGCGAGAATCGTTTATTTGACTGTATATGCAAGTGTATCCATAGTATGGTTGTAGCATAGTGCATGCTTGCAATAACCTCTTCTATAGAGCAGCCTGTTGTACAAATGTCAGTGAACTTTATTTGGAAAATCTGGCTCCCATAAATAGGCCTCGCAGATCCAAAGTGTTCTCGCACACAAATCCTGCATCCGTTTGAATAAACAAGAAAATCATGTAAGTACCAAATTCACGTGGCTAAAAAGAAGTTCGAATAGTACTAGTAGGATCGTACGTGTCTGCATCGTCGTTCATAACGTTCTACGGCCGATCCACGAACGGATCTATGAGGGGCCATATGCATTCTCGCAATTTCTACGCGACAAGCACCCATGACTCCATGGCAGCCCCATGACTCGCGCGCGCGCGACGGGTCCAACTGCATCACTGACCACTATAGTGTCCAGTGAGCTCGACCGTGCTGGAGACCACGATAGGAACAATAAGGAAAGGAGATCAGGACAGCAGCACACCTTGACTATGGACTCCGCAGCCGTCAATGAAAGCTATGGGGTGCAGAAACGACATGGAAAAACTTATGTGTTTAACTTGTTAGGTTTGTCCCTTTGCCAATAATGTACGATATGCCTGGCTCTCCTAGCCTATACTTGTTTACTTTACCTTGCCGGTGCTCTCACGGCGACCAAATCCGACTGATTTGGGGACAGAGCCGATCAGCTTCAGTCTTTGCGCCAGCTACTATCTGCTGTTTTTGCTGATGCTGGATGGGCGACTGCCAATTATAAGCTAGCAGATTAGTCTTGCAAGGATCCCATTTCTTCGCCGCTTGCATCAGAAATTTGACCTAGCACCTGCATTCTCGGACCTCAACGTCATTTACGTGATACTAGAGGCGTGGTGAATCGTGATAGCGGTGCTACGTGTACACCGCTTTGGTGCACGTGGATTGGAGTCAGCATCGGCAAGATTTGGTAATTGCTGAATCTGCTACATCTCCGGCGCCGCCTACCTTGCCATAGTTACAGGTTTCACCGAGCTCTTGGATGATTTAGTGCATTTTTTTAAGAGCAACCACATATTTCATTAATTGAAAATCAAATTACATGAAGCAATATATGTGGAAACTAAAAGATATATTGGTATAAAATGATTATCCTAAATTTGCAAATAAAATCCTCTAAACGATCGATCAATATAGAACGATTCTTAAGGTTTCCCGCGACCACCGCAGCTAGTGGCCGCCATCCAACTCCAACGCATCCGAGACGGACACGGGAAGAAAAATCGAGCCTCTACCATTGCAAGATCCACCGGGGACGTCCCCGTGTTGTCTTGGATCAAGATACGCCGCCTCCCATCGACGAAATCGGAGAAAAACAATGTATCCACCACCTCCGAACCAACATCTTCGTTGCAGAAGAACCATCTCGCCCCGACCGATAGCGACGTTGCGGATAACAATGAAAGCTAGCGACCCACCGAGAAACTGATCTTGATCTGAAGAACGGCGAGAGACCAAGCTGTCGATATGAAGGACCGCTCATCACACATTGCCATCTACTCCAAGATGCTGCCCAAAAGATCGTCGCCAGTGTGGAAGTAGAGTTGATGCAGATTGATTAGCCCGGACGCAGCTCCCCACCACCCAACGACGCACCAGAGGAAACAAAACGTAACCCTAACTACTAGGCCAGAACGAATGAACGAGATCCCCCCCCCCCCATGCCGCACCGGAGCGGCGAGCATAGGGAGAGGGGACCAGGACCAACGCCATAGCCGGACAAGATAGGAGGAGCTGGCCGCCACCGCCTCTCACGAGAGGAAGAGCGAAACGACGGTTCGTTAATTTGTGTCCTTCTGTTATTATAGTGTGAAGATTGGATGATTTAGTGCATTTAGTTGTAGGCATCATAATGCAGATATCTTCTCTGCTCAAGGACGGTGAATTTCCCTCCAACATATAAGAGCGGTTCGTGCTGGTGCTGCGTGCGCTCATCCGGAATTAAAATGGGAAATCGACATGGCGCGCAAGGTAATATTGCAGGAGCAACAGGGATTTTCACGTGGATATCCCAGCTTATGTCCAAATCACTAGTGAGCGGTGATCGTGGAATGTACGTAGACGGGCACCACGGGATCGAGCTAGCTGCTTTCTGCAACAGAGTTTAATGCTGTGTTTGGTTGCAATGAATTGGCCTCTGAATTGAATTGGCAATGGAAAACCAAATCAACCAATTCAATGGAATACCACAAAGAATGTTTGGATGCGCGTGATATTCAGCTACAGAATTCAGGTTTCAATGGAATACCAAATCCTGTTTAGATGTCACATGTGTGGAAATGAGAGTATTTTTGACTTTGAACAATATAATCTCTGTAATATGAATGAACAAAGTTTGCAATTTAAATATGCATACCCCAAATTCATATTAACATGGAAGCATTAACATTATGAACAAGTATGCATAGCCCAAGTTCATATATCATATTTTGCATAGCCTAAGTTCATATCTCGTAACACAAAACACGAATTTCGAACCTTGGTCGCAACACGAATTGGTCTCAGCACTTGTTCTCCTCAACTTCTGCAAAAAATTGAATGAAAAAAGAAGTCAGTACTACATCCGCCCGTCGCTGACCTCGGTACAGGAGAGGGGAGCCGCCGCTCAGTACAGGAGAGGGGAGCCGCCGCTCGGTACAGGAGAGGGGAGGCCGCCGCTCGTCCGCCTCCCGTCCCTGACCAGTTCCCGCCGCCTCTCTACCACCTGCGGCCGCCGACGGGAAGTAGATAGGGTTCGGGTCGCGCAGGATTGGGCAGCCAGGGGGAAGGGAACCAAGGGGGAGATGGAGGGGAGGGGCGGAGGAGGGCGGCCGGAGTGGGGACAGAGGGAGGGAGGGTGGGCGGCGAGGTACCTGGCGGCGTCGACGGGAACCGAGCGGGTGAGTAGCTCGTCTTTTTTCGGGAGAGGAGAGCGACCCGTGCTCGATTCCGAGCGAATACGGAGGTCGAGAGCTCCGAATTGGGCCACGGCTGAAGTTGCCCCGCGCGGGCCTGTGCTTAGAATTGGGCAACAATTCCACACATCAATACCTAGCACATCCAAACAGCAGAATTGGGCCCTCAATTCCAGATTCCCCAATTCATTGCAACCAAACACAGCTAAAGGTGAAAATGAAGGGAATGCATTTTAGTCACTTGCTGTTGCGATCAATCGGTTCTTGGTTGGAAGCATTCCGCGGCGACATCTCAAGCGAGAGGACAATGGCAGGTCCCCAGCTGATGTTGCACGTGAACAATAGGACTAGTGTATACAAAATAGAATTTTTTACACAACATCGGAACAATGTCCTAGTAGCAATGGACCAAAATTATACCGACCGTGGAATAAAATCGAAACTATGAATACAACACCATTTCGGGACTAAGTAAAAAACGAGTACAACAGGGAAGTAACATCTTGGTAATTTAAGCAACGAAGAAACATGAACCAGTATGGGCACGTACTCCAGGAGCGACTGTGAAATCTATGTAGGGCTCCGTTCCCTTGTTGACGCCACCGTTGGTGGTCTTAGGGCTTTGGAGGCGTGGTGGACCATGGCCCCTCGCCGAAGGGAGGTTTTTTTAGCTTGTTGTAAGTGTCTTCTTCATGTTGATGAGGCGCCGGTTATATCCTGGTGGCAGATTAAGATACTACTGCTTTATCCTCGCTCTGGTGCGCCTAGCACCGTCGGAGGGCCCGTGGAGGTTTGTGACCGTGGATCTCCTGGGATCCAGTTCGTTTTCGTGTTAGTCGATGTTCTTAGGCTCTTTTGATATACAGTTCTCGTCATTGCCAATGGTTGCTGCTCTATTGCGTTAGTCCTTTGGTGCCTTAGCAAGACAACTTCCATTAGGTCAACTACAATAAGCTTTGCTCAGCTCCGGTGATGGAGAGGCTAGGACGGCGGCCGTCTTCGGCTCGCTCCAGTGCTTGTAGTCTTCGTAGATGGTCCAAACACCTATTTGTATTTTTATTGTCTTTGGTGTTCTTTATCTTCTATTGATGATTATTAATAAATCAGCTATCCTTTTGCAAAAAAATAAGAAAATAGAAATGGAAAATAAATGAAATAAAATAGAAATCAATATTAGAAGCTAACTATGGAAAATGAAAAGTAAAAAGGGAAAGAAAGAACATAGAATAAATAAAATAAGTGCAATATCTCTATGCTAGCTTGTGATTGGTGAAAGGAGGAGAAAGCACAAGAAGAGAATAATAGAGTGAGGAAGGAAGTGTAGAAAGGACAAGATTCTCAGAAATTCAATTTGGCTTCAGGGTCCTCTCTCCAACCAAAAAAAATACATATTTCTAATTGTTAACAAAATTATAAAAAAAATCACACGTACATTTGGATAATATATGTGCACTCGTACAGTTTCGCAAAAAGAGATGCTTTTTATGGTCACGGTCCAAACAATAGTCAATTTTCCATGAAAAAAAACTTTGAACGCATGTAGCATGGAAAGATGTACACTAAAGTTTCCTTCTGATTTTTTTAATATTTAAAATATAACCAAAATTTACTTTAGAATAAATAAAACATACGCAGCCAAGAGCTAAAACATCACTCTCCAAAATTCTTACGTTCTTGTGGAGGAACATTGGATATGGATCAGTGACGTGGGATAGAGCTAGGAACGTGGTGCATTGCTGCGCATGTTATGCTAGCACAAGTATGTGTTAACCCGTATAAAATAGAGTGTGACGTTTCGAAGGTCAAGCTATATATAGCTCTTTATTTTCAAACACTTAGAATTTATGTTTTTTCTAAAAAGATTTGAAATAAAATTCTAAGGGTAGCCAACGATGTGTGGTGTAAAACCTCAATGCAAACTAATCTATATTCTATGCTACACGAAACTGATAAAGTTGGACAAATTTTATAGTCTTCAAATGTGTATAATTCACTCTAACATTTTAAAGTCAGAATTTGTTAATTTTGTGCAGCCTAGAATATGAAGTAGTTTGTACTAAATTTTTGCACCATTATAGTGTATATTGTTAGCTATCTGTAGAATTTTAATTTGAATTTCTTAAAACTTTAAAACATGAATTCTAAATATTTGCAAATAAATGGTTAGATGTAACTCGGCCTTCATTGAAATTCTCCGTACATAAAACTAGTATCGAATGAAAAGAAACCCAGAAAACAGAATAGGCACAACAACCAGACAAAAAGAAATGGGCAGAGCCCTTGACGCCCACAAAATTGCCGTGTGGACGAGCGTCGGCGGTGCTTATTATTCACTCGTTGTGGCCCCATATGGTAACGCGACTAACCCCACGCGCAAGAGGCGTGCAATTGGGCCACGGTCCATGAGGTACTCCTTCTGTTTCTGTTTTTTCTTTCTATTTTCTATTTTTCATGTTTTTTGTGTTTTTTAAAATCTACATTTTTAAAACCTGATTTTTAAAAATAAATGATTTTGAATTTGAATATTTTTAAAATCTGAACGTTTTACTTTGTTCATCACAAAACTTAAGGTTTTCCGGACGCGCATGGCCATCTACCCAAATCAAGAACATCAATATGGACTTTGTTCTCGCCACTTCCATATGGGATCGACCCATGTTAATTTTTCTTTCTTTTATTATTTTTTCTTTGTTTTTAAATTGTAAAATATGTTTAAATTTGAAAGATATTTAAATTTCTAAAATGTTAATAAAACTTAAAAGTTCAAACTGGAGTAAATAAGATAAAAACAAATTTAGATTTATAAAATGTTGAAAATTTGAAAACTTTCCAATTTGAGAAAAATTTAACTTCAAAATATTTGAAAATTGGAAAAAATTCAAGTTTTAAAAATGTGCAAAAATAAACCAACCCGCAAAATTGAAGAAAATCAGAAGAAAACCAAAAAAAAATAGCAATAATCGAAGAAACTAATGAAAACTAAAAACCCGAAAATCTCACCTCACGCTGATAGGCCTGGCCAGCTTTTCATCCATTGAGGTCGGATCGATCATCTGGTTGCAATGGTAGCGGCGAATATGATGGCAAAACCTATACATCGCCCATTAGCATGCAGTACCGTGACCCGTTACCAACGCATGCCAATGTTTTCTGGGTGATTTTTCTTGTTTTTTCTGTTTCTTCATTTTTCCCTAGTTTATAGGGTTTTCTGTCTATTTTTTTTTCCTTTTGTTGAACAATTTCGAAATTGATTTTTCTTATTTTTCTGTATTTTGTTGAACTTTTCTAAAATACGGATTATTTTTTGAGAATTTTTTTATTTTTGTAAAATAATTTTGAGCAAATTGCAAATTTTAAGTTGGTGCAACTTTTGAATTCGAGCAAAATTTAAACCGGAACATATTCTAAATTTTTGTTTGGTTTTGAAATTTGGTCCGATTTAAATTTTGCTTGGTTTCGAAATTTTCTTAGATTTAAATTTTTCTCGTTTTCTAACTTTGCTCAGATTTAAATTTTATTTAGCTCGAATTTGCTTAAAATGAGGTCGACCCATGTTACCTTTTTTTTCTTACTAGCAAGGACAGGCGCGGCGGCACGCCGCGCTCAGCCTAAGGTTAAAGAATAAATGATATTTTAAATCATATTAAATTACAACTATGATGTGGAGTTCTCATAGTAAATGGATGATAAGCAATGTGTTAATACGAAAGATCCAAGGCATGGAACTAATCATCTTATTTTCACAAACTATGGGTACAATAGGAACTTTGTGATGGATTTTACAAAGTTATGTACATAGCAAATAACCAAAAGAAGCTACCATAACTGCCCCCTTTCCTTTGAATAGAGTTCTTCAGCCTATCATCGATCTTATTGTTGTCATCGCTCTTATTGTCGGATGACAGAACAACAACTTCATGGCTCTTGACATGAAGGCCAGGGCTGGTGTGGCTCGTTCTCTCCAGGAGGAGGGCCTTGGCTTGTCACAACCGCCAATTCCAGAGAAGGTATCTCTTAGCTCTCAGGCAGGCACCACTAAAGTGTGGGCTATCTGAGCAGTGCTTTACATGAATTCTAAATTTCTTTTGAAACAAATAAACTTGTTTCTAGTTTTCCATTAATTTGTTCAAAGCGATCCAAAGTGGTGCCTGTGGTCTTGTAGGCCTATCATCATATTTCATAGAAAGAAATCATCAAATTACAACAAAGAAAATTAAATAGTGTCGAAGATATGAGCAAAAGAAATAGTGGCGAAGTGATTAGTAAAAGCATACATTCTTCTCAAATCATGTCTATTTCAAAAATTGCTTCCACAATTGCAGGATACATCAAAATAACCATATTATATTGCCTATGTGCTAAGAGTATTGCATCTATGCATAATCAGCAAACCTTAGAAGAATGACCGCCAAAAATCCAAATTAAGCACTCAAATCAAAAAAGGGTTCTCTACCATTTTTTTGATACTTAAAGGAGAGTATATGTACTAAATGAAATAGCATATATAGTATAGGTGAAATTTTTTGACACTCAAATAGCTCCCAAATAAACATACTGCTTAGCTTAAGAACCAGATATACATACATTTTTCTATACTATATGAAGACCACTTCAAAACTTTAAGTAATAACTAATCTCCAGCTAGCCGTAAGGCTCCAGTTAATGAAGTTGTGATATCATCGGCTGAGGTGGGACCGTTTACTTCGAAGAAGTTTCGCTTAGTGATGCCTACACCAATAAGCGTGTACTAAAACAATATATGTAAACATCCCAATTTTCTTCGGTACCAAGACTGAAACATGACGAAATTCGTATGGTATTACTTTATAAGGATCGAGGAAAATCTCATTAAAAAATGTCAAATTTATGTAAAGCACCAACGGCTGTAGAAAGCGGGAAGTTGTAGGAGCCTAAAGATGATGATGTACTGAACTTCAAGCTACTTGAACACTCCCCCTCTTTAATCACATTAAGAAAATACTCAACTGATCTAGCTGAGCTCTACAAGAAGAAACTAAAAATTGCCGTGATACCTCCAGAAATTTCTCTCAATGCTTCGATGTCTTCGTTGTCCAAGCCACAAAGCTTCAGTTACTGGGGAGAGGTTTTTTGTATACTCTGATATGCACAGGCAATATATGTACGACTGATGATCCATGTACTGAAATGGCTGAACATGAACAGACTCACCCAATATGCTACCTCAGTTTCGTTTCAAAGTTCAAACTCTCCGGTTCTATGTTAAATTGAATACAATATGAGCATAGCCAATTTTAGTATTTATTTGCGCCAAAATAACACCTAATATACTACTTCCTCCGTTCCGTAATATAGGCCGTTTTGACAAACTATTTCTCTTCAGTTTCTTTTCAAAGTTCAAACTCTTTAGTTGTATGTTAAATTGAACACAATAAGATCATAAAGAACTTTAATAATACTATGCACCCAAAGTTAAATAACTTCTCATCGGAAGTGAACATGACAGGGACATTGAGCTACTGTCGTCACCCTGTCCCAGTATCTACTGTCGTCACCCTGTCCCGTATCCCACCTCCGATATTTAGTTGTATGAACTAATAGCATGCGTCGCAGTAAAAAGTTTAAGCATACTACATACATTGCATATTTTGAACATGTGTCGATCACTTACAAAATATGGCATGGTTCAGATCAAAGAGGCCCTGTCCCTCCACACCATAATAGACCTGCACATAATGCGAGAACCTTTTGCTCATAAAAACATTGAAAATCAAATTATTTATGATATCCCTTGCCTAAGAGTTGATTTTCTTCAAGATTAATTGAACAAACGAAAGATTCCATGGCATGAACCAATATAGAATCTTAGTCAGAGCATTAGAAAGAACATACAAGGCCACACTTTTCAGACCCTAGCATGCAAAACCCAAGGCTGAAGCCTACAAGAAAAAGAAAGCTAAGACGCATCCATACCTGAAAATGATTTTTATCTAATCCCACAGATACTTCAGAGCATTGTCATGAGGCTCCTTGAACACTAATGAATTTAGCTAGTGCATCAGAAACAACCACGTCTGGTGGATTAACAGGAGTCATTTGTTGAGAAGTGTATTGGGCACCTTAATATTCTTTTTGCTTCCTCATCTTGATCTACTGTAATGTCAAAATAATATATTTGAGAATTCTGAAAAATAAAAGTAAATTCAGATGATCATTATCAGGCAAATGCAGATAACAGGAAACAAAAGCATGTACTTTGAGTCAAGAGGAGTTATGTGGTTGGCCAATAACTTGTTCATCTTAAGCATACCAGCGGTGTCAGTTCAAAAGACGACGTTAAGTTCATCATTGCAAATGACCTTCCTTTTATAATCAGGATCCTGAAGATTATTCTGCCTGGTATATGCCCATAAGGACATAACTGCTTCACAACCTGAATGAAGATTACAATGTTAAATATACAGAAGTAGATCATGGGAGAAATTAGTCAAAGGGAAGAAATCAGATGTTATCTTCTCATCAAAGCTAGTGAAGAAATTGGAAGTAGCTAAGTTATCTACATAGTAGCAGTCTTTCCGACAACACACTGAAGTTAAGTTGAAATAGCACAAACTTTTTTTTAAAGCCACCAGGCCCACCTATTTTCCGCTTAGTGGCACTGCAAAGAGAAGTAAAGATATCATACCAACCGGTTTACATGCATGGGTGAATTCCTTAGTGGAACTACTATTTAGTCTGACCAAGATGATGAAAAGAAAACTGAGTGCTGGTCGTGAGACCATTACATGAATCCAACAACACAGCACTTGGTCAATATATTCCTCAAGCCGAATAGACTAAACCAGGTCCATTAGAAGAATACATAACTCGAATAACCTAATACAACTTACGTTTCAAGTGAGCTAGAAAAATATTGACACACAAATCCAAAGAATAAAAGTAAAGGGTATGATTAGATTTTACTAAAGATAATTTGGCATGTGCATGAAAACCTGCTACCGTTAGTATACTGTACAAAGACATTAAAAAGCTGAAGTAAATCTATTGTGCTTTTCTTGCTGGACTCTGACAAATCCCTCCCTTGCTAAGCATACATTCTGAACACCACACTACTGAAGTGAATCCTAATGAGCAGAACCAGATTAACCACCCAATTAGCGACTCTAATCAAATTAATCGACCAGCTAAATGTCCAAGTACCTAGGTTTCAGCACAATTCAGTACAAGGTCGCAGTGCATCAATGAACCTAATTTGGAGAACAAAACCATAATTCCATAAGTAGCTCACCTTTCTTTGTTGTCGATCCAGGCCGGTGGTGCAGCTGTTGGGGAAGCCATGCCCCTGACCCCAGGTCTGGCTGCTGGGAGGAGAAGCTCCCACCAGTGGCGACACCGCCCAGGGCGTTGGTGCAGCGGAAGGCGAGAGGTGGCGGTGGGTAAAAGGCCATGGCCGGCCGGCGGCAAGGAAACCGCTGCAGCGAAACCGCGGCAGCGTTGATCCTTCAGACAACGGCCGGGAGCTGGGACATGGTCTAGAAGATATACTGCGGCTGAATCGCCGTGAACTGCTGCTGCTGCATCTCGAGCGGAACTTGGAGACCTTGAGAGTGCACCATGAATGGGGAATCGGAGAGCCGGAAAGCGACCTAGGACTTTGCCGGCGGCGGCTGGAGGGGGATTCAAAGAAGAGGTCTATCTGGTCGCGGATGCATGGCGCCTTGCGGCAGAGGTTGACGCCGAGCTGGGCCTCCGCCCGACCTCCTCCTCTGCAACACCGGAAGCACTACCTCCACCGCGCAGTCGCCGGAAAGACAATCTCAACCGCGCGATCTCGCATCTCCACTGGCGGCCGCCGCCAGCCCACCACTGCCGCGCGCTCATCATGCGCGTCCACCGCGTCCTCGCCGGCGTACAACCCACGACCACGCGCGCGCCCCACACCTCCACCGTGGGCAAACCGACCACCGCAGCCCTGCCCCCACCACCACGCGGTTGCCGGCAGATCCACCTCCATGACCTCCTGATCCCACCACCGTTGTTGGGATGTGGTCGAGGCCGCTGTCCGAGGAGGTGATATTAGAGAGAGAATCGAGGATCTCATTGTGCTGTGGATGAGCCTTGGCGGTGGCAATGGGGCCTGGACTGGTGGCCACGACACATGGAGCCGCGGCGAATTAGGAACCCGGTCTGGCGGGGCGCGAGAGTCCTGGCCGGCGCCAGCGGTGCGCCGGAGACCAAGTCGGTGGCGGGCGGCGCAGCAGGTTTGTGCCTTGACGGTAAATGGGGGCGTGTGGGAGGTGGTTATCCTGGGAAGCAGGGGCAAGCTAGTCGTCGTCGCCAACAGGTGGAGCCGTGGAGGTGGAGAGAGAAAATGGGAGCATAGGCGGTATGAGCCACAGTGCATTGATCGCGGTGGTGGAAATAGTGCAGCACCGCTTTGACTTACTGACTCACTTAGGACATGGCCCACCATAGACAGAAAACTAAAATAACTACATGCACCCAGCCAGAAGAAATATCCCAAGAGATCACGTAAAAGGACCAACAAAAAGTGGAAGAGGACACCGAAAATGCACACAAGAAAAACATAACCCCTAAACCACATACGTGTCACCCTATGGTTAATCCCAAAAATAATTCAAAATTTGGAGAAAAAAGAACTTTGTTACCAAATAGTATAGTACTTATACTAGGGTTCGAACTTGGGTCTCCTCGCTTCGTGGAGCGTTGTTGTAAGCAGGGAGCTAATGGTCGGATAATGTACGAAAACGGGGAAAACATTGTACTATTTCTTTAGCCAACACACAAATTAATGGGTTGGCCCACTTGAAATTGCCTTCGGGCGATGCATTGTAGCTCCCACTAATGAATGACAACTGTCAATTCCTTTACACCGACGAGGTCGACCGTTACCACGGGCCGCACACCCCCCACCCCCCCACCCCGCTAGGGCTGGCCTGTCGCTCGTCGTTTATTTCTGTTTTCTGCTTTTGTTTTTTTGTTTTTCTTTCCTTTTCCTTTTTCCTTTCTGTTTATTTGCTTTTGTTTCTGTTTTTTCATTTCTGTTTATTTTTATTTTTGTTAAAATTTGAAAATCGTCCAAATTCGAAAAATGTTCAAAAAAAAATTAAAAAAATTTATTCGAAAAATTTGAAATTGAAAATATTGTCATATTAAAAATGGTCAAACTTTGAAAAATATACAATCTTAAAAAAATTCAAAATTTTAAAATAGTTAGATTTTTTGTAAATTTGAGATTTTTTAAAAAATAAACTTTCGAAATTTAGAAATTCTGAATTTTAAAAAATTCAGCTGGAAAACTTAAAAAGAAAAAAAAACAGAAAAGAAAAAAAGAGAAGACGAAAACAAAACAAATAAAAAAAAGGTGAGAGAAACAGTGGGCCGGCCCAGCTGGGATTGTGCGGCGCCTGGTCCGTGCTCCCAAAACGTGACCTCGGAGATGGGTCCTCCTCCCTGGCGCCCGCGCGCCCCCTATCCTACACTTCGCAGAAGAATCAGTCAGCTGGGCCTACTCTTTCGCGGCCCATTTAGGTCGGGCAAAAACGCGGTGCGCCTGCTAGTGCATATGTACGTAGTGCCGTTCTGGCCGCTTAATCCATCCAAGTGACGTTCTGGCCGCTTAATCCATGCACGTGACGCTCTGGCCGCTTAATCCATGCACGCGACGCATACGTACTCCACCTAATTCGTGCATGCAACGCTCCCTGTCCCTGCCGCTTAATCCATGCATGGCGTATGTGCTCTGCTGCCAAGCTTTCTCCTAGCTACTTCTTCTTTACTTGCACATGGCTCGTACGGAGAAAAGATGCATAGCTACATTTTTTTCTCAAAAAATGCATGAGCACGGTCATGATTATTTGTCTTAAGTATTTTACACGCAAAGTTCTTGATTTGCACATGGAGGGACAAACGTGCTTGCTTGCTAACGTAGATAGCAAACTATAGTTAGCTAGGCTCATCTTAATAGATTTTTTTAACAGATCTTAGCAGAATGAAAATGCATAGTACAAAAAGAGATGGACCAAACATAAAATAATCAAGCTAGAAGTCCCGATAAACAGTGCAGAACAACATGCTAGGTAGAGGGGAACAAGAGCTTAAACAGTGCAGAACAACATCCTAGACAGAAGGGACCAAGAGCTTAGACGAGAGGAACAATAACCTTGATGGAGCGGAACAACAACCTCAACGAAGGGGAACACTAGCCTAGACGGTAGGGAACAACACCCTAGACGGAGGGGAACAACATCTAGACAGCAGGGAACAACAACCTCAACGAAGCGGAACAATAGCTAGACAGTAAGGAACAACAGCCTAGACGGAGAGGAACAATGACCTACATGGAGGGGAACAACGACATAGACGGTGGGGAACAACGACCTACACGGAGGGGAACAACGGCCTAGAATGGTGGGGAACAACGACTTACACAGATGGGAACAACGACATAGACGACGGGGAACAACGACCTACACGAGGGGAACAACAGCCTAGACAGCGAGGAAAAACGACCTACACGGAGGGGAACAACGGCATAGACGGCGGGGAACAAAGACCAACACGGAGGGGAACAACGGCCTAGAATGGCGAGGAACAACGACTTACACGAAGGGGAACAACGGTATAAACCGAGAGAAATAACGACCTACACGGAGGGGAACAACAGCCTAGACAGTGGGGAACTACAACCTATATGAAGAGGAACAATAGCCTAGGTGGAGTGGAACAACAACTTAAATGGAGGAAAACCATGAAAAAACAAAAAAAAAAGGTGAAAGAAACATATAAAAAGAAAAAATCCTAACTAAAACTGAAGGCAGGATATACCTATAAACATGAATAGAAAAGAAAAAAGGAAAGAAACATACCAAAGAAAAGAAATAAAAAAAAGGAAAAAAGCAACTGTCCTATGATTGGTGGAGAACCTAGCATTGGTCGCTTGTCCAGAGAAGGGAAAAAAACTCACCCGCGCTTGCACGTACGAGCGGATTAACGAGAACAGGAAGCCAAAGACTGGCAGACTGCACGTCCGCGTGACTTGCGTGCAAGGAACCAAAAACGAACCATTAACGTAGCTAAACGGGCTGAGCCCACGTCCAAATACCTTGAGCGCTACCGAGCAGTTCCCAGAGCAGCGTTCACTGCCCGCTTCCAACGGTGGAAGGATAACAGGCCGCTGCAACATTGGCCCGCTCTGGCCCAGGGTCCTTTCATAGCAGACCACCATTTTTTTTCCTCCTAACAATTTATCTTTTTATCCTCCTATCAGCAGGGCCTGAAGATAGGGAATTAAAACTCGAAACTCACGAGCTAAATGAGTAACTCGGCTCGACTCGAACTCAGTGTATAACGAGCCAAGCTAAGTTTCATATTTTGTCGTTAAACAAGTTCAGTTCAAGCTAAACGTGTCGAGTTCATCGAACTCGCGAGTAGCTCGTTTAGCTAAACGTGTCGATTTCAGGCCTGCAATTTCTACATTTTACATTTACTGAGGTCGCTGACTTGTGTTGCAACGGATTTTAACGACCATGTTTACCTCATGTATTTTTTGTGTTTACTTTAACATGGAGACAGCTTAAACACCACAACCTGCGAAGCTAAGGGGTTGTACTGTTGATCTGTACATTCTGACGTCTAGAAGCTGCTTATATTGAGCGGTGGATGTATGTTACTTAACAATACAGAACGAACTCGTGAACGAAGCTAAGGGGAACGAATTTTCAGTGAATGGGAGAATAGGCATTCACGGGAGAAATTTTGAAGGGAGGCGATTCTCAGGCGATCTGGCGATTCTCAGGCGAACTCGCGCCGCCGCCGCTCCTTCCACCACCCACGCCCCCCTGACCCCCCGTAGCCAGTGGTACTCGCCAGTGCGCTCGGCGGAGAAGCATGTCCATCCCAAAGTGGACGGCGGGGTTCCCATCGTTCGCCGAGGAGATGAGGTGGGGAGAAGAGCGGAAGCGGACGGAGAGGGAAGCGGTGATGGCGGAGGAGAGGAAACAGGCGCTATTGCGGCGGAAATTGCTGATCCTCCAGATCAGCTTTGCCTCCGAGTGGGCGATCGAGCAGATGGCGAGAGGCTGGCGCCCGCAGATCTCGGGGCAGGGCCTCGAGGAGCAGGTTGCGGCGGCGCTAGCAATGATCAAGCTCAAGGAGCCCGACGATCCGATGAGGCTCATGGCGGAGCAGGGGTTGGAAGACCTGGAAAACTGGACGCCATGAGCGTCATGGATTGTGGGTTGCATCGGAGATCCTCTGTTTCTGATGGCGATGGTACTGGTTCTGCTAGTCCTGGTGCTAGGAGATCGGTGGATTTGCGACGGCGAATGGAGAGGATCCGCCGTGGTAACCCATCTCCGGCTAGGGGAGGCTCGCCGGAGAGATTTGGGGGAGATTCTCGAAGGTTCCAGAAGCTTTCCATGCCGTTTGGCAACGTTGTGATGTCTTCATCTGGTACCCGACGATCTTCGGCAGTTTCAAATCCAGCCGTTGAGGTGGTGGCGGCTTCCAGAAATACGCCTTCTAAGGTGGATAAGTCTGGAGCGACTACGCTTGTGACAGACAAAAATCATTTGGCAGATCTAGGTTTCCGCCTGGGTCTCAGACACTAGTCTGGGTCAGGAGGGAGCTGGTCCGAGCCAGATCTTTCACTCCAGCTGATTGCCACCCCGCTGGGGCAGGTTTTCTACCAAAACCAACGATTGTCAAGTTCTCAGATCTGTGGGGTGCTGAAGCTGGAAGGAGACCATACGCAGAGATTGCCAAGATGGCGGGAGGTGGTCGAGGTGGTGGAAGAGGGGGTGGAGTTGGTGGTGGCCGTGGTCACAGTAGCCGCCAGTTGCTGTGGCGACAAATTCCTCCTCTCTTGGTGGCGCCTCTGATCCGGTCCTGATCAAATCGGAATTCCCCCAGGGCTTGGGGCAACAGATGGGTGCTGCTAGCCAAGGTATGTTCCCAATGATGAATCCCAACATGTGGAATGTTCCGATGAATCAGTGGCAGCAATTCTTTGGCAACCAGTAGTTCCCCCCCCCCCCCCATGGTTTCAACCCTATGATGATGATGCCGCCGGGGATTTCTATTGGAGATATGCCCAAGAGGCAATAATAAAGTGGTTATTATAATATCTTTGTGTTTATGATAAATGTTTGCATACCATGCTATAATTGTATTAACCGAAACATTGATACATGTGTGTTATGTAAACAACAAAGGAGTCCCTAGTAAGCCTCTTGTATAACTAGCTTGTTGATTAATGGATGATCATGGTTTCGTGATCATGAACATTGGATGTTATTAATAACAAGGTTATGTCATTAGTTGAATGATATAATGGACACACACCCAAATAAGCGTAGCATAAGATCAAGTCATTAAGTTCAAAATGCTATAAGCTTTCGATACATAGTTGTCTTAGTCCTTCGACCATGAGATCATGTAAATCACTTACACCGGAAGGGTACTTTGATTACATCAAACGCCATTGCGTAAATGGGTGGTTATAAAGATGGGATTAAGTATTTGGAAAGTGTGAGTTGAGGCATATGGATCAATAGTGGGATTTGTCCATCCCGATGACGGATAGATATACTGGGCCCTCTCGGTGGAATGTCATCGATTAGCTTGCAAGCATATGATTTGATCATAAGAGATGACATACCGCGGTACGAGTAAAGAGTACTTGTCGGTAACGAGGTTGAACAAGGTATGGAGATACCGATGATCAAACCTCGGACAAGTAGAATATCGTGTGACAAAGGGAATTGGCATCGTATGTAAATGGTTCAATCGATCACTAAGTCATCGTTGAATATGTGGGAGCCAATATGGATCTCCAGATCCCGCTATTAGTTATTGCTCGGAGAGGAGTCTCGACCATGTCTGCATAGTTCGCGAACCGTAGGGTGACGCGCTTAAGGTTCGATGTCGCATAAGTAGATTTGAATATGGTATGGAGACGAAGTTTGTTCGGAGTCTCGGATATGATCCAGGATGTCACGAGGAGGTCCGGAATAGTCCGGAGAATAAGATTCATATAAGGGAAGTTGATTTCTGGTTTCGAAAAGTTCGGGATTTTTCCGGTGGTTGACGGAAGGTTCTAGAAGGTTCCGGAAGGGTCCACCATGGGGCCCACGACCTAGGAGGCCTAGCATGGGCCGAGGGATGCTCCCTGGCCTAATGGGCCAGGGGCACATGGTCCCCAAGGCCCAGGCCGGCCAACCCCTAGGGTTTCCCGGGGATCAACTTGGGGGGGGAAAGCCCTCTCCCCCTCTTGGCCGCCGCCCCCAACCCTAGATGGGAAGGGGGCCACCTTGGCCGGCTGGCCCCCTATATAAAGGGAGGGGGTGGCCGGCCACACCCCCATCCATTGCCTCCTCCTCCGGCCGCCTCCTCCACCATACGCCGCTCCGGCAGGCGGCAGGTTTTCTTCCTCCACCTCCACCACCACGCCGTCGTGCTGCTGGATTTTGGCGGAGATCTACCACACCTCCGCTGCCCGCTGGAACGGGAGAGGAAGGAGCTTCATCGACACTGTACGCGCGACCGAGTACGGAAGTGATGCCGGATTGCAGCACTGGGGACGATCGTCTACATCAACAAAGAGATTAATCTCGTAGACTTTGGAATCTTCGAGGGTTAGTATCATCTCCATCTCGTTGCTTCGATCTTGTAGATTAGATCTTGGGTGTTCCATAGATTAGATCTATTGGTTTTATTCGTCTTGCGGTAGGAAAATTTTTGTTTTCTATGCTACGAACCCCATCAGTGGCATCAGAGCCAGGTTTATGCATAGATCTGTTGCACGAGTAGAACACAATGGTTTTGTTGCTTTAGTTTGTGTACTTTGCTTCTTGCGGGATGGTGGGATGAAGCGGCCCGGGCTAACTTTACATGACCGCGTCTCATGAGACTTGCTCCACGCTTGACGTGCAACTTGTATTGCATAAGTGGCTTTGCGGGTGTCTGCCTCTCCCACCATAGTAAAGATTGTAATTTACACTTCTATTGTCAACACTAGTATCACCGTTGTGGTTCATGTTCGTAGGTAGATTGGATCTTACTCGAAAACCCTAAACCACGTAAAATATGCAAACCAAATTAGAGGCGTCTAACTTGTTTTTGCAGGGTTTGGTGATGTGATATGGCCATGATGTGATGATGATTATATTTGATGTATGAGATGTTCATTATTGTATTATGGCAACCGGCAGGAGCCTAATGGTTGTCTTTAATTTTTGTTAAAGACCTGCGTGTCTATTCATCATGTAATAGCTTTATTTCAAGTAGTTGTTATAGTAGCTATAAGTGATGGACAACCATGAAGCGGCGCCACTGACCTTGACGCCATGCTGGTGATGATGGAGATCATGTCCGTGCTTTGGAGATGGAGATCAAAAGCACAAAAAGAAAGGCCATATCATATCACACATTATGAATTGCATGTGATGTTAATCCTTTTATGCATCTTATTTTGCTTAGATCGCGACGGTAGCATTATAAGATGATCCCTCTCACTAAATATCAAGATAATAAAGTGTTCATCCTTAGTATGCACCGTTGCTAAGACTTGTCGTTTCGAAGCATCTCGTGATGATCGGGTGTGATAGACTCTACATGTGCATACAACGGGTGCAAGCTAGATTTGCACACGTAGATACCAAGGTTGCCTTGACGAGCCTAGCAGACATGGTCTCGGAACACGGGATACCGAAAGGTAGAGCATGAGTCATATGAATGATATGATGAACACTTTGAGTGTTCGCCTTTGAAGCTACATCTTTTCTCGTGAAGATCGGACTTGGTGTAGTGGATTTGGTTCGTGTAATCACTAAGACAATGCGAGGGATGTTGTTTTAAGTGGGAGTTCACCTAGTTAATTTAAGAATTAAACTTGAACTCAATTTATCATAAACTTAGTCTAAACTCTTTGCAAATATGTTGTAGATCATGGCGCCCCCTCCATCAATTTTAACCAGTTCCTAGAGAAAGAAAAGCTTAAGGGCAATGGTAGCAACTTCACCGACTGGTTCCGTCATGTGAGGATTTTCCTCACTGGTGGAAGCCTGCAATATGTGCTCGAAGCACCGCTAGGTCCCCCACCACCTCCTGTAGTATCCGAGGACATAAAGAATGTTTATGAGACTCGGGCTATTCGGTACTCCGAAGTTCAGTGTGCCATCTTGTGCAGCTTAGAGGCAGAGCTCCAAAAGCGTTTTGAGCACCACGACCCATGTGAGATGATGCGTGAGCTCAAACTTATATTTGAAACTCATGCGGCCGTGGAGAGCTATGAGGCCTCGAAACAGTTCTTTAGCTGCATGATGGAAGAGGGCAGCTCCGTTAGTGAGCACATGTTCGCCATGTCCGGACATGCCAAGAAGCTCAGTGACATGGGGATGATGATCCCTAACTAGCTGGGTATTCACCGTGTCCTTCAATCACTGCCACCAAGTTACAAGAACTTCGTGATGAACTACAACATGAACATGAATAAAGATTTACCTGAACTCTTTTCCATGCTGAAATCTGCTGAAGTTGAGATTAAAAAGGAGAATCAAGTGTTGATGGTCAACAAGACCACCAGTTTCAAGCAGGGCAAGCCTAACAAGGGTAACTTCAAGAAGGGCGGCAAGAAAGTTGCAACGCATCCTGAGAAGCCTAAGGCTGGTCCTAAACCTGAGACTGTGTGCTATTACTGCCAGGGGAAGGGGCAAATTGCCCCAAATACTTGGCCGATCTGAAGAGCGGCCACGTCAAAAGAAAGGTATATTTGATATACATGTTATTGATGTCTATCTTACTGGTTCTCGTAGTAGTGCTGGGTATTTGATACTGGTTCGGTTGCTCACATTTGTAACTCGAAAGGAACTGCGGAATAGACGAAGCTCGGCAAGAGACGAGGTGACGATGCACGTTGGAAATGGATCCAAAGTCGATGTGATCGCCGTCGGCACGCTCCATCTACCTTCGGGATTAGTTTTAAACCTCAATAATTGTTATTTGGTACCTGCGTTGAGCATGAACATTATATCTGGATCTTGTTTAATGCAAGACGGTTATTCGTTTAAGTCTGAGAATAATGGTTGTTCGATTTATATGAGTAATGTCTTTTATGGCCATGCACCTGAGATGAATGATTTATTCTTGTTAAATCTCGATAGTAGTGATACACATGTTCATAACATTGATGCTAAGAGAATTTAATTGAATGATAATTCTACTTATATGTGGCACTGTCGACTTGGTCATATTGGAGTGAAGCGCATGAAGAAACTCCATTCCGATGGACTTCTTGAGTCACTTGACTTTGAGTCACTTGACAGATGCGAGGCATGTCTAATGGGAAAAATGACTAAGACTCCATTTTCTGGTACAATGGAGCGAGCTACAGACTTATTGGAAATCATACATACCGATGTGTACGGACCAATGAGTGTAGCATCGCGCGGTGGTTATCGTTATGTTCTAACCTTCACGGATGATCTGAGTAGATATGGATATATTTACTTTATGAAACATAAGTCCGAGACTTTTGAGAAGTTCAAGGAATTCCAAAGTGAAGTAGAAAATCAGCGTAACAAGAAGATTAAGTTTCTGCGTTCTGATCGCGGAGGCGAATATCTGAGTTATGAGTTTGGCATGCATTTAAAGAAATGCGGAATACTTTCACATTGACACCGCCGGGAACACCACAGCGCAATGGTGTGTCCGAACGTCGTAATCGAACTCTCTTAGATATGGTTCGGTCTATGATGTCTCTTACCGATTTGCCGTTGTCGTTTTGGGGTTATGCATTCGCATTCACTTTAAATAGGGCACCATCTAAATCCGTTGAAACGACACCGTATGAATTATGGTTTGGGAAGAAACCTAAGCTGTCGTTCCTTAAAGTTTGGGGTTGCGAAAGAAGTTACAACCTGACAAGCTAGAACCCAAAGCGGAGAAATGCGTCTTCATAGGATACCCTAAAGAAACAATTGGGTACACCTTCTATCACAGATCCGAAGACAAAATCTTTGTTGCCAAGAACGGATCCTTTCTTGAGAAGGAGTTTCTCACTAAAGAAGTGACTGGAAGGAAAGTAGAACTCGACGAGGTTGATGAACCTTCTCTCCTAGATCAGAGTACCACAGTGCCGGAAGAAGTTTCTGCGCAGCCTATGCCGATAGGAGAGGAAGCAAATGATGATGATCATGAAACTTCGAACGAGGAAGCTACTGAACCTCGCAGATCGACGAGGGAACGTACCACTCATGATTGGTATGATCCTGTCTAAATGTCATGATTGTGGACAACAATGATGAGGACCCTGCGACGTATGAAGAAGCGATGATGAGCCCAGATTCCAACAAATGGCAAGAAGCCATGAAATTCGAAATGGGATCCATGTATGATAACAAAGTATGGACTTTGGTAGACTTACCTGATAGCCGCAAGGCTGTCGAGAATAAATGGATCTTCAAGAGAAAAACAGATGCTGATGGTAATATTACTGTCTATAAAGCTCGACTTGTCGCAAAGGGTTTCGACAAATTCAAGGAGTTGACTACGATGAGACTTTCTCACCTGTAGCGAAGCTAAAGTCTGTGAGGATTTTGTTAGCAATAGCTGCATTTTTCGATTATGAGATTTGGCAGATGGATGTCAAAACGGCGTTCCTCAATGGTGATATTGAGGAAGAGTTGTATATGGTACAACCCAAAGGTTTTGTCGATCCTGAAAATGTTGACAAGGTATGCAAACTTCAGCGTTCCATTTATGGATTGAAGCAAGCATCCCGGAGTTGGAATCTACGCTTTGATAGAGTGATCAAAGACTTCGGTTTTATACGGACTCATGGTGAGGCCTGTATTTACAAGAAAGTGAGTGGGAGTTCTGTAGCGTTCCTGATATTATATGTAGATGACATATTATTGATTGGGAATGATATAGAACTATTAAGCAGTTAAAGGTTATTTGAATAAGTGTTTTTCAATGAAAGACCTTGGTGAAGCAGCGTACATTTTAGGCATCAAGATTTATAGAGATAGATCAAGACGCCTAATAGGCCTTTCACAGTACATACTGGACAAGATTCTAAAGAAGTTTAGAATGGATGAAAGCAAGAAAGGGTTCTTGCCTATGTTGCCAGGTAAGGTCTTGAGTAAGACTCAAGGTCCGGCTATGAAAGAGAAAGGATGAGCAAGATCCCCTATGCTTCGGCAGTAGGCTCTCTCATGTATGCCATGCTGTGTGCTAGACCGGATATCGCACATGCTGTTAGTTTGACCAGCAGATATCAAAGTGATCCAGGAATGGAACACTGGACAGCGGTCAAGAATATCCTGAAGTACTTGAAAAGGACTAAGGATATGTTTCTTTGTTATGGCGGTGACTGATGTCTACGCCCCCTCCTTTTCCTGTAGACAGTGTTGGGCCTCCAAGAGCAGAGGTTTGTAGAACAGCAGCAAGTTTCCCTTAAGTGGATCACCCAAGGTTTATCGAACTCAGGGAGGAAGAGGTCAAAGATATCCCTCTCATGCAACCCTGCAACCACAAAGCAAGAAGTCCCTTGTGTCCCCAACACACCAAATAGGTGTACTAGTTCGGCGAAGAGATAGTGAAATACGGGTGGTATGAATAAGTAGCAACGGTGCAAAATAGCTTGCTGGCGTGTAGTTGATGGTGGTAGTATGCAGCAGTAGTAACGTAAAAAGAAACAAGCAGCGATAGCGATATTTAGGAACAAGGCCTAGGGATTAGACTTTCGCTAGTGGACACTCTCAACATTGATCACATAAGAATAGATAAATGCATACTCTACACTCTTGTTGGATGATGAACACATTGCGTAGGATTACACGAACCCTCAATGCCGGAGTTAACAAGCTCCACAATTCAATGTTCATATTTAAATAACCTTAGAGTGCATGAAAGATCAATTCGACTAAACCAAGTACTAGCATAGCATGCACACTGTCACCTTCATGCTATGTAGGAGGAATAATACACATCAATACTATCATAGCAATAATTAACTTCATAATCTACAAGAGATCATAATCATAGCATAAACCAAGTACTAACACGGATGCACACACTGTCACCATTACACCGTGCATGAGGAATAAAACTACTTTAATAACATTGCTAGAGTAGCACATAGATAAATTGTGATACAAAACACATTGCAATCATAAAGAGATATAAATAAGCACTTCACTATGCCATTCATAACAGTGAATAAGTATTCTGTGAAATATAGCCTAAGAGACCCACACGGTGCACACACTGTCACCTTTACACACGTGGGACAAGGAGTCTCCGGAGATCACATAAGTAAAACCCACTTGACTAGCATAATGACATCTAGATTACAAGCATCATCATATGAATCTCAATCATGTAAGGCAGCTCATGAGATTATTGTATTGAAGTACATAGGAGAGAGATGAACCACATAGCTACCGGTACAGAGCCTCGATGGAGAACTACTCCCTCCTCATGGGAGACAGAGCGTTGATGAAGATGGCGGTGGTGTCGATGGAGAAGCCTTCCGGGCACTTCCCCTCCGGCAGCGTGCGGAACAGAGACTGTCCCCGGATCTTGGCTCGCGATGGCGGCGGCTCGGAAGGTTTCGTGGGTTTCGTCCTTCGTAATAGGGTTTTCGCGACGGAGGCTTTAAATAGGCGGGGAAGCCTCGGAGGGGGGGCCACCACACCATAGGGCGGCGCGGCCCCCTCCGGCCGCGGTGGTGGTGTGGGGCCCCGGGCTTCCTCTCGGCTCTCGGGTGTTCCGGATGGTTCCGGGAAAATAGGAACCCGGGTCTTGATTTCGTCCGATTCCGAGAATATTTCGTTACTAGGATTTCTGAAACCAAAAACAGCAAAAAACAGAACTGGCACTTCGGCATCTTGTTAATAGGTTAGTTCCAAAATGCACGAATATGACATGAAGTGTGCATAAAACATGTAGATATCATCAATAATGTGGCATGGAACATAAGAAATTATCGATACGTCGGAGACGTATCGCATCCCAAGCTTAGTTCTGCTCGTCCCGAGCAGGTAAAACGATAGCAAAGATAATTTCGAAGTGACATGCCATCATAACCTTGATCATATTGTAAACATATGTAATGAATGCAGCGATCAAAACAATGGTAATGACATGAGTAAACAACTGAATCATAAAGCAAAGACTTTTCATGAATAGTACTTCAAGACAAGCATCAATAAGTCTTGCATAAGAGTTAACTCATAAAGCAATAAATCAAAGTAAAGGTATTGAAGCAACACAAAGGAAGATTAAGTTTCAGCGGTTGCTTTCAACTTATAACATGTATATCTCATGGATATTGTCAATGTAAAGTAATATAACAAGTGCAATATGCAAGTATGTAGGAATCAATGCACAGTTCACACAAGTGTTTGCTTCTTGAGGTGGAGAGAGATAGGTGAACTGACTCAACATAAAAGTAAAGAGAATGGTCCTTCAAAGAGGAAAGCATCGATTGCTATATTTGTGCTAGAGCTTTTATTTTGAAAACATGAAACAATTTTGTCAACGGTAGTAATAAAGCATATGAGTTATGTAAATTATATCTTACAAGTTGCAAGCCTCATGCATAGTGTACTAATAGTGCCCGCACCTTGTCCTAATTAGCTTGGACTACCGGATCATCGCAATGCACATGTTTTAACCAAGTGTCACAATGGGGTACCTCCATGCCGCCTGTACAAAGGTCTAAGGAGAAAGCTCGCATTGGATTTCTCGCTATTGATTATTCTCAACTTAGACATCCATACCGGGACAACATAGACAACAGATAATGGACTCCTCTTTTATGCATAAGCATGTATCAACAATTAATAATTTTCTCATATGAGATTGAGGATATATGTCCAAAACTGAAACTTCCACCATGAATCATGGCTTTAGTTAGCGGCCCAATGTTCTTCTCTAACAATATGCATGCTTAACCATAAGGTGGTAGATCTCTCTTACTTCAGACAAGACGAACATGCATAGCAACTTACATGATATTCAACAAAGAATAGTTGATGGCGTCCCCAGAAACATGGTTATCGCACAACAAGCAACTTAATAAGAGATAAAGTGCATAAGTACATATTCAATACCACAATAGTTTTTAAGCTATTTGTCCCATGAGCTATATATTGCAAAGGCGAATGATGGAAATTTAAAGGTAGCACTCAAGCAATTTACTTTGGAATGGCGGAGAAATACCATGTAGTAGGTAGGTATGGTGGACACAAATGGCATAGTGGTTGGCTCAAGGATTTTGGATGCATGAGAAGTATTCCCTCTCGATACAAGGTTTAGGCTAGCAAGGTTATTTGAAACAAACACAAGGATGAACGGTGCAGCAAAACTCACATAAAAGACATATTGTAAACATTATAAGACTCTACACCGTCTTCCTTGTTGTTCAAACTCAATACTAGAAATTATCTAGACCTTAGAGAGACCAAATATGCAAACCAAATTTTAGCATGCTCTATGTATTTCTTCATTAATGGGTGCAAAATATATGATGCAAGAGCTTAAACATGAGCACAACAATTGCCAAGTATCACATTATCCAAGATATTATAGCAAATACTACATGTATCATTTTCCAATTCCAACCATATAACAATTTAACGAAGAGGAAACTTCGCCATGAATATTATGAGCTAAGAACACATGTGTTCCTACGAACCAGAGGAGCGTGTCTCTCTCCCACACAAGCATGAACTTATTCAAACATAAACAAAAACAAAAGCAAACAGACGCTCCAAGTAAAGTACATAAGATGTGACCGAATAAAAATATAGTTTCAAGGGAGGAACCTGATAAATGTGTCGATGAAGAAGGGGATGCCTTGGGCATCCCCAAGCTTAGATGCTTGAGTCCTCTTGAAATATGCAGGGATGAACCACCGGGCATCCCCAAGCTTAGACTCTTCACTCTTCTTGATCATAGTATATCATCTTCCTCTCTTGACCCTTGAAAACTTCCTCCACACCAAACTCGAAACAAACTCATTAGAGGGTTAGTGCATAATCAAAAACTCACATGTTCAGAGGTGACACAATCATTCTTAACACTTCTGGACATTGCTCAAAGCTACTGGAAGGTAATGGAACAAAGAAATCCACCCAACACGAAAGAAGCAATGCGAAATAAAAGGCAGAATCTGTCAAAACAGAACAGTCCGTAAAGACGAATTTTAAAAGGGCAACAGACTTGCTCAGATGAAAATGCCCAAATTGAATGAAAGTTGCGTACATATCTGAGGATCAAGCACGTAAATTGGCAGATTTTTCTGAGTTACCTACAGAGAGGCAGGTCGAAATTCGTGACAGCAAGAAATCTGTTTCTGCGCAGTAATCCAAATCTAGTATCAACCTTGCTATCAACGACTTTACTTGGCACAACAAAACACAAAAATAAGATAAGGAGAGGTTGCTACAGTATTAAACAACTTCCAAGACACAAATATAAAACAAAGTACTGTAGCAAAATAAACACATGGGTTATCTCCCAAGAAGTGCTTTCTTTATAGCCATTAAGATGGGCTCAGCTTTTAATGATGCACTCGAAAGAAATAGTAATTGAAGCAAAAGAGAGCATCAAGAGGCAAATTCAAAACACATTTAAGTCTAACATGCTTCCTATGCATAGGAATCTTGTAAATAAACAAGTTCATGAAGAGCAAAGTAACAAGCATAGGAAGATAGAACAAGTGTAGCTTCAAAAATTTCAGCACATAGAGAGGTGTTTTAGTAACATGAAAATTTCTACAACCATATTTTCCTCTCTCATAATAACTTTCAGTAGCAACATGAGCAAACTCAACAATATAACTATCACATAAAGCATTCTTATCATGAGTCTCATGCATAAAATTATTACTCTCCACATAAGCATAATCAATTTTATTAGTTGTAGTGGGAGCAAATTCAACAAAGTAGCTATCATTATTATTCTCATCAAGTGTAGGAGGCATAGTATAATTCACAACAAAATTTACTCTCCATAGTAGGTGGCACCAAAAGACCACTATCATTATAATCATCATAAATAGGAGGCAAAGTATCATCAAAGAAAATTTTCTCCTCAATGCTTGGGGGACTAAAAAGATCATGAAAACCAGCTTCCCCAAGCTTAGAACTTTCTATATTATTATCAACAATGGTGTTCAAAGCGTTTATACTAATATTACTACCAGCATGCAAATAAGATTTCATAGGTTTTTTCATTTTCGCATCAAACAATCCATGTTTTAAATCAGGAAATAGAATAAGAAGCTCATTCTTGTCCATTATGCCAAACTAGTGTAAACAAGAAACAAAAAGATGCAATTGCAGGATCTAAAGGAAATAGCTTCGAGTACTTACAACGGCGAAAATAACTTAGTAGCCGAGATCCGGAGTGTGAGTACCTTTTACCTTTCCTCCCCGGCAACGGCGCCAGAAAATAGCTTGATGTCTACGCCCCTCCTTTTCCTGTTGGGCCTCCAAGAGCAGAGGTTTGTAGAACAGCAGCAAGTTTCCTTAAGTGGATCACCCAAGGTTTATCGAACTCGGGAGGAAGAGGTCAAAGATATCCCTCTCATGCAACCCTGCAACCACAAAGCAAGAAGTCACTTGTGTCCCCAACACACCAAATAGGTGTACTAATTCGGCGAAGAGATAGTGAATACAGTGGTATGAATAAGTAGCAACGGTGCCGAAAATAGCTTGATGGCGTGTAGTTGATGGTGGTAGTATTGCAAAGTAGTAACGCAGTAAAACAAGAAACAAGCAGCGATAGCAGATTTAGGAACAAGGCCTAGGGATTAGACTTTCGCTAGTGGACACTCTCAACATTGATCACATAAAGAATAGATAAATGCATACTCTACACTCTTGTTGGATGATGAACACATTGCGTAGGATTACACGAATCCTCAATGCCGGAGTTAACAAGCTCCACAATTCAATGTTCATATTTAAATAACCTTAGAGTGCATGAAAGATCAATTCGACTAAACCAAGTACTAGCATAGCATGCACACTGTCACCTTCATGCTATGTAGGAGGAATAATACACATCAATACTATCATAGCAATAATTAACTTCATAATCTACAAGAGATCATAATCATAGCATAAACCAAGTACTAACACGGATGCACACACTGTCACCATTTGCAGGAGGAATAAAACTACTTTAATAACATTGCTAGAGTAGCACATAGATAAATTGTGATACAAAACACATTGCAATCATAAAGAGATATAAATAAGCACTTCACTATGCCATTCATAACAGTGAATAAGTATTCTGTGAAATATAGCCTAAGAGACCCACACGGTGCACACACTGTCACCTTTACACACGTGGGACAAGGAGTCTCCGGAGATCACATAAGTAAAACCCACTTGACTAGCATAATGACATCTAGATTACAAGCATCATCATATGAATCTCAATCATGTAAGGCAGCTCATGAGATTATTGTATTGAAGTACATAGGAGAGAGATGAACCACATAGCTACCGGTACAGCCCCGAGCCTCGATGGAGAACTACTCCTCCTCATGGGAGACACGTTGATGAAGATGGCGGTGGTGTCGATGGAGAAGCCTTCCGGGGCACTTCCCCGTCCGGCAGCGTGCCGGAACAGAGACTCCTGTCCCCGATCTTGGCTTCGCGATGGCGGCGCTGGAAGGTTTCGTGGGTTTCGTCCTTCGTAATAGGGTTTTCGCGACGGAGGCTTTAAATAGGCGGAAGGGCAGCCTCGGAGGGGCTGGGGCCACCACACCATAGGGCGGCGCGGCCCCCCTCTCGGCCGCGCCAGGGTGTGTGGGGCCCCAGGGCTTCCCTCTGGCAGCTCTCGGTGTTCTGGATGGTTCCGGAAAAATAGGAACCGGGTCTTGATTTCGTCCGATTCCGAGAATATTTCGTTACTAGGATTTCGAAACCAAAAACAGCAGAAAACAGGAACTGGCACTTCGGCATCTTGTTAATAGGTTAGTTCCAAAATGCACGAATATGACATGAAGTGTGCATAAAACATGTAGATATCATCAATAATGTGGCATGGAACATAAGAAATTATCGATACGTCGGAGACGTATCAGTGACCAAGAGCTCGTTGTAACCAGTTACACCGATGCAAGTTGGAACACCGATCCTGATGACTCTAAGTCTCGGTCTGGGTACGTGTTTATATTGAATGGTGCGGCAGAAGCTGGAGCAGTTCCAAGCAGGCACGGTGGCGAAATCTTCAACGAATCTGAATATATAGCGGCTTCATAGGCTTCATCGAAGCGGTATGGATGAAGAGGTTCATTGTTGAGCTTGGTGTGGTTCCTAGTGCATTGGACCCGTTAGTCATTTATTGTGACAACACGGGTGCCATCGCCAATGCAAAGGAACCAAGGTCACACAAGAAGCTGAAGCATATCAAGCTGCGTTTTCATTCGATTCGCGAGTACATCGAAGATGGTGAAGTAGAGATTTGCAAAGTACACACAGATCTGAATGTTGCAGATCCGTTGACTAAATCTCTCCCTAGGGCAAAGCATGACCAACACCAGAATGCCATGGGTGTTAGGTACCTTACGATGTAATCTAGATTATTGACTCTAGTGCAAGTGGGAGACTGTTGGAGATATGCCCAAGAGGCAATAATAAAGTGGTTATTATATTATCTTTGTGTTTATGATAAATGTTTGCATACCATGCTATAATTGTATTAACCGAACAACAAAGGAGTCCCTAGTAAGCCTCTTGTATAACTAGCTTGTTGATTAATGGATGATCATGGTTTCGTGATCATGAACATTGGATGTTATTAATAACAAGGTTATGTCATTAGTTGAATGATATAATGGACACACACCCAAATAAGCGTAGCATAAGATCAAGTCATTAAGTTCAAAATGCTATAAGCTTTCGATACATAGTTGTCTTAGTCCTTCGACCATGAGATCATGTAAATCACTTACACCGGAAGGGTACTTTGATTACATCAAACGCCATTGCGTAAATGGGTGGTTATAAAGATGGGATTAAGTATTTGGAAAGTGTGAGTTGAGGCATATGGATTAATAGTGGGATTTGTCCATCCAGATGACGGATAGACTCTGGGCCCTCTCGGTGGAATGTCATCGATTAGCTTGCAAGCATATGATTTGATCATAAGAGATGACATACCGCGTACGAGTAAAGAGTACTTGTCGCTAACGAGGTTGAACAAGGTATGGAGATACCGATGATCAAACCTCGGACAAGTAGAATATCGTGTGACAAAGGGAATTGGCATCGTATGTAAATGGTTCAATCGATCACTAAGTCATCGTTGAATATGGGAGCCAATATGGATCTCCGATCCCGCTATTGGTTATTGCTCGGAGAGGAGTCTCGACCATGTCGCATAGTTCGCGAACCGTAGGGTGTCGTGCTTAAGGTTCGATGTCGCATAAGTAGATTTGAATATGGTATGGAGACGAAGTTTGTTCGGAGTCTCGGATATGATCCAGGATGTCACGAGGAGGTCCGGAATAGTCCGGAGAATAAGATTCATATAAGGGAAGTTGATTTCTGGTTTCGGAAAAGTTCGGGATTTTTCCGGTGGTTGACGGAAGGTTCTAGAAGGTTCCGAGGGGTCCACCATGGGGCCCACGACCTAGGAGGCCTAGCATGGGCCGAGGGGATGCTCCCTGGCCTAATGGGCCAGGGGCACATGGTCCCCAAGGCCCAGGCCGGCCAACCCCTAGGGTTTCCCCGGGATCAACTTGGGGGAGGGGAAAGCCCTCTCCCCTGGCCGCCGCCCCCCCAACCCTAGATGGGAAGGGGGCCACCTTGGCCGGCTGGCCCCCTATATAAAGAGGGGGTGGCCGGCCACACCCCCATCCATTGCCTCCTCCTCTCGGCCGCCTCTCCCTCCACCATACGCCCGGCTTAGGCGAAGCCTTGCAGTTTTCTTCCTCCACCTCCACCACCACGCCGTCGTGCTGGATTTTGGAGGAGATCTACCACACCTCCGCTGCCCGCTGGAACGGGAGAGGAAGGAGCTTCATCGACACCGTACGCGCGACCGAGTACGGAAGTGCTGCCGGATTGCAGCACCGGGGACGATCGTCTACATCAACAACGAGATTAATCTCGTAGACTTTGGAATCTTCGAGGGTTAGTCTCATCTCCATCTCGTTGCTTCGATCTTGTAGATTAGATCTTGGGTGTTCCATAGATTAGATCTATTGGTTTTATTCGTCTTGCGGTAAGAAATTTTTTGTTTTCTATGCTACGAACCCCATCAATTTCCCCTACTCTTCCTCAAACCAATAGTCAGGGGAGCAAACAGCAGCAAGTGTCTGGGAATAAGAACAAGAAGAAGATTTAGAAAGGGGCTACCTCTGATGGTCAGAAAAACAGTGGGGAAAAGTGGGGGAGTTTGATGCAGACTCCATCAACAAGTGGACCTGGGCCTGTTCTTGATCTCAAATTCAAGAATGTCACTTGTTACAATTGTGGAGAGCTGGGCCACTATGTTGGTATGTGCACTAGGGTGAAGAGATGTTTTATTTGCAGCAAGATAGGCCATCACATGGACAACTGCCTGATGTGGTATTCTCTCCTACCCACTGCTCAATATTGGGGTACTGCAAACCCTGGCCTAGGTTTCTTCCATGTGGAGGTAGAAGGACCTGAGGCTGTCCAATGGTTGAATATGGACAATGTTGGGATAGTGGTCATAAAAGAGGGTGAGATTTCTGCTGAAGAACTGGAGAAAAGTTTCAATGATATGTGGAAGGTCAACTGGTTCTGGCAGATTAGACAAGTTGGCCCTAAGAAGTTCCTGGTGAGGTTTCCCCCAAGCAAGAGGATCAAAGAGCTAGTGGAATACCCATCTATAAATCTCAAAAAAGAGGGAGTTGTGATCTATTTTGAGAATTGGGAGGGGGAGGCAGAACCTTTTGAAGAATTTCAAGAGATATGGGTCAAGATTTTTGGCATCCCACCTAAATGGCTGACATGGAAGACTATTTGTCAAGTTTCAACTGCTCTTGGTGTGCTAGTCAACATTGATTGGCAAGTCATTTTCAGAAGCTTCTATAAAGAGGTCAGAGTCAAAGTGGCTGTGAGGGACAAATCAAAAATCCCATCCAACAAACTTTTTGAGATGGAACAGTGTTTCTTCTTGATTAACTTTCTGGTGGAGAGTGATGGTGAAACTATTGAGGTTGATGGGGATGATGATGAAGATCCTGGTCAGAGTAATGAAGGGGACAAGGTTGATGATGATGCTGAGCTTGGTGATGACTTCAAGGCTCTTGATAAGAGTAATGCTGGTGGGAATAGCAACAAGATGGAAACTGATCCTTCCTATTCTGGGGGAAGAAGTGGTCCTAGGTCTACTTCTCAAATGGCTATGGAGTCATCTGTCCAAGCAAAGGTCTTTGGTAAAGAGCCTCTTATCCCCACTGAGAGTGCTCTGGTCATAAGAAGTGCTGAGGAAAATATTGGAAAAAACCTGCTACAACACTTTGAAGAGGAGGAGGATGATGATGGTGAAGGGACCAAAAGTGCTGAAGAAGGGGAGCTACCTAAAGCTTGTGTGCCTTCTATGCTGACCAATGTGTGGAAGGAGAAGAAGCAATGGGGGCCTGTGCAAGCAACTAGGATGAGTTCTAGAATACCAAGAGATGGTAAATCTGCTATTGAAAAAGCCCAAGATCTCAAGAAGGCAAAGAATTTGGAAATTCCTAAAGGTAATATCCATGGTTTCTCTAATTCCTTTGCTGCCCTTGATAATCATACTCTGAATAACAATGCTAAACATACTGGCATTAGCCTGGGCCATAAAACTAGAAACACTGATGATGTCATTGATCAAATTAAAAAGGTTGAATTAAAAAGACTTGATGATTTTCACCAGACTAATCCTGCTAGCTTTCTTCCTAAGGACATTAGTCTCTCTGTAGAGGAACTGAAAGTGGGTATGGATGATAAAGATGTGGGTCCATCTGATCAGGATGATTACACTAGTGATGTACCTGATGATGATGAACCCTGGACATTAGTCCATAGTAGGAAAAAAGGTAGAAGGAAATTAATCTTTAAAAATGGTAGTAGCTCTAATATGAAACTCTAGAGGCTTAAATAGGCCTGACAAGATTACTAGGGTGCATGATCTCATTAGAGAAACATGTCCTGATATTATTTGCTTCTCTGAATCTAGGAAAGAAGATTTCTCTAGCTTGCAGCTGCAACAAATTGATCCAGGTGGGAAATTCTCCTGGAATTGGTTGCCAGCTGTAAAAACTGCTGGAGGTATCCTTGTTGGGATAAACAATGAAATTTTTGATATTGTTAGATGGGATATCTTATCTTTCTGTGTCTCTGTGCAAATCAAGGGCAAAAAAGATAAGATAGTGTGGAGAGTTATTGCTGTGTATGGTTCTGCTTATGATGAGCATAAGTTAGACTTTATTAATGAGCTTCATAATGTCATGACTTGTTGGAGTGGCCCCACTTTAGTGGGTGGCGACTTTATTAATGAGCTTCATAAGTTTAACCAGCATTGGGCAAATTTGTTTAATGATTGGATTAATAAATTCAATTTGATGGAACTTAAAAACCCTAGTAGACAATTCTCTTGGGCTAACAACCAAGATAATTTTGTGATGGCTTTGCTTGATAGAGTTTTTGTGTCTACTTGTTGGGATGCTTTGTTCCCTGCTAGTAGCTTATCTTCAAAACCCAGAGTAGGTAGTGATCATACTCCTCTGATTGTGGACACTGGTGCTCTGAAAAATCCCCATAACAAACAATTTAGGTTTGAAAAATGGTGGCTTAATATTGAGGGTTTTGATGATGTGGTTGCTAAATTCTGGCATATCCCTTGCTATCAAAAAAATTCTCTTTATAGATGGCAATTTAAGATGAGGAATACTAGGAAAGGTTTGAAAGGTTGGTCTGCTAATATTGAATCTGCCCAGAGAAAACTTAAGCAAGGTTTAGTTGTTGAATATGACTTGCTTGATATTTTCTCTGAGTCTCAGAGTTTATCTCCAAATTCCAAACAAAGAATGAAAAGCATTGCTAATGAGTTGACTAAAATTTGGAGTAATGAAGAGATTAAATCTAGACAGAGAGCTAGGGAAAGATATATATTAGAGGGTGATCGTAATACTGCTTATTTTCATGCTGTAGCCAACCAGAGGAGGAGGAAGAAGCAGATCTGTCAATTGAAAGGTGAGGATGGGATGGTGGAGGACAACAAAGGTATGTTAGAAATTGCTGTTGATTATTACAAGAACCTGTTTTGTAAGGAAACTTGCCTGGATATTGACCTGTTAGATGATTTCTGGGACCCTGAGGATTTGGTGTCTCAAAAACATAATGATATGCTTAATGCTGAGTTTTCTGAGAAAGAAGTTAAGGATGCTATCTTTGGCTCTTATGCTGAAGGTGCTCCTGGCCCTGATGGGTTTTCCTTTTTGTTCTATCAACATTTTTGGGAGCTCATTAGAGCTGATTTCATGGCAATGGTTAAGGATTGGAATGAGGGGAATATTGATCTTTATAGATTGAATTTTTCTCTCTTGACTTTAATTCCTAAGGAAACTGATGTTGTAACTATACAGAAATTCAGGCCTATAGCTTTAACCAATTGTAGCTTTAAAATCTTTTCTAAGTGTGCTACTAACAGGCTGGGTGTGGTCAGTGACGAACTTATTTCTCCCAACCAAACAGCTTTTATTAAAGGTAGATACATTCTTGAGAGTGTGGTTTCTGCTCATGAGGTCATTCATGATGCAGTTTATAATGGTCATTCTGGCTTTGTTTTTAAACTTGATTATGAAAAAGCCTATGATAGGGTTGATAGGGACTTTCTTTTGAAAGTTATGAGGATGAGGGGTTTTAGCCCAAAGTGGATGTCTATTATTGAGGGTCTTTTGCACAATGGCTCTGTTGGTGTTAGAATTAATGACTGTAATAGTCAGTTTTTCCTAACCAGTAGAGGGGTGAGACAAGGAGATCCCATCTCACCAATCCTCTTTAATTTTATGGTTGATGTCTTTACCAAGGTGCTTTATAAAGCTGCTGGTTGTAGACAAATTGCTGGTCTTATGCAAAATTTGGGAGGAGGTGGGATCATTAGTATGCAATATGCTGATGATACCCTCCTCTTCCTTGAAAATAATATTCAAACTGCCATAAATTTGAAGTGGATCTTAGCTTGTTTTGAGCATATGTCTGGGATGAGAATTAATTTCCATAAATGTGATCTTGTCCCTATTAATGTGGCTGAAGAGGATGCTCAACTTATTGCTCAATCTCTGAGTTGTAAGCTGGGTGTTTTCCCTATGAATTATTTAGGGGTTCCTCTTCACCACAGTAAACTCAGAAAGGAGGACATCCAACCTGTTGTGGATAAAATCCTTAATAGAGCTGGGGGTTGGAGAGGGAAACTTCTTAATCATGCTGCTAAATTGGAGCTGGTGAGAAGTGTTTTGGCTAGTATCCCCCTCTACCTCCTTAGTGTGATCAAGTTCCCCAAATGGGCTATTACCATTATAAATTCCCATATGGCTCATTGCCTATGGGATAATTATGAGGGACACCATAAATATCATTTAGCCAATTGGGGATTAGTGACTAGGAAGAAGGAGTATGGGGGCTTGGGCATCCCTGATCTAGCAGAGATGAACATGTGCCTACTGGCCTCTTGGGTTAAGAGGTATCATCTAAATGAGGATAAGTTGTGGAAACAGATTGTGAATACTAAATATAATCTGGATAATCCTAATATTTTCTCTTGCTCCTTAAATGGTGCCTCTCCTTTTTGGAAAGGAGTTATGTGGGCTGCTAAAGCTGCTAAAATGGGTTATCAATGGAAAATTGGAAATGGTAGGAACATCAAATTTTGGGAGGATCACTGGTTTGGGTCCTGTTCCCTGGCCATCCAATACTGGGAGATTTATTTCCTAGTGAATGAACAGAATAAAACCATTGCTGATCTTTGGGATGGGACTACTTTAAAAGTGACTTTTAGGAGGTGTTTTGATCATAGATTGATGTTGCAATGGCTTGAAGTTCAGCAGATTGCTCAAACTATTGTTTTTGATGATACAAAAGATAGTCTGATCTGGATGTGGGAGGCTAATGGCAAGTACAGTGTGAAATCCATGTATGCTGTCATCAATTTTGGTGGAATTTTGCCTGTTGATGTTCATTGTGTCTGGAAACTCAAAGTGCCCCCAAAGATTCATTTCTTTCTTTGGTTATTGGCTCATAATAAATTGCTCACTAGAGATAATTTGGTCAAGAGACAAAATGTGGATGATTTAACTTGTGTGTTTTGTAATGAAGTTGAATCATGTCAGCATCTGCTCTTTGATTGTGTGGTTGCAGCAAAACTTTGGGATGATATTGTTATTGCTGTGAATCTGGATGTTAAAATCTTGACTATGCATGACATTTCTTCTCTTTGGGAAAATAAAAAAGAATGGCCATATTAATATGATCTTTGCTGCTGTGTTGAGAGCTCTCTGGATTACCAGAAATGACTTTGTTTTCAATCAGTCTCAATGGCTTGGCATGCAGGGTTTGTGGAGAAACTTGGTATGCAACTGTGTACAATGGCAAATCCTCCTGAAGGAGGAAGAAAGAGGAAGACTGAAGACACTGTTGAGTAAGATGGAGGATGCAGCTCGGAGGCCGCCGCTGCTGTTGTGGCCGGAGCCTGGCTGACTCCCCAGGAGAAGGCTAGAACAACTTTGGAGATCTGTGACATGAACACCACAAGGGGCTTTGGGCCAATGCTGATCACCGCCGAGGACCTGAGGAGGACATTGGAGGCAAATGATCTAATCCTGGTGGGTGATGGAGCTGGTTTTCAGGTTCTGAATCGCCCATGAGCCTGATCTGATGCATGTTTTGGTCTGAGGTGTTTGTGTGAAAATGCAGGACTCCTTTGGTTTTGTGTTCTTGGCTGATGTTTCCCCCTGATGAGGGGTGTAGAACTGTTCTGTCCTGGAAAACTCTGTGGTTTTGTATGTGTCGAGTCAGGTGTGGTGGGTTTGGGCGTGTGAGTCATGTATACTGTTTGCTACCTTTGTTCGGTTTCAACATATTTTGGAACCGGGGCTCTAAAAAAAAACAATACAGAACGAAAGAAAGAAATACAAACAGGTCCATAGCGCCACAATAACTCGGGAAGCCAAAGCAACGATGTCATCACCTCGCCAAGGTCGGACCACCTCCGGCAGCGTCCATGTGGAACCTTCGCGAGGCTCCAAAGTGGCCGTCAACCAGCCATGAGAAGTGAGGCAAGACGTGTGTCATCGTCGTGTGTTCTCATCCCAAAGACAGCAGCTACAGATCCTGGCCGCACAAATTTTGCAGCACAACTCGATGCAGAGCCCTTGCCCAACCCTCCCCCCATGATGGCTGGCGAGAAGAGAAGAAAGAGGACCAACATGGGCTTATTGACGGATATGCCGACGGTGCAGCACTACCCCACATCCAGCTTCAATACTGAAGCACCACAAAGGAGAGGGAGACCACAGAGGTTGCCTGATGCAACCAGGAAGCACCGGCGACTCGCAATCAGCTTTTGGCATAGAGCCAATACCTAGACCTAGACCCTCACCCTGCGGCTCAGCACCGGCTGCTGCTGGAGAGGGGAGGGGCCAGCCAGCCCTACATCTGGGGTGTAGCAGATGTAGTCATGTAGGAGAGCGAGGGCGAGAGCACTGGATATGCACGTTTAGTCAGGGCTAGTCCACAGTTACAGAAATCAGTTGGACACGACGAGCTTGATAAGCATATTTAAGGAGTAAAACAGCCAAAGATAAGTAAGAACGATGCATCAACAGACGAAGATCAGCATATCATGATATCAATCAAGCATGCTAAAGTACAGACTACTTGCAGCACTCATTTCCTCCAGCAATGCTAGTGAAACCTATTGTATCAAAGTAACACCAGAGCACATAACTCGTGCAGCATTTTCAACCCAAATTTCACGTCAGATCATTGCATAGCAGAATTGGTTCCAAAAGGCTGACAGTACTTCCAACAGCAAAACATCTGTACAGCACGTTAATCCAGGAAGTTGATCAGTGTTGGCGCAGGTACCATTTCAGCAATTGGATGGATAAAACCCCTCAGACAGGTATAGCGATCCCCTTGCTCGACATGCTGTCAAGGATGTCGTTCAGCGCTTGGCACAGTCCAGCAATCTGCAGGTGTCAAAAGTGCATGCAAAGCATGTTCAGAAATCGGGGGATCAATTTTCTAGATAGTGGTTGTTGTATTACATAGCAGGCGCTTGTGGAAACAAATTGTTGCCAGAGCATGTGGGTAAGTGCAAGTATCCAACAGTGCAAATGCTAGTTAATCGCTATGAAAACAGAAAGAAAAACATGCTAAAACCAAGAAGCAGTTCGCTGCTAAACTAACCTGCTGGTCCCACTGCTGCAGCCCTTCAGTGTCATCTTCAAAGTGTATCACAGCTTCAACCTGTGAACAAAGATGTAGGAATGGATCTCAGGTTGACATCACGAAGAAGTTGAGAAAATATGTTCCAGAATTACATGATTTAATTGATAGCAAATAATAATGACCTGATCAATTGACCCCCGCATTCTATCTTCACAGATCATTCGAGATGCTATCTTCTCAGCCTGCCAGTATAGAAGTCAACAGTAAGTAGTGGCTCAAAATTTTAATGGCTACATAATATCCTATATTAAGTTCAGAACTTTATGCATGATATTTGCATTTCAGTAGGAGCCAAATACAAACAAAGAGCTGATCCTGATCTATGTTTCCATGTTGTATGAATTTAATGTACTCCATTTATGCTTTACAGAGAAGTTAAGTTTCCTTTTACAAGTAATGGGCAAAACATAGCAGGCAGTCGAGGTTGCTGGCAGAGTTCAGGGAAATGAAAGAAGCAAAACATGAGCAAAGAATATTACCTTCCTAGGGTCAATGCCTAACAATGTTCCAAGCTCATCAAAGCTGCAGAAATAGTTTGATGAGTTAGATCAATCAACCATGATGTATGTACAAACTATCCGTGAATACTGACCTGATATTGGTGTAAAGTTTGCTGGCAGCAAGGAGATTATGTTCAATCATCGCCCGGTCAAGCACAGTAGACTTGTCTGGCAGAAGAGCTTTCTGTTGAACAGTCGAAAACTCCAATCATGAACACCATAAATGACAACTTATCTGGAAAGAGGTAGATATGATAGAAGGTTCTTACTTGATGCGGCTTCAGCTCCTCTGCAAATGCATCAATTTCTGGTTTCCTCAAAATCCTTTCAAGAAAAACCTGAATGTTTGGAAAAGTTAGAGACCGTATCAGTGAAGATAACTTATATCAGGGGAGCATATCGACATAAAATACCTTCTGCAGTATTGGGTATATCTTGAGCTTCGAGCATCTTTCATCCTGAAAGGGGCAAATCATTATAACATCATGCCATAAGTCATAATTTAGGAGTCATTAAAATAAGATGAACTCTGAAAAACAAAAACATTTGTAGATAACTATAACAGTACCAAAGTGTTGGTTCTAGGCAACATAGCCAAAAGACCAAAGAAATCATTCGGATAGAATAAAGATGATGGCTCAGAGAAAGGCAATAATAAGATGTATAGATTGATTGCCATAAGAGGGTTAAAATTGTGTTATGAAAGATTTACAAAAATAGCAAACCAATATAAATGGTTCAAAGGATTATGTTATTAGTAAATTAGTAATTAGTAACAAACTCAGAACTGAGTGCTAGCTCCGTGGCAAGGCTTGCGAGTGCGCAGCCAGCCCACCCGGGTTCGAATCTCCTCCGCAGCGGTAATTCGCTGGAGGGGCGGACTAAACGGGTTATCATCCGTAGCGGTAATTCGCTGGAGAGTCTCATCCTAACAATGTATAGCCAAGGGAGGGAACATTCCCCCGTTGGTCAACGTAATTAGTAACGAACTGCATAATTTCAGAGAACAGGATGATAGGCACAGCTAGGTTTAACGATGTAATGGGTTCCCACAATTCCAGGATGCAATATAATTTATTTCACGTTCCATTATTCGTTCTCATAATTACGAGGGACTATGAATGATGAGTGGCAAATTAAAATTTGTCATCTACCAAAAAAAATACAGAACTAAGTTGGCAACTTAAACCAGTCAGTCTAAAACTTTTAAGAAGTGGTGCAGCTCCAGAAAGCTGCATTTCTTTGGTTGTTTCCAATTGGCAAACACATGATCAAGAGAGAGAACTAGGACGATCATGAGGTTACTAAGTTATTATAGCAAATAATGATACTCAGGATACTGGGTACTAGGGGCAATAGGGTAAATAAAATACTGCCTCCGTGGCTCTGTTCCAAATTAATTGAGGCCGCTTTGTCTAGATACAGATAATATGTATATACATCCGTATCTAGACAAAGCTCCGTCACTTAATTTGGAACGGACGGAATAGGTGTGAAAAGACATGATGCTACTAGGAGCAATAGGGTAAATATAGGTGTGAAAACATAGGATACTGAGATGAGCAAAGAGCCAATACCTTATACAATGTAGCAAGAACACGAGAGCGCTGTGGACCAGCACCAGCCAATATTGTGCATGTTATAGCAGCACTAAGAGCTTGTTCAAGTGCATTTTCATCAATCTCTCTGAGATAATACAAAATGAATGTTCCATCAAGATTTTTTGTAGAACAAAATATAGAAGCAATATTAATTCCAAACATGACTTGCGAAATCAATCTAACATAACCAACTGCAGTATCTAATATAGGTATCGAGTAGGGCCATACTATTATGTACAATGAGTAAATATTGAAATACTTGCCTTAAAGGTGCTGAACAGAAATTAGACTAGCAAGACAACAAATCAACCATATACGAGACATAATTTTAAGCAGGGTAGATAAGTAGATAAAAGTTAAGAAGTTGCAGAAGAGAAAAACAAAACGTATGCAACAGGATGGAGTAAGCCTTACTCATCCCCAATTTGGCGTTGTTCAATTTGAGAGATACCATAGTATCGAAGTGCAGCTTCCAAGAATTTACGCTTTAGATCTAAAATTCTCGCATAGCAGACCTATAAGAGATTTTTTTTTAAATGAAATAAATGTTATTGTCCTCAGTTGTAGACAGATAAACTGTTAAAACTGTTTCTGCATCAACATACCCTGTATTGTAAGTTCAGAACTTCCTGGTTGCTGTTTGTGACCAAAAACGAGGCTTTGTTAATAAAAGCTTCAGCATTCACTGCATCATCATCCTACAAAAGGAAGAACTACATTAGTCCAGCTGACAATGCAATGACAATAAAAGCTAGGAAAACCACTAACCTCCAAATAGAGTCGTGCAATCTGGACACACTTGGATAATTTGTTTGTGTCGTCAAGCATCCTGATTTTTAGAAGATGGTCAGAATTCCCTGACTAACAGAAAAATCCATTCACATATTTTGAGAGACAGGCTTGTTCCTACCTGATTCCCGAGTCCAAGTCAATGCCACTAAGCATTTGTGCTGCTCTCGACCATTGTTGTTCGGATTCATAGAGTTCTGCAAGCTTCTCTCTAATCACTACTACCTGCATTTAGATAGAGAGCAAAATCCTTGATTAAGAATATTCCAGCATTTCTTTACATTATATAACACAAGGGTCAAACACAAAGTTGCTCAAAACGATTTAATGAGAAGTAACAGAACACAGAGACAGGTACTGCATAAGTTGTCTGTAATAGAGAAAAAAAAACAAGACATTCATATTCTCAAACAAGAGATCTGTATTATATAATAAACATTTTATATGCAGATTCTGAAATAGCGGTAACATTTCCATATAAATCACTGGATGAATTATTTCCACAAGATGACAAGCAGTAAGCATTCTTCGTACCTTCTTCAAGCATGGTCATAGATCAACCAGCTTTGATCTACACAATCCTCCAAAACTAGGTACATTTTTTAAAGGGAACACTTATTCCACATTGCTTTACTTTCATGGTGGCTACTGACTACTGCCTAGCAATGAATAGCTAAGACCTATGACACAATTACCATAACTGCAATAACAGAAATCACACTACCATAATTGCAATAAACAGAAATCACACTACTCCATAACGGCTAATTTTAGGGATCGTTTTCAGTAGCATAAGAAAGTTCAAACACACAAGACGGTACAAATTGCAACTTCACCAAGAGCACCCAAACAGGAAGACTAAATAAGTAACTAATAGATATTTCGATTTCTGAATTGCAATGCACCAGAGGGACATGATTCATGAAGCTATCTCTACATATTTAGAATTCCACATCATATGAGCATGGAATGAGTGGCAGAAGTGATTGCCTGTATTGCATTGCAAATTTACAATCTCTACTCGTATAGATGATTATGAAGTATAAACAAAAACTAGGAAGAAATGATACGCAGAATCTGTAGAAATAAGGTCACGAAAATTAAAAAAAAGATTTGATCTAAAACTCAGCCCAGATATGCACTGCCAACTTTTACAATACAATCAATTATCTGCATCCCTAGAAATTCAATGGTCACTAGATCGACTAATAGTTCAATGCACATACAAGGTCTCCCACAAGAAAGAACATTCACTAGAAGATGACGCTCATAAAAGTATCTTTCTTTATAAGAACATGAAACCCTCAACAGCGGAAGCACTGCATTTACTTCTCTGGACTACTTAATGAAAAGAATTAACAATTATTGTAAACCTAGCCGGCAAATTTTCCACCGATAACACATTATAGGCTGACAAGCATCTACGAACTAACTTGCTTGGTAACTCTCCCCTTCCAGTGTAGTCTCTGCCTGCCACCATTTGCTTGATATATGCAAGTTAACGTATTAACCAAACGAGCTTCAGGGCATTGACCTTGAGTGCTTGACTAATAGTTATCCTGCTGCAGCCTAGTATCGAACTATCAAGAGAATACTCAAAATAAGTTAACCATATGGGTTAACGGATTCGCTAAAACGTGGCATGTAACTGGCAAGCTGTTTTAGAGTTAGGTCTTCTTATTAATAATGGCTAACGGACTAACACGGCTTTTAATGGCCATGTAGTTGATTGACTGGCATAGCTTGACTATAGCTCTATTTTCCTTGAAGAGTATGCTAAGTGAAAATCCAAATGATACGAACATTATCCTCACTACTTGCCCCTGTGTACACAATCTAGGCCAAGACTGCATAAACGAGCACTACTCCCTCAGAGAAAAATCAGCCAGAACCCAAATTGGCCATTCCAAGCCAAATCTCACAAAAACAGCAGAAAATCCCCTTACAGCAGAAGCTCTGTATGTACTACTAGGAGCTAGTTGGTCAGTTCAAAACATGCAGTTTGTAGATATGTTGGCCAACTGCAAAAAACGTAAGTGCTGTGCTAGCAATTTCCCCAAATATATCATGGCATTGTATAGCAGCTCTACAGATTGTGCAGTACAACATACTACAACTACAACAGAGAAATCTGGCAGTTCAGACAAGCCTGATAGGAACGGGAAGGTGTGTACCTGCTCCTCAAAGGAGACCACGCGAGGCTGGATCTGCGTGAGCGCGTAGTGGGCGACCTCCTTCTGGGAGTCGGGCTCCAGCTTCCCGAGCTCCTGCGCGAAGGTCTGCAGCAGCTGCCGCGACACCACGAGCGGCACCTCGTCCGACACCACTGCGCTCGCGCCAATCCCAAACCGTGAGACCCAAATAGAAACCAAATATCGTGAAGTTAGGGTTTGGGGAGAGCGCGTTACTGTGGTTAAGGAAGCGCTTGGCCTGGGCGATGTCCGGCGGGGAAGAGGAGAGGACGGAGGCGAGGATGTGGCGGTACTGCTCGATCTTCTGGCGCTGGTCGGCGATCGCCGCCGCGCTGGCGAGGGCGCTGTCCATGGCGTGCGCCGCCTCCGCTGCCGCAGAGAGCCGGAGAGGTCGGAGGCTGTCGTCGCCGGCGTGGGGGACGGGATAGCTAGGGTTTTGGCGTTTGATCTGCGGAGAAGAGCAGATTGGGAGGAAAAAGCTAGAATTGGGTTTTGCACATGAACTGGACTCCTGGCTATATTTCGCTGGAGAGTTAGGCAGGCGATGGGCCGTTTTGATATTTGGACCTAGAGTTTTGTTGCGTTGCGTCCAGCGAATATGGGCCAACTTAGGCTTCAACGTTTTAACCTTTCGAGGCCCGGTTTTAGATAGACCGTAATAGTCCAAAGAGAAATTACCCTAAAAAAAGTCCAAAGAGAAATGTTGAGACAAGAGTTGAGATTTGCAATACCTTCAACATCAACCTGAAGTCTTGTTTGATAAATCTTTGGGACTTCCTGCTTTGGTGGGTGCTGACAGAAGTGATTGTTTTATGCATTTTTGTTGAGAGGATTATTCAAATGATAAAAGGTTGAAAGGAAAAAAAATAGTTGTCCATTGGAGGAAAGGAGAATCAATCCATGTCTATGCAATGTCTATTTTTAATTTTCCAAAGAATATGTGTAAAAAAAGTTACATATTTAATTGCACAATTTTGGTAGGGAGATCATGATGAAGGAAAAAAAATGCACTAGTATTCTTGGTGGAAATTGTGCTTCCCGAAGAGGGAAGGAGGAATGGGTTTTCGTGATCGTCACTCGTTCAATCTTGCCATGCTAGCTAAGCAAGTATAGAGACTGATCTCAGAACCTATGAGGGCCAACTATTATCTTCACGGAAACATCCTAAAAGCGGGTCTAAAATCTGGAATTTCGTTCACTTGGAGGAGTTCGGTCGGGCGCGTGGGCTGGCCCATTAACGAGCCACACATAACCGAATTTTCTTTAATTTTTCCGATTTTCCTTCTGTTTTCGAGCTTCCTTCTGTTTTTATGGTTCTTCTTTGGTTTTTTGAGAGTGGATTTGGTGTTCAGGAGGGTACGTGCGCACCCCCTAGATACCGTTGATTTGCTTTAAGATTCGCAGAGTGCTAACGGAGATCAAACGGGCTGTGAAATCCCAATCCCGCGATTCCGATTCCGCCCGCGAGCCTGGGCCTCGCCGCCGTGGACCGCCCTTGCTCCGGCGACGTAGCCGCCCCAGAGAGCTGCCTCCTCGTCGTCCTACTTCGCGCCGCCATCTCGCCCCGGCCGGACTCGCCGACGGCCCGCGCCAGGAGTTTCCAGACGTGCGCGCACAGCGCCACGAAGCTGATTCCTCTCCCAAATCAACTCGTTTCCTCTCCCAAATCGAACACGAAGACGCGAGGAGGGGCTCTGCTAGAGCGTCCACGGAGGAGGGGCGGAAGTCGATTTTGGAGTAGAGCGCCGGCGCGGGACCGATTGACCCGGGCCGGATGCGTCGCCGCTCGCGGGCCGCCATGGCGACCTCGCGCTGCAGCTCGCCATGCGTGGGCGTGGGCGCACGGGGGGAGGGCGACGGGGACCGGGCGGCTCAGGGGTGCGCGACGGGATGGCGGCGGCGCCGTAGAGCTCCACGAGGTCGCCGCATCGACGCGGTACAGGCGTCGCTCGATGGCCGTGACCATCTCCGCGAGGCTGTCGGCAAGGAGGTGGTTGGTGGCGACGGTCAGCGAGATGGAGGGGGCCTGGATGAGGCTCAGCGACCGGTCGACGCGCGCGAAGTCGGCAGCGGCGAGGGGCACGGCGGCGTCGGCGACGACGAGCTCGGCCCCGGCGTTGCTGCAGGCGACCTGGGGGATGTTGGTCGCCGGGTCGAGCTCCATGGTGGGGATTTTTATTCCCAGATTAAGTACTGATCGAATCGTGCCCGGCTCCTCCTTTCCACCTCACCACCTCACGGCAAGGGCTAACGCCGTTAGACACGTGTCGTTTCGTGGAGACGTGCTCACGTACCCATGTGATTACCGAGCTTCATCCGTTGGTTTTTTTATAGGGGAGTAAACGGATAGGATAATTATCGCAACAAATTCGTGTCAGGGTCCATTTTAGAGAATCCATATCCGGTTTGAAAGGAATCCGACGGATCAGTATATCTAATTTTGAAATGACACTGGATAAATGTGTAGGACGTGGTGTGCAAAATAGCACCAAACATCTTTATCAACAATTATTTGTATCCGTTGATGTTGATCCGGTTACATCCCTAGTTTTTTTTGTTTTTCATCCGGTTTTTCGGTTTTCCTTCAAGTTTTTTATAAAACTTTTCATAACACGAGTATTTTTACATTCTAATAATTTTTATATTTGAACATTTTCAAGTTTGATTTTTTAGATCTGTACTTCTTAAAAATTTGAACAAATTTGAATCTATTTTTAATGTGAACATTATTCAAGTTGAAACTTTTAAATTTAAACATTTTTTAATCTAAACATAAAGGAAAAAAGAAAAAAGAGAAGCATACCTTTTAGTGGGCCGCTTATTATTATTATTAACTATATCAAAGCTAACCCTCTTTGCTTTAACCATATGCATTTGAGTACTGTTTCCTAGCTATTCTGTTCAATCCGGTGTGGACACCTCCACATTTTTTTACTGTAGATAGGCACTCTGATTCTATACATGATTTTGGTCATCTTTTTGTTTTCGTTGTACAAATCATAGTTAACGGGAGATCTCCGGTGATTTCGGGCTATTCCAACCGGTAGCCTTCCCTTTCTAGTTTTATTTTTCCTTTCCTCTACCTTTGATTTCCGGTTTTACCGGTTGTGGCAATGGTAGATATTTCTTTCGTCGGGAAAGCGGCGGTCAAAGCGGTGGGACGGGTTCCAAGGACCTCCACGATCGGCAGCTCATATCCTCCCGCAGAGACCGGTGTGTTCTCTTTTTTTTTTTTTACGTAGTGTGTTCTCTTCTTCCTACCCCTGATTTGTCTCCTGCTTTCTGGAAGCATCTCGCCTTTCCTCTCCCTCTCTCTCCTTGATTCATCCGCGCGTCGCGCGCAAGATGCCAACACCAACAGTTGGTTTTCCTCGGCTGAGCCAGCTAGGACAAGGCCGGCGGATATGGCCTGGGTCGACGCCGGCGAGCCCGTTGGGGCGTAGGAACTAGGAAGGGCACCCTCTCCAGCGTCAACGCGGGTAAGCTTTCCTCCGTTTCTCTCTCTTTCTCACTATATTGATTTCCTCCATCGACCCATTTGACCCATCTCCACCTCCACCATCCTCCTCACTCTCCGCCGCTTGATATAAATTTCCTTGGATGCAGATGCTCCCGGCCGCAATGGAGGATGCTCGCGCTGTTCCGCCCTCGACGCCGCTCTTCGCAGCTTCAGCGCTGCTTGGGTCATGTGGGGGCGTGGGACAGAGGCTAGACGTCCTACTACCTCTCGGCTCCTTCTCGGAGGCGAGTTGTTCCTGGTGGCAAGCGGGCGGCGGCTCCGCGTGCTCGACGGCTGCATATCTGCGCGTTCTACAGACTCAAGTTGAGGCAGCGGATGAGCCATCGAGTCCGCATGAGGGCGCAAGTGCTGTCGTTGTTGTCCAGGCGGTCCAAGCGCTGGGCCAAGCCTGCTGGCGCGGGGATAAAGGTGCGGGTTGCTCCGCGCAGTGGCGCGGCGCCATGCCTACATGAGTGCGCACGATGCGGTGGCCGGCCGGCGCTATGGTCGTTGTCCGGGCGACCCAAACGCTGGGCCAAGCCTGCTGGACGCATGCCCGGACCCTGCTAGCAAAACGTCGGCCGCGTCCGCAGTCTCGCCGATGAGATCGCGGACAACACCACGAGAGCGCCTGCCGGACCTGCAGATTCCCACATAGTCAAGGCCCTGAGCCACCATGCCCTCGGTGACTGCATCCACGACGACTCCAACAACAGTCTTCGAGCCTGCTACCACGAATTGGTTGCTCAGTCCACAGCTTTTTTCCCAACTTCTCAGGCAGACGTGTTTGTTCAAATTTTCCTTCATTGCGATTTGTGCACACAACCTGTTTGTTGAAATGACTACCTGCTATTCCTCTTATGCACATGGAAAATACTTCTCCAGGTTAGATTGGAGGATTAATCATTTCATTCAAGGAGTTCTTTGTTGTTCATGAGGTCCTTTTCCACTCGCCAATCCTCTCTGTTGAACCAGCATGTGTTCTTTGTCACAGAGATCGGCCGCCCCAAGCTGATCATCGACGTCTCCAAACAAGGTAAGCATGTCCTCCCCCGAGTCTTTGTCTCGAAGCGTGTATGGTTGATGTCCACCAGTTGTGTCAGAGTCTAGAGTTTGAGACCTTAGACTGCCCTCTTTTTTATGTTGGTACAATACACCTTGGTTGAACACAACGTTAGTTGGTCTATACAGCCACGTGAAACAGAAATATCTATTTGTATTGAGAAGATAAATGTTTCCTTGCCAGATTGTTTTGTTGACATCTTCGGAGATAGAGTGCAGTTGATTTTGTTGATTGCATATTTGCGTCAGATTGTTCAAGCGTTTTAACTAGGCATGCTTGGATTTGCAGTGTTGGAAGACATGTATATGGTATCGCAGCTATTGCCATTCACATCAATTCCTTGCCTCGATCTAGGTAAGCTACTACCCTATGTACTACTTAGACAATTTTGCTATCTAGAAATTCATCTAGCCAATTTTGCTATCTAGAAGTTCATCTAGCCCTCCATGCATAACGATGCAGATGATATTTGGTTAGAACAATGGAGGAAACCGACGCGCAGATTATGCAGCTGATCTCGGGCGAAGTTGAAATCCAGGCCGCTACAGCTACCTAGTGATTTGAGCCGCCCGTTGACCAGGCAGGAGACATATGCATGTATAGATCCGTATTTGGCGTATAGTACAGTTTTGTGCAGTTCTGTATTAAAGTGAAAGATTCTTTTTGGTGGGCCCGTCCTTCTCTCCGTGTACGCCTCGCTATCCCCACCCCCACACCCCTCCGTGCCCAGTTCTGTCTTCCCTTTCTTCTCCACTCGATTGTTGCCGCGCCGCCGCCATTATCGGAAGCATCCAAAGCTTCAAACGACGCGCATCTCCTCTGTCCAGATATATAGATCCCAGTTAATTCGTGAGATCTTGAACTGTCTGCAAGATCTACCTCGCTATGTCGCCGTGGACTGGATTCAAAGGCGATCCAGATTCGTCTCTGCAAAGCGATGATCTCGCCGGAGATTCTGAGCTTGGATACGTGGTAATCTTCACGCAGCTGGTCCATCCTTATCAGCCGTTGCTAAAAACATTTTTTTCGGTTTAATTTATTTTATCAAATTCGTTTCCCCACCAGAGCTACGCCGACCACGACGCCTTCTTGGACCTGCCTCGAGAGATCCTGGATCCGTGCTTCGCCGGGCCGGATCTCAACACGCATCACAGGCGCCGTCATGGCGAGGCCCCTCAGCGGAAGGTAGCATTCGACATGGCTGCTACAGGGAGAAGATTCCTCGGATGCCCTCGCCAGGTTAGCAAAATGATGTCTTCACCATATACGGAGATAGTTACTTTTTTATTGCTAATGATGTGCGGAGAATTCATGATCGCTAATTCGCTATCAGAAACTGCCGTGCTATTAGATAATAAAGTACTAGAATTTGAGCTTCTCTTCATGGGGTGAAGGACAGTTGATTATAACTAATAAACCGATATCATTATAGGGGCTGTTAGTAGTAAAAGGAAATTTTGTTCGGTGTCAACATGGACACGTGATCAATGGTAGTTATCCTGCTAACCTTAGGTGTTGGAGGGGCATCAGAGATCTCAGGACACAAAATCTATCTAACTTTTAACACCAATGCAGATGCCACGCTGCTGTAATCTCGGTTGAATTAGTGCGATTAGGTGTTTACGAAGGTTTTTTCCTGAAAGTTTGCTTAAGCTTTGTTTTGTTTAGATGGTCTATCATGGTATAGCTGTCGATATCGAAATCTTAATTGATCTAATGCTCTATCCAATACAGCAGACACACAAGCCGATTACCATTTCGGATGGATTGCATTAGATTGTTCGTTTGTTTATTATTACGATATACTTACAAACATGTGATGTTTTAGAAGTGAATAAATTTCTAGCTCAAATCGTAACCGTATTATTTTTTGCCATTTGTAAAAAAACATGCAGGGGGGCTGATCGCTGCTCATTCGTCGTATGGGTCGATGAACCTTGGAATCATGTTTTAACTAGGTCCTTGATTCACTTGTGGAGCTTGGTTGGTTTACACTCCAGAGATGGTATCCCGTCTGGTGAATCGGAGTCTCCCATTGATCAAGCATACATAGCGCTTTGACTGAGAAAAACAACCTCCAGATCGCTTTTGAGCAAATGGAGCAGACAAGGGAGTTCAAGCTTAAGGAAATGATCCAGCACAACAGCGAGAAAGCCTCTCGCAGCTTAAACATCTATGCCCATGTGTGCATATCTGCCGTCAGTGTAGCTGTTACTATGTTTGCACTACTTGTGGTTGTGCTCCTGAAATAGGCCGTGAGATATATTGTATCGTTTAGATTTAGCAAACCTCCGTGCAATTCTGCATCATTCATATACTTATTCCCGTTGAACATGTTATCAACTTCATAACTTAAGTGTCTGTTGGAGCTTCAGGTGTTACGCTATGTTTCCATCTCTGTTTCACTGAAACCTGTAAGACAGTAATTCCTCCTGCAACATTGTTTATATGCACCATGTTTCCATCTATGATCCACTGTAACCTAAAAGGTCTTTCTGAACATTTTATGATGTACTCATCCTGGATGGCTCTAGTACTCTATGAAGCTACACACGATACCATATAGGTTGTTGATGCAGTACTCTATGAAGCAACTTCCGGGACTATATAGGGGTGCTGTGAGACGATGACTTTAAATCTGGCCCTTGCCCAGCGTGATAAAAAAAGTAGTAGACACGGGGGTTCGCAAAAGGAATCATAGAAAATTCAGCTTTTCTCTTCTAGAACGCATGTGCTGGTGCAAGAAAAAATAATAATATTTGTTTTTGCGGGGGAGAAACAAAAATGTGTGGTAAAATGATCTGTTCTGTGATGTACTCATTCAGGAAGATTGAAGTACTCTATGTAGCAACTTCCCGCACCATAGATGCTACTGATCTGTTTTTTGTTAAGAATTATAGATGATACTATTTTGACGATGTATTTTAATCTGGGCCGTATGGAGCATCGTAAGAAAACTCACAGGGGCAATCTCAAAATAACCATAGGAAAATACTAGCCTTTGGCTTACAGAACGCATTTGCAGATGCATGAAAAAAAGTAGATATATGTGGTAAATGATCTGTTCTGTGCTGTGATTGCAATTAAATCGAGAAAGTAAATGATGAATAAACTAAATGTATTCCCATTTAGGTCTAGAGGTTTCAGCAAAACAAGTAAACTAGAGATGATTTAGCTAGATCACCAAACATGAGTAAATCGAACAACATGACAGCTAACTAATTGTAGCCCAGTTGTGAATCATGAACATTCCAGAGGATACAATGTAGTTAGGTGCCATTGCGATAGATACAAGAGTCTCCGATTAATATTTGGAATACGAGTGACGCATCTGTAGGCGCCCTCACGATGCATGGGTTCAAAAAATGACAAGCATATCTCAGGTTAGAATAGTGTCCACCCTAGATATACAGCCTCCCTGATTATAGCTGCAGAGGCAACCAGGACATAGTACAGAATATTTCCTTTTTTCGATAAAGGGAATATATTAATATCAAAAGATACCAAATACACTCAGCCTATGCAACAACATAATGCTCTAAAACATTACGGATTCACATAGCTAAAAAAGAGAAAAAGGAAGCTAAGAAATAAAAGTTCCGCTACAGTATCTCAGCCCTAGCAATGGTAATACGAAATACCACCAACACAATACCTGAAATTAAGACTCTTCAAAAGCAACGCCTCCAAAAAGTGAACAGTGCACTAGCATCGTCGTCGCTCGATCAAAAATCTTAGGTTTTCATCCTGAAGATAGTCTTCGCTCTCAAAATAATGCCTTCAACAAGGACATTGCCAGGCACAACCAGTTAAGGCCAGACATCGGGTTTTCACACTGAAAGGTAAGACTGTGAACTTCACATGTGTTGCCACCCTCACTTTCATACCATAGATGCGAAGTCCGGAACACCAAGCAAGCTCCTCCACAGCGCAAAGATTTGAACCTCCATTAGCTAGTCTTTCAATCCGGCCTTCATGATATTTTCTTCTTCTGACTTCACCATGAATCAGTTGTCACTTGGTGTCAACACACAAAAGAGCTTCGCGCCGCTCCCTCCAAACCAAAAATAAAAGCATGGGTGCGCACGACCGAATACCACTGATCCAACAAACTCCAGGCAATAGAAGCACTGTTACACTCGCCGGTGGCGCCTTCCGGGACTCAACACTCCGGCCATATCATGAAGGCAGGCCTCCGGCAGGTCTTCATCTTCACCCAAGAGAGACCCTAGGATCGCCGCCTTTATTCAGGTCGGGCCCCCACGCCCGAAGGTACAAATATTTCCTAAGAAGGTTACATCAATCCAAACTTGTTTTAGGTGACACTACATGGATCCGATGCAATGTTTATATTTCTCCGGGATATGACCGGTGTTTCCTTCAATCGAAAGCGCATCCACTAGGAGATTATCCTAGATTGATTTACTCCATCTCCAACCTGCAACATCCATACCCCATCACAAACATAAAGAAGATGCAGAAGGTAACACTTGCTAGCTATTATCCTGTCAGAGATAAAAATAGCTTGACCAAAATCTACATGCATGAGGCCACTCACTCCCCACACCCCCACCACGATCCGCTATGTCTACCGGAACGCTTACGTGAGCTCAAACCATATCGAACAAGCCCTTAATTTCTTTTTGACCATGTCCGCCACCGCCAACGACACACGGACATCACAGACAGAGGGATATGCCGATGCGTAGCACCACTACCTGCTCATATTCATGAGGTAACGGGTGTCTCGCGTACCGGAAGAGGCTTCGTTGCAACGGTGGCACACAATCCTTGTCATACACTCCGATCACCGGGTCGTGTTGTCAATATATTATGCATGTATACAAAAAATTCGTGCTAGTCAAATACATCATGAGAATTATACTTTGTTCTTATTCCAATAAATAATAAGAATCGGATCCCTCGGGGCACCCGAATACCTTCGGGCGTTCCATAGCCTTATCAACAATTTGACTCCGTATAAAGGATGCATCAATCGCTTCACCGGTTTATGCGATCCCTACGAAAAAACAGCCACACGACACATTAAGATTTACCGTAAGGTCCTCGTCGTACACTATATGCATCGTTTTGTCGCTATATGACACGATAGTGTTTGCATGAAAATTGAGTTGATACCAGACGTTTCTTGAACGTTAATACTCTTAACACTCTTCTTGGTGAAAAAAATAAGACACATCTAAGACCTCCGATCACCAGATACCTCCTTGGGTGTAAGGTAGCTGCGACCACGATTTAGATCCGTATTAACTATACGGTACTTCATCATCTCATATGCAGTGCTTAAGAAATTAGCCATACGGTACATTTGAAAGCCCATAAGTCCTCCTTCGACCCACCGTGGAGCCGTCCACAAATAAGTGTACATTTGGGTTTTTGGATAAGTCAAACTTTAACAATTTTGATCATCGTTTTACCAAAAAGTAGCAACATGTATGACATCAAATTACTATATTATGAGACTGTATTTTGAGATGAATCTAGTAATGGTAGTTTAGTGTCATAAATGTTGTTACTTTTCCCTAAAAAGTTGGTCAAAGTTAATAAAGTTTGACTTATCTAAAAACCCAAATGTACACTTATTTGTGGACGGAGGGAGTACCTCACCATATACCATTTTGGACATCCTCTATGCAATGATGCTACATGTGTTCCTTTTTAGAATTTCCATATGTTACACAACTTAATACCATTAAAGAGTGGCGGAAATTCAATTCGGCTCCCGCGTCCGTATGCTCCCTCTACCAGAAAATCATATTTCGGAAATGTTGAAAAAAATTAACAATTTTTTTTTACATGTACATCTTTATAATATATGTTCGTTCGTCAAGTTTCATGAAAAACCAATATTTTTTGTGGTCTATGTAAAAAAGACAAAACTTATCTCAAGTCACATGACAAGTCGATTTTTTATGAAACAACTTTGTATGTACATGCGAATTTTTCGTTTCATTTAAAAAAAATCAAAATATGTGTAAGATGCATTTCAAAATAGAGGGAGCATATGCTCCCATGTTCCAAAACATCACTCCCAGAAGAGTGGTGCATACGTTATAACACACATGCTAAGAAACACAAGTGATTATTTTTTAGGGATTTCTATTTTCGTGCCCTCAGTTCCTTAGTTGTACTCAGTTTTCCCCAGCTCCTTAGTTTTTCCTCGTTTACCCCCAAACGTTTGTCCAAACCCGCAGCAACTCGACGGCAGGATTCCCGCTTAGTTGACCGTTCGTCACGTGTGGGGCCGCATCGTGTGGGGCCGCGTCGTGTGGGCCCGCGTCGCGTGGGGCTGGTAGAAAGGGACCGCGTGGGACAGACGAGAAGCGTTTGGTTGCACGTGAGCAGGAGCTGGGTTCTGTCTCTCTCGCCCCAAATTGGCATTATTTAGTGCACCTTTTTCCCCTCTTTCTCTCTGTCCTTTTCACCAAATTAGTATAAAATCTAGAGAAGCTTGCATTTCTGACTTTCTTCAATTATTTGTGCCTTTTGGCCCTCGTTGTTTGCCCAATATGGCAGCAAATCTAGTACTCCCTCTGGTCCATATGTATGTAGTTAAATCTAGAAGCAAATCTCCAGGATAATGTACGATAAATTCACAGTCATAGTAAATCAAGAAAACTAAGTACGGCCAACAAAATATAGTAGACTAGGGATAGATAATCCCTAGATAATATGGATAGATAATAGGCTGCATACACAGCAGCCAACATAGTAACAGGTTCTTCACAGCACCATCATATTAACATAACAACAAGGGATCCCTAGCTAACAACAAAGGGATCCCAACAACAAACTAGGAGGCAGCAGCAGCAGCAGCACACGTCCAGGACTCCGCCTACCCCATCCGCTCGCCTCCACTTGTTGCTCTTGCTCCCCTTGGGAGCCTTGGGCTTGAGCGGAGGCATGCGCCGGCGGAGATCTCCACCCGCCGCAAGCTGCGGAGGTGCATGCCGAGCGCCCGTGCTTGGCGCGGAAGGAGTGGACGTTCACCGTCGTGCCGACGTTGGGGAAGGTGTTGCTGATGTTCTCGCATGCGTGACGAGGCAGTTGAAGTCCGTGGCGCCGAGTCTCCCGGTGCGAAGGGGCACCCGTACACCTCCTTGGCGAAGTAGGAGATGTACCGGCCGACCTGCAGCCTCCGCAGACTCGGCGAGTCTTGACCCTCCTCCTCTTCGTCGCCGACACGTCGCGCCGACATGATCCATATCAAACAGAAACTAGTGAATGAGTTGCAACGATGACTAACGTACATGATAACAAAGTTAAGAAAAACAGAGTCAGCCTCAGTTAGAGTGGACATGATTATATATCTACAGGGAAGGTGTTAGCGAACTAAAGCTCATGCACAACAGATTTGTACACAGCAATGGTTCGCTGAACCCTCCCTGTAAAAATTTGTGCCCAACCATTCATCATAGGCAAAGAAACAGATTCTAGATCTGAACTAGATCTAAACTTGAACACATTCGAGATTATTTGCAAAATTAAACGGTTGATATCTTTTGATTAGTGCATAAAATAACTGATTGAGATCCCATGATTACTTGCATAAATTAACCGATTGAGATCCAATATTACTTGCATAAATTAACCGAACAGCCGAACCCAAATCTTAAACGAAATCAAGAAGTGATCAAAACAAAATGGAATAAAATCGGCGCAAATATTAGCCCAATACTCATCCATCTACAGATCCATCTACACCAGCAAAAATAGGGTTCAAAAAGGAATGGGGAACAAAAAAGGAAGCAAACCGTAGTTACCTCGTTCCATGGGTCCTCCAGGAGGTGTCGTAGGGGTTCGGGGCGGGACGTACGCACGGGGTCGTAGGGGTCGACCCATCCCGGGATCTGACGCCACCGGCGGCAGCAGCGTCCGATGCACCGGCGGCGGCGGCGGCGGCGGAGGCGTCGTCCGTAGGGGACGGCGCCGAAGATGGAGGCGTCGCGCTTTGCGCCCACCTCGACGATGGGATTGGCATTCTCCTTGTCCATCTCTACGGCGGAGGAAGAGGAAGAGGGAGAGGGAGAGGGTTTTTGCTTTGGAGAAGATGATGGGACGTGAGAGAGTTGGCGATGCGTGAGCGAGTGAGAGTGACAGAGAGAGTGCGAGGAGGCGTCTATAAAGGCGAGGGTGGTTAATGCGACCCGCGTCCTACGCGTGCACCGGTGCATGTCTGCACGTCTTGGACTTCTGCAACGCGACACGCGTCCACGATTGCACGTCTCGACTTCTCCACCGCGACCCGCGTCTACGCGTCAACAATTGCACGTGTCCTCGAGTCTAACCCTGGAAATTTAGATATACTCAGGTATACCCTCGAGTCTTATACTAGCATTTTTTGTGTGCTCAATTTTCCCCTCGAGTGCTAATACTGGCTAGTGCAATATACTCAGTTTTACCCTCAAGTGGCTGGTCAACAGAGAGTCAACAAATGGGATTAACTAGTTAAATGAGTCATTTAATGTGCAAAAAAATCCTAAAAAGAGTGGCACTTACTCATGGAGTCTTTACCACAAATTGCCACTTCTCAAATCATAGATAAATCATAGATAAATCAAGTTTTACCACAAATTGCCACTTCTCAAATCACCTAGTAGCTATGAAGGTGCATGGTTTTCCACAACAAGCCCTTCCCAAAACAGCTTCCCCCAAATCATACTTTGTCTAAATGAGGCCACAATTCTCACACTGATGTATATTGGTATTGCAAATAGTTTGAGGTAGGCCAAGATGGGTTTCATTGTACAAAACACACATTTTCCATTTTTCAAATCTCAAATTTGAATCCCTTAGTCTGTTTACTACTCAGGTGCCCTTGGTTTCTTGATAGTACTCAGTTTTGCCCTCTCTCTTCACAAATTCTCGCAGACGTGCATCATCGCCCTGATTGGTCTAGCCCATGTCACGCGGATCGTGCCCGCCGACCGTTGATCGTATGATATAGGGAACGGGCAGGATAACCCCTCTCTCTCTCTCTTGGTTAATTAGCTTCCACCCTCTAAGTATGCTGAAGGGCGGTTTTCTGTATTATTTTTCACGCGCTAAAAATTATAAACTATTTTAGGCGTTACTTTTCACGCAAAAAAATGATAAACCATCAACAATTTGTTGTAGCCATTACTTTTCACGCAAAAAATGATAAACCATCACCGATTTGTTGTTGCCATTACTTTTCACGCAAAAAAATGATAAACCATCAACAATTTGTTGTAGCCATTACTTTTCACGCAAAAAAATGATAAACCATCACCGATTTGTTGTTGCCATTACTTTTCACGCAAAAAAATGATAAACCATCACCGATTTGTTGTTGCCATTACTTTTCACGCAAAAAAATGATAAACCATCAACAATTTGTTGTAGCCATTACTTTTCACGCAAAAAAAATGATAAACCATCACCGATTTGTTGTTGCCATTACTTTTCACGCAAAAAAATGATAAACCATCACCGATTTGTTGTTGCCATTACTTTTCACGCAAAAAAATGATAAACCATCAACAATTTGTTGTAGCCATTACTTTTCACGCAAAAAAATGATAAACCATCACCGATTTGTTGTTGCCATTACTTTTCACGCAAAAAAATGATAAACCATCAACAATTTGTTGTAGCCATTACTTTTCACGCAAAAAAATGATAAACCATCACCGATTTGTTGTTGCCATTACTTTTCACGCAAAAAAATGATAAACCATCACCTAATTTGTTACAAAAGCTGGTTTCAGTGAGACCTAACCAAGTTTGGCATACATGATGGCATACCTATAACAACAAGGAATATCTAAAAGGGAAAGTTTCAGAAAATTTGAAATTTAGGGTGAAATGATGCCATACATGATGCTGTTTTTCGAGGTTTTGACCTGAAAATCAATTGGGTATTATAAAGGGAAATAAAAAGTTCGAAAAATGTAAAAACGAAACAATCTATCTATCTATGTATAGAAGATCAGCTGTATGAAATTTGAGGTTATTTAGAGAAGGTAGAAAAAATCACCTTGTTAGAAAAGCTGGTTTCAGCGAGACGAAACGGCATGCGCTTAAGCAAAGTGATTTTTTCGAACATCTCCAAATGACCACAAATTTTCCATACATGATGCCATACGTGTAACAACAAGGAACCCTATCTAAAAAGTGTCAAAAAAGTTTGCCCAACCGTATAGCTCTATCAAAAAGAACCTCACCATGGCGCTAGTATAATTTTGGGATAGTTACAAACTTTCGTTACCTAACCTTCAACATGAAACTTGTTTCAAATTCATTTTGGCCTACGAGAAACAAATCCCAACTTGATTCGAGCACCACAGCCTCCAAACGATGCCGATGCCGATATCGGCATGGTCGAACGGCTATGCTCGCCGCCACTGCTAGGTCAACGTCGGGATGCACCCTCAATCCCGTCCCCTCATTCGATCACCGACACACCAGAGATACCGCCGAGGCCAATGCCGAACGTACATGCCGATGCCAATGCCGAACATGCATGCACGCCGCTGTGGGCACGGCCACGCCGACCCGCTATGCGGACGCCACAGACCGCCGCGAGGTCTTTCCTTCGCCACCACACTCTCCTAGCACCCACCTATACACGCCGGAAAGGAGAGACACTAGTTTTCTCTACATTGCTCGTGTTCGTGTCCGACACGGTCAGTCAAAGTTTTGACGTAGTCTTCGATGTCGTCGACCATTTCTTCTCTTCTTTGCATGGTTAAACGCGTCTAGTTCATATCTATCTAATGCGTCTGGTCTCGCCTCATGCAGTTCATTGTGGACGTCGATCTCATCTCGGCACCCCGCATGCCACCTCCTCCGTGCCATCGCTGTAGAGCTCCATTTAAAAATCTAATCCTACCCGTGTATTGCCCCTTGTATCAGCGTCATGGCCCCACTTGTCATTCGATATACCGAAGCCCCACTCGTTCGCGTTTTGGTCAGGGATACAGCGATGCTTACGGTCAAACAAAGATGGATGGTCCGACGTGTCTTTGCGGGCTCTACGTGGCCCCACTAGTCGAAGATAACGGTCAACCGTCGGGCAACTGGCCGTTACATCACGTGTGATGGTTTCAGACAAAAGTTTGGGTAAAACTGAGGAAAAACTAAGGAGCTGGGGAAAACTGAGTACAACTAAGGAACCGAGGGCACGAAAATAGAAATCCCTATTTTTTATCGTACATCAGCATAGTACACTATTTTGGACTCATAGGGAAGACAAAACACACCAATAGTAGAAATGCCGAAAACAGTTTTACGCAGTTTAACCATTATAGAACGTTTCTATAACGTTAATAATCTTAACACAGCATGCATGGCATCTACGGTCTACCGGAATCGCCACAGATCGATTCTTTTTTAACATAAGAGGAAGACTCCCACTAAATAGTTTGTCGGAGGCTGGATTGAATTATACATGCTTGTTGAAGCAGATCATGCCATGGAGAGGAGACGCAGCCGCAACGATGAAGCCTCTCGACAATGCAGGATAGATATTTTCTGCCGAGCGGCCAGCCGAAGATTTTTCCTAATCTTGCGGAAAAGTCCATTGAGGAGACGTGCGCCTGGCGAAAAGGAGTATGCGCTGTGGAAAATTAATCCTACTGATACGGATGGCCTTTTCTCAGATCGTACGGATAATGATTTGAGTTTCTTAGGATTAACGTGGAGCTTTGATGGAATTCTCCAATTAGTAAATATAAGATATAAGAAGGTACGTTGTGGTAAAAAAAATGGCTATGCGGTCCTTACCACGCCAGCCATACCGTGCCCTAGGTCGATTGTAAAGTACTTGAGATATCCTATATGATTTTTGTGACCAGAATAGTCCTTAATCCTCTAGTAAACTAAAACACCCGCATATTACTTTGTTGAAACACGAAGAGGAGACGAGACACACAAAAACTTACGAATTACACTTTCCACACTTTTAAACCTAGCTCGTACCATTGTGGGTTATGAATAAAGTCGTTATGATCTTCTCCGGTCATCAATTTTGAGTAATCGGTGGATTATGCTTGTATACATTAATTTCATACTATACCGGTCCAACATGAAATTATCTTTTAATTGCATCATAAAAAAATAACAAGCGAAACCCTCGGGACATAGATGTGTTGGCGTCTCGACTCCATATAAAGGATGCGGTACCTCATTTAGCGACATTTGGTCCTTAAGAGATTACTCATCAGGTACCTTACGAAGACTTTGCCAAGTCACCCATGAATGAATTACTCATATCCTAGTGGTCAAAAATGGCTATGCGGTCGCCAGCCGTACCGCTATGTCATTCATAAAGTACTTGAGATATTCTATATGGTTTTTGTGGCCAGAATAGGATATGAGACACACACAAAAAACTTACGAATTGCACTTTCGCACACTTTTAACCCTAGCTCGTACCGTTGTGGGTTATTAATAAAGTCCTTATGATATCCTCCGGTTATTGATTTTGAGTCATCGGTGGATTATGCTCGCTTACATTAAATACATACTATACTAGTAGAGCATGATATTATCCTTTATTTATATCGCAATAAAAATAACAATCGAAACCTTCGGTGGCACTTGGATACCTCCGGGTGTGACATCTCTATGTTGGCGTATGGAGTCCGTACAAATGATGGGGTACCTCATCAAGCGATACTTGGTCCTTGTGAAATTATCCACAAGGTACATTGTGGTAAAAAAATGGTTATGCGGTCCTTACCACGCCAGCCATACCGTGCGCTAGGTCGATCGTAAAGTACTTGAGATATCCTATATGGTTTTTGTGACCAGAATAGTCCTTAACCCTCTAGTAAACTAAAACACCCGCATATTACCTTGTTGAATGACGAAGAGGAGACGAGACACACGAAAAAAACTTACGAATTACACTTTCCACACTTTTAAACCTAGCTCGTACCGTTGTGGGTTATGAATAAAGTCCTTATGCTGTGTTTGGATGCATAGAAAGTTGGCATGGAATTGAATTGGAGTAAGATTCTAAATCTGAGATGGAAATGAATTGGCTTCAAATTCAATTCTATCGTTTGGATGTCTTTGAATTTTGCTGTTGGAATTAAAGGATATAACTAATTCCAAATCATGTTTGGATGTACATACTATGGAATTTGATATTGTGGGATGAATCTGGGCCGGAGCATCGAGGACGACCACCTGCCAGCGAGCGCACTGGTCGGAGCTGCTAGGAGGGCCGCATGCCGGCAAGCGCGCTGGCAGGAGCGCAGTGCCCATATGGCGGCGAGCGCGGAGGTCATCTTCCGGCGAGCGCGACGAGGGAGGGAGGCGGAGGGCCGCCTCCCGGCGAGCGCGCGGGCGGAGCGTCGGGGACGGTGACCTGCCGGCGAGCGCGGCGCGGCAGAGCGTCGACGAGGGCCACCGCGGGCGAGCGCGGCGGGGCGGAGCATCGAGGAGAGCCACCTGCGGGCGAGCGCGGCGGGGCGGAGCATCGAGGAGAGCCACCTGCGGGTGAGCGCGACGGGGCGGAGCCGTCGACCACCATTCCCATACCGCCGCTCACCGCCGTGCCCCCTACCGCCTTCCGCCGCCGTTCCTCCTAGCGCCGCCGTTCTTGTCCCCGCGATCTAGGGTTAGGCCAGGGAGTAGGGAACGGGAGGTCGTGGAAGAGGGAGGCCAGGGAGGGGAGGGCCTGGAGGAGGGAGGAGACGCGCCAGGGAAGGGAGGCCGTACCGGCGCCGGCGGCTCCAGCTCGCGGCGGCGGCCCAAGCGAGCGAGCTCGCTTGATTTCTGTCGAGACAGGAAGTGCCGAAGAGGTACGCGACGTGAGCGATGTGGAGATTCCGAGAGTTTCCGAGGTGCCGACCTCGGAAAGATTTGGGCCAAACGTTACACGCGCGGGGGGGCGGGGGCGCGGAATTGAGCCCAGTTTCCACGCCCCAATTCTAAGGGCAATCCAAACAACTGAATTTGCCGATTTGGCCCCCAATTCCAATTCTGAGCCCAGTTTCAGCGCAACCAAACACAGCATAAGATATCATCCCGTCATCGATTTTGAGTAATCGGTGGATTATGCTCCCATACATTAATTTCATACTATACCAGTCGAACATGAAATTATCCTTTAATTATATCGTAAAAAAACGAAACCCTTAGGGGCACCCGGATACCTCGGGTGTGACATATATGTGTCGGCATCTTGACTCCGTATAAAAGGATGCGGTACCTCATTTAGCGACATTCGGTCCTTAATAAATTACTCATAAGGTACCTTATGCCGACATAGCCAAGTCACCCATGAATGTATTACTCATATCCTGGTGGTCAAAAATTGGCTATGCGATCCTTACCACGCCAGCCATACCGTGCGCTAGGTGATCGTAAATTACTTGAGATATCCTATATCTTTTTTGTGGCCAGAATAGTCCTTAACCCTCTAAGAAACTAAAACACCCGTATATTACCTTGTTGAAACACGAAGAGGAGACGAGACACACAAGAAAACTTACGAATTACACTTTCGCACACTTTTAAACCTAACTCGTACCATTGTGGGTTATGAATAAAGACCTTATGATATCCTCCGGTCATCGATTTTGAGTACTCGGCGGATTTTGTTCGCATGCATTAATTTCATACTATATCAGTTCAAAATGAAACTACCCTTTAGTTATATCGTTAAAAATAACAGACGAAACCCTCGGGGGCACCCAGATACCTCCGGGTGTGACATATATGTGTCGGCGTCTCGAGTCCGTATAAATGATGCGGTACCTCATTTAGCGACATTCAATCCTTAAAAAATTACTCATAAGGTACCTTACGCCGACATAGCCAAGTCACCCATGAATGTATTACTCATATCCTGGTGGTAAAAAATTGGCTATGCGGTCCTTACCACGCCAGCCATACAGTGCGCTAGGTGATCGTAAAGTACTTGAGATATCCTATATCTTTTTTATGGCCAGAATAACCCTCTAATAAACTAAAACACCTGCAAATTACCTTGTTGAATCACGAAGAGGAGACTAGAATCCTCTTCAAGTTCCAGTAAATCATAATGCACTGCATGGCTTGCATATGAAGTGCACAATTCGTAGGCCGCACGACCTACAAAAGTTACAGGTGCTAATACTTCAGGTGTAATCCTTATCAAAATCATAAAAATTACACCGGCTTCTTCTATTATAGCCCTGCTAATACCTTCAGGTGTAATCCCGTCGTCTTCTTACATGACCTAGTATAGCCATGCGGTCCTTTCCAAAATAGCTATGTCGTACACCGGGTAATATCATATAGTCCTTATCAAAATATCCATAGCGTACACAGTGTACTATGATCAAGTACTTCATGTAACCTCATACACAAGAGGGATTAATTGTGAAGATATTGGCATGCCGCGCTCAAATAAATAAAACCCATGCATAGTACATTGTTGCATCTGATAGAGGATACAAGTTAAAATATAAAAATAAACTAAGAATTGCACGGTTGAATCTATTTTAAAACAAGAACTATTTAAGATTTACATAGTTGAATCTCTTTTAGCCCTCCTCATACCTTCGTGTGTGATGTCGATTTGATCTTGTATACTCCATATAGTCCTTATTAAAATCTTCATATCGTTCATAGTGTAATATCTTAAAATCCTTCATGTATCCTCAAATACAGGAAGCATTAATCGAGAAGATATTGGCATGCCTCCCTCGAATAATAGAACACCCACATAGTACATTTGTCACATCTTATAGAGAAGACAAGCCAAAACAAAAAAATTCTTAAGAATTGCACAGTTGCAACTATGATAACCATGTTAATACCTCCGAGTGTGATACCTCCGGGTGTGATACCGTCAACATAATGTGACCTAGTTTCCTTCAAAAAAAAATGTGACCTAGTATAGCCATACGGTCCTTAACAAAATAGCCATATCGTACACTAGGTACTATCATATAATCCTGATGTATCCTCTATGCATTGGTCTGACTCCAACGATAGTTAGTGTTTTCATTCGTTCAATATATATTGGTCGAGGCCATACAAGGACAAATCTTGATGTTTTGTTAATATAAATAGTCATTGGTCGAGGCATCTATAGTACAAATAAATACTTTTTTGCAATTCAAGATTTTAAAAAATAATGTAGTCACATAATGCACACACACGGCCACAAATATGCGATGATCGAGAGGATCACTTGTCATGTCGCCCTCAAAAAAGGAAAAAATAAGCACCCACACAGCACATTGTTGCATCTCATAGAGGTGACAAGTCAAGACAAGACCTATTTAAGAATTACACAGTTGAATCTCTTTTACCGCTCCTCATACGTCCGAGCGTGATATCATCATCTTATCAATTTGACCTTGTATATTCCATGCGATCCTTATCAAAATTTTCGTATCATCCACAGTGATATCATAGAGTACAAGGTCGAATGATATAGAGTCGTTTTAAGACCCACGAAATAGATAGTGGTCAATAAATCAATATGGGATCCCGCTTAAAAGTACATTGTTGCATCCCATAGAGTACTATTCATCCTGGGGTTGTTTATTTTCACACGTTTCTAACAATTTTGTATCCCATTGGATACAACGAAATTGATAACGGTCTATAGGTGTAATAATCTTAGGGGTACATCGACAAATGTTATATAGTGCATGAGTAACACATATAGCTCCATAGGTCAAGTAACATCAGTATTGCAAGTTTATGTCAATATGGGACCAATGACAAATGTTTGTGGCATGCGGTAGTTTGTTGATTTCACATAAACTCTAGTTATGAGTACTCTTCGTCTTATGGGGTTGTTTCTATTCAGTCGTTTCTAGCAATCCTTGATGAATGTCTCATTGTTGTTTTGATAAGGTTTATAGGGATAGTAATCTTAGGGGTACACCGATATACGGTATATAGTACATGGGTGAATGATATATAATCAATTTTGGTTCGAGGATGATAGTATTATTTATGTGGTACTTCGATAATCCCCCATGAAGTAGATTGTAGTTATCCCTCACCACACCACCAGATGTATTAATCGCATACCGGCATGTGGCTATCTAAAAAAAACTCGCGACGTAGTACATCATTGCATCTTATAGAGGTGACAAGTCAAAGAATAAAGAATCACACAGTTGCGTCTATTGTAGCCTTCTTAATACCTTTGGTGGTGACAACATCATGTCGTGACACAATATAGCCACGCGATCCTTAACAAAATAGCCATCTCGTACACCGGGTAATATCATAAAGTCCTCATGTATCATCTACGCATAGAATCTGCTTCGTTGTTTCCACCATCTATATCAAATGTATAATAAGAACAAGAAACGAATAAGCCGATGATTGACTGAGGAAGCATTTGAAAATAAAGGAATGGTGATGCTTGTTAAACAAAGCTGTGTGTGGGGCCGCCACGTACAGCTGTAGTTTATGTTGTAGCATTGGTTATTTCCGTTAATGTCGTCGTAGCACCGGTTATTGCTCAGGTTACAAATGACTCAATCTATTGGCAACCACCCCTCCTTTTAGTAGATGGAGATGCACACCTAGAAAAGATGGATGAAAGAGTACCAGCCCTTCTGACTTCGTAACCTCCAGGTGCGATGTCTTTTTCTTATGTCAAACCCTACTACAGACATGCGGTCCTTAACAAAATAACCAGATGGTACGCGGGGTAGTATCATAAAGTCCTTACGATATCTTCCAGGTGTGATACCTTTATCTTATGTCAAACCCTACTATAATCATGCAGTCCTTAACAAAATAGCCATATCGTACGCTAGGAAGTAACATAAATTTCTTATGATATCCTCTATGCATCGGTTTTCATTACGAGTTAGAATGTGTTTGCATACATGGCTTGCATATGAGTACTCCATGAGTGCACAATTCGTAGGCCGCACGACCTATAAAAGTTACAGGTGCTAATACTTCAGGTGTAATCCTTATCAAAATCATAAAAATTACACCGGCTTCTTCTATTATAGCCCTGCTAATACCTTCAGGTGTAATCCCGTCGTCTTCTTACATGACCTAGTATAGCCATGCGGTCCTTTCCAAAATAGCTATGTCGTACACCGGGTAATATCATATAGTCCTTATCAAAATATCCATAGCGTACATAGTGTACTATGATCAAGTACTTCATGTAACCTCATACACAAGAGGGATTAATCGTGAAGATATTGGCATGCCGCGCTCAAATAAATAAAACCCATGCATAGTACATTGTTGCATCTGATAGAGGATACAAGTTAAAATATAAAAATAAACTAAGAATTGCACGGTTGAATCTATTTTAAAACAAGAACTATTTAAGATTTACACAGTTGAATCTCTTTTAGCCCTCCTCATACCTTCGTGTGTGATGTCGATTTGATCTTGTATACTCCATATAGTCCTTATTAAAATCTTCATATCGTTCATAGTGTAATATCTTAAAATCCTTCATGTATCCTCAAATACAGGAAGCATTAATCGAGAAGATATTGGCATGCCTCCCTCGAATAATAGAACACCCACATAGTACATTTGTCACATCTTATAGAGAAGACAAGCCAAAACAAAAAAGTTCTTAAGAATTGCACAGTTGCAACTATGATAACCATGTTAATACCTCCGAGTGTGATACCTCCGGGTGTGATACCGTCAACATAATGTGACCTAGTTTCCTTCAAAAAAAAATGTGACCTAGTATAGCCATACGGTCCTTAACAAAATAGCCATATCGTACACTAGGTACTATCATATAATCCTGATGTATCCTCTATGCATTGGTCTGACTCCAACGATAGTTAGTGTTTTCATTCGTTCAATATATATTGGTCGAGGCCATACAAGGACAAATCTTGATGTTTTGTTAATATAAATAGTCATTGGTCGAGGCATCTATAGTACAAATAAATACTTTTTTGCAATTCAAGATTTTAAAAAATAATGTAGTCACATAATGCACACACACGGCCACAAATATGCGATGATCGAGAGGATCACTTGTCATGTCGCCCTCAAAAAAGGAAAAAATAAGCACCCACACAGCACATTGTTGCATCTCATAGAGGTGACAAGTCAAGACAAGACCTATTTAAGAATTACACAGTTGAATCTCTTTTACCGCTCCTCATACGTCCGAGTGTGATATCATCATCTTATCAATTTGACCTTGTATATTCCATGCGATCCTTATCAAAATTTTCGTATCATCCACAGTGATATCATAGAGTACAAGGTCGAATGATATAGAGTCGTTTTAAGACCCACGAAATAGATAGTGGTCAATAAATCAATATGGGATCCCGCTTAAAAGTACATTGTTGCATCCCATAGAGTACTATTCATCCTGGGGTTGTTTATTTTCACACGTTTCTAACAATTTTGTATCCCATTGGATACAACGAAATTGATAACGGTCTATAGGTGTAATAATCTTAGGGGTACATCGACATATGTTATATAGTGCATGAGTAACACATATAGCTCCATAGGTCAAGTAACATCAGTATTGCAAGTTTATGTCAATATGGGACCAATGACAAATGTTTGTGGCATGCGGTAGTTTGTTGATTTCACATAAACTCTAGTTATGAGTACTCTTCGTCTTATGGGGTTGTTTCTATTCAGTCGTTTCTAGCAATCCTTGATGAATGTCTCATTGTTGTTTTGATAAGGTTTATAGGGATAGTAATCTTAGGGGTACACCGATATACGGTATATAGTACATGGGTGAATGATATATAATCAATTTTGGTTCGAGGATGATAGTATTATTTATGTGGTACTTCGATAATCCCCCATGAAGTAGATTGTAGTTATCCCTCACCACACCACCAGATGTATTAATCGCATACCGGCATGTGGCTATCTAAAAAAAACTCGCGACGTAGTACATCATTGCATCTTATAGAGGTGACAAGTCAAAGAATAAAGAATCACACATTTGCGTCTATTGTAGCCTTCTTAATACCTTTGGTGGTGACAACATCGTGTCGTGACACAATATAGCCACGCGATCCTTAACAAAATAGCCATCTCGTACACCGGGTAATATCATAAAGTCCTCATGTATCATCTACGCATAGAATCTGCTTCGTTGTTTCCACCATCTATATCAAATGTATAATAAGAACAAGAAACGAATAAGCCGATGATTGACTGAGGAAGCATTTGAAAATAAAGGAATGGTGATGCTTGTTAAACAAAGCTGTGTGTGGGGCCGCCACGTACAGCTGTAGTTTATGTTGTAGCATTGGTTATTTCCGTTAATGTCGTCGTAGCACCGGTTATTGCTCAGGTTACAAATGACTCAATCTATTGGCAACCACCCCTCCTTTTAGTAGATGGAGATGCACACCTAGAAAAGATGGATGAAAGAGTACCAGCCCTTCTGACTTCGTAACCTCCAGGTGCGATGTCTTTTTCTTATGTCAAACCCTACTACAGACATGCGGTCCTTAACAAAATAACCAGATGGTACGCGGGGTAGTATCATAAAGTCCTTACGATATCTTCCAGGTGTGATACCTTTATCTTATGTCAAACCCTACTATAATCATGCAGTCTTTAACAAAATAGCCATATCGTACGCTAGGAAGTAACATAAATTTCTTATGATATCCTCTATGCATCGGTTTTCATTACGAGTTAGAATGTGTTTGCATACATTAAATTCATCTCAGTCAAGGAGAGACAGATAAATATTGATTATTCGCAAAAAAAAAAGACAGATAAATATTGATGCCATCTCTATGTAAAAATAAATACACCGTTTATTCCCGTGTAGCCATCCGAATACCTCTGTGTGTGATCTTGTCGTCTTGTCAAGTCGATGTTGTATAGTCCAGTGGTACCTCACCAAAATCTCCATACCGTTCACACTGGGAATGATATAGATTTTCGGTAGAGTTCGTATTGGAAAGTTTGTTATATCTATTCTTTGAAATTATTTATCGTAGTCAAACATGACTTAAGATGTGCACTGAACATGTTCTTCTCCTTGACTAGTGTTGCAATATGACAATACTCGACGAAAACCCTTAAACCCAAGATAAATGTGCATTGAGGTCTGTAAAATGTATGTTCGGTCCTTTGATGGGATGTCGTATGTTCAAGGAAAAACAAATAATTCATAAAAAATACATAGTTGCTTCTATTATAGCCCTACTAATACCTCCAGGTGTAATCCCGTCGTCTTCTTAGAGCATCTCTAACAGAGCCCGTAAAAGGCCCAAAACTGAAAAATAACCGCCAGTTTACGGGTTCGGGCCGAAAAAGGGCGCCGTGACCGTAAACGAGCGAAACTGAAAATATTTTTTCGGGCTGCGCGTCGCTTCGGTATGTATTTGTAGGGGCGACGAGCGAACCGAACGCAGCCCGAACACAATCCCTAGTTTGCGCGCGAGGGAACTTTCACCGCCGCCCGATGCGCCCTCACCTTCCTTTGCGCCACCACCCTCCGATTTCTCCCCGATGAGTCTCGAATCGACCCCGCCGGACGCCGTTGGTACCTCGCTGGCGCCGCCATCTTCCCCCGTGGTCGCCGCAGCTTCCGCTGCTCCACCAACCACCCTGGCGACCCCTGCCATCCCTGCGACCCCCGCGGAGGAAGCAACGCCGGTCTCGGCGACGAGCAGGGTGAAGCGGCGGCGCGCGGGAACGCATGTGGTCCCGCAATCCGCTGCGGCCACCGGTGATGTCTCGGAGGTGCCAACGAAGCCGAAGGCGCCCCGTGCGAGGCCGAAGAGCGCCGGCCCCAAAAGGACGAAAGTGAAGGCGACGACGAGCTGTGGCGCCCTACCGCCGGTCCCCTCCAAGCCTACGGCAACGTCGATGCCGACGCCACCGCCGGAGGAAGCAAGCGGGACCGTCGCCTAGGACGTGCTCGACGATGGGTCAACAAGGTACACATGAATTCTTCCTCCGTTTATTTGTTTGCGACTAGATACTAAGGCCTCGTTCGGTTAGGAAGGAGAACGCCTCCTACATGGAGATGTTGGAGGAGGTGGAGATTAACTCACTCCCTCCGTTCGGCAATGATATGGGCGGAGAAGGGGAAGAAGGGGAAGAAGGGGACGAGGGTGTGGTTGAGGTCACGGCTGATGGAAATAGGAAGAAGAGGTGGGCCAACAACTACGCGAAGATTGAAGACGCCACCTTGTGCCGAGCTTGGGCCTCGGTGGGGATGGACGCCGTCTCCGTCATCGATCAAACCGGGAAGCGGTACTAGCAACGCATCGAGGACAAGTTTCATAAGCTGATACCGCGCGTTCGCCATCCTGTCGATCGCACGTACCGATCCCTCCAAGGTCGTTGGGACGCGATCAAACCGGCTTGCAGCCGGTGGGCGGCAGCAATGGACCAAGTGGTGTCCAATCCTCCTAGCGGCGCAACTGTCGACGAATATGTGAGTGCATATTTGGTAAAGCTAATTGTAGTTTAGCTTGGGTGACATATTGATGATTTGTTGGTTCCTTTTGCAAATGTAGGATCGCATTGCCGATGCGAGGTACAGAGACATGGCCGGCAGCAAGGGCAAGAGCTTCACCATGCGTCATTGCTTTGATGTGCTTCAGCACCTCCCCAAGTGGAAATTGAGGGATGAAGAAGTTGCACCGAAGAAGGCTGCAATGGTTGCGCTCGACGACACCGAGGACGAGAAGGAGGGCCGGAACACCGACAAGCCGGAGGGGAACAAGAAGGCGAAGGAAAGGCTCAGGCTCGAGGGGGAGGCTGCATTGTTGAGGGACAAGTTTGATCAAATGATGAAGTCGAAGGAGGTGATAGCGTCCAATACTTTGGAGACCAAGCGTGTCATCATCGAGACGAAGAAGGAGGTGAGCCTTGCAAAGCTTGAGGAAGCAAGGAGCAAAGCCAAGTTGAAGGAGATGAGGATCAGTGTCAAGAACGCCAAAGCAACGAAGCAACTTTTGGCCAAAGAGAGGGAGATCATGATGATGAACACTAAACACATGAATGAGATTCAACTGGAGTGGTGGAAGGAGGCCTCGGCGGAGATCACGGCAAGACGAACAGCAGCTCGTCAAGAGGCAACTGCTGTAGCCGATGTGACTCCAGGAGGTGGTGGCGATGGTGCTGACGGCGGGCCAACCTCCGTTTGATGCCGACGGTGAGAGGAGAGGGGGAACTATGAACTGTGTCATTTGATGTTTGCACTATGAACTATGAATGAATTATTTGCATTTTATTGTGATGTTTCTTCGATCATATGCTAAAAAAAAATCATAAACCCTGTTTTTACGGGTTCGGATGCCGCTGGCGCAGAACAGAGCCCGTAAAACAAAACTGAAAAACGAAGTTTTGGTTTATGGGCTCTGTTCTGCGCTACCATTTTACGATCCGAATACACGAGTTCGGTGAACTGAACTTGCCTTTTTCAGTTCGACTTTTTACGGGCTCTGCTAGAGATGCTTTTACATGACTTAGTATCACCGGGGTTGTGTCGTCGAATTATTCTGCATGCATACAAAAGATATATGTTAATCAACAAAAACAGCCAACGGCGTATGAAACCAACTATACGGTACCTACTCATGCCATATGCGGTGCTTTATATTTTAGCCGCACGGTACGTTTGAAATCCTATGAAGTCCTCAACCGACCGCCATGAGGCCGCAATGGATACAAACCTCACCATGGTCCTTTTTGGTCGTCCTCGGTGGTATAATGATACATGTGATATCTCATTCTTAACAATACTATATGTTATACAACCTGATACCATTAAACAAAGTGTGGCATACATTATAACACATCCCGATGCAGAGACAGAGATAAAAAAAAAATTTATGATACACCCGCGTATTACACTATTTGGTTGTTGTATGGGAGACAAAGCACACCAGCGTAAACATTATCGTGCACCACTATAAGGATGCGGTACCCCGTAATTGAAGAAGTCGAAAGCTTCTGGTAAAGAATCAAACTCCATTCCAGGTTCAGGAAATCAGGTTAAGGATGCGGTACCCCGTAATATGAATTCCTATTTCCAAATTTCCTGAGTTTGAGTTCCAGAGTGCTCTTCCTCCCATTCTTTGCTGTTCGGAAATCAGGGATCTCTCCAAATCGTGGCCTGTCAATCACAAGTAGATAACATAAAAATAAACATCTGATGATATTTCCTACTAGGCCGTGACTGAAAACAGGCTAACACACCCTGTAAAACTACCGGCTAATGCACAACTTTCATACCGTTTTTTTAACACAAACACATAATTCCCATAAAATGATTTGCTGCCGCATTACTCGCATTGGACATATCAGATCAACTTGCATGTTTATACCAAAAAAAACCTTGACCGTCTTTGCAAAACCCATAAGAATGAGTCAACGAACCTCTTCACCCATGTATCAGCACCCTTAGGCAAAACGGGAGATCTAGGTGAGGAAACGTCCAGCGGGTCGTCATCAGCTTAGACATCATATGGCCTGCTTTGTGGAGTGTTGTGCCCATGTTAATCTCATGACAACAGCGACATAATCTTTGCAACTATATATAAAACATAGCCTGCATAACTGCCACACATATACGGGACAATAATGGACGATGCTCTTAACAAAAAGATATATAACGAACCTCTTGTGCGATGTATGAGTAGACTGGGGCGAATCATATCTTTGCACATGGGAATACTCAGGCGTCGAATGTTCCTCTTCAGAACCGTGTGAACTACAGGTAAAAAGGTGCAAACATGAATACTACTGCATGACCATACTGCACCAGTTCAATCTATTTTCTGAAACTTATCACATTCATCTGGTCTACATGTAAAAGGGTACAAAAATGAATACTGATGCGTGTCCAGACTGCTCCAGGCCAATATATTTTCTGATACGAAACACATTCATCTGGTCTACATGTCGAAATGTGCAACAATGAATAGTAATGCATGTCCAAACTGCTCCAGTTCAATATATTATCTGATCCTTATCACAGTCATCTGGTCTACATTTAGCAGCTGGTCAAGACACAAATTGGAAGCACAACCACATTTCGTTCTAAAATTTATATATACTAATCTGGGAAGCATCCTATATCATGAAAACTGTTTCATACTTGTGTGATGCAAAATAGGACCCTGAAGCTCAAAAATGTCTTTTCAATTGTAAAACGGATTTGCAAGGCGCTTAAAAGGTTAAAAATAAATTTGGTAAATTGAGAGCACAACCAGAATTAGTTTCTCCAGAGAAAGTGAGCACTTGGCTAGATACTTATAACTAACTAGGAATCTGTGGCTGTGAACTTCAGACTATGGTGCATCCGTATAAATTAATACCGACAATACCATCAAATTAGCCACGGGGCAACACCAAATGATAACTTTTGCTAATTAACAGCATACTTTTCGCACCTTTGAATCCCTGACTGGAGCGATGGTGGCGACTCGGAGAGATCGGAGCTTCCGGTCCACTCTCCTGGACTAATTTCGTCGCCACACCACCGTGAAATTCGCCGCTGCTTCCAGATCTCCCAGACTCGAGGCTCCGGCTTGGGCTGCTGCGCTCGTCTTCCGTCTGGATTGCATTCCCTCGATCTAGCCTCGGCCAATCTAGGCATGGAACTCCCATGCTTGAGCCAGAAGAACGCAATGGAATCTACCTACCGGCCGGCGAGGAAATCGGTCCCGAAAATCGATAACAGAGCTCGAGATCTGACCTTAGGAGGAGCTGAGTGAAGCCATGGTCGCTGCCATGGACCTGCATCTCCGGCAGCGTCGGGATCTAGGTGGAGGCGGCGAATCTCTCGTGTGTGCTACAGTCGCAGGATCCATTTGAACTGGTCTCGCCCACCTCTTGTACAGTACCGAGCGGGGCCCCACCGTATGTCGTACGCGGGTTCCCCTCCCGTATCGTACTGCTGTAATCTCGTATTGGGGAAAGAGGCCCGGTCAAACCTTGCAGCTGGTGGGCCCGGAGCGCGAATCTTACAGCGACGAGGACGGCTGTTGATATCCAACACGCCCCATATCAGCTTTGCATCAGCATTTTCGGGAGGAAACAATATGTCAACACTTGGCCATATGTCACATCCCCAGGAATTTTTTTTTTCATTTTCTTAAAGAGATTTGAGCTTGCAAGCAACCAAACTGATGCGATGCTTAGAAAAATATATATCTATGTGTTCTTTTAAACCTTCATAATACGAATAAAGTGATCTCACATGTAATAATTCCCTATGTACAGAGGGAAGATGAGCCCTGGCCTTCTGCTTTCATCGAGCATGCACATTGCCTACTCTGGTGTTGATTATCGCCAAGGCGCTGCACGATGTCTTTGAAGTATTAGAAGTTGGCATTGAAGAAATATTGGCCGAGAATTCTGGATTTCGGTTGCCTTTTGCTACTGATACTTATTCATCGGTTCCTTCAGTTGTGCCACCTGTTATATTCATGGTCTGGTTAGTTCTCAAGTACATGCTACTTTCGAACCATCAGCTGATCATGTGCCTTATGGTTTGTATATTTTCTTTACTACTATTTTTACCTTTAAATCTACACGTTATGCTTATATGGGGGTTTTCTCATTTTTTTAGTTGCTGACAAGGGACCACTCTACCTCTGAACTATTGCTGCAGCAAACCCAGTTGAAAGTAACACTGCCACTTACATCTACAATTTACCTTTAAATCTACACGTTATGCTTATATGGAGTTTTCTCATTTTTTAGTTGCTGGCAAGAGACCACTCTACCTCTGAACTATTGCTGCAGCAAACCCAATTAAAGGTAACACGCTCTGGCCCCTGCATCAATAGATGCACACATCCGTTTATTAAAAAGTACCAAAAAATAACACTGGCACTTATATCTACAGAACAACACAAACATTGTCTTAGGTTTTAACTAAACGTAGATGCCAGGAATAAGTTACTCCCTCCGGTTCAAAATAATTGCCCAAAAATAGATGTATCTAAACAGTCACAAAGTATTCAGGACCTATAGATCAAGATTTTCTGATGGACTTATAACTATCCACTGAGTTGCAGGTCAGTCATATGCGTGTTTTTTACCCTGCTTAGTATTGGATCCATGGTTTGTCCTCATTAGAGATTATTCTCTAGCTGATATGGTGAAAGTATTGTCCCATATGTTCTACTAAATCCGAAACTATGAGCATAACATAAGTCACCAGATTGCTCGACCTAAAAAAGAACAGGAGCACTACTGCCTCACTAACGCACTATGAGGAGCGTTTGTTCATGTGCAGTTACTGTTAATTATATGAGAATATTTCCTGTCGGTTATCAGCCTATGTACTGAGGACTATTTCTGCAGGTTTCATGTAGGCACTTAACACTTGATGTGGCTGAGGAAGGTTGAAGGGCTACTAAAGAAAAAGGTAGGTGTAGTGGAGCACTAATCCTGGAGAGAGAGTTTGGATTTGTTTTGAGCAACCTTAGGAAAGTGTCCGGATTGCAGTGATAACAAGAAAGGAAAAAACTGAAGGCCATCTAATACAATAGCTCAAAGAGGTACATTTACTCCCATGCTCTCAATCTGGTCAGTTCACAGTGATACCAAGAGCTCACTATTCATTGTCTGCAGTAGCACCTATAAAAACAAGAAGGCATCCAAGTAGAAAGCTTCACGCTACCAGGTCAGATTTTAAGATAAACTTCAAACACATGACAAAAATTTCAGCACGACCAAGAGTACTAACTCTTAACTCTTCTCCTAGCAGCAAATTAAACAACGAAGTATCATCTGCAGCAACAAACGAGGTTAGCCGAAGAAGTGAACAAGTATCCAGACTGGTGATCTATATCAAGATATCTATTTTGTCAATGCCAGCCACCAAAATTCCATGTCAAATGTTATCTGCCTACCTGTCACTATAGGAAGTATGAACACTGCTGGCTGCTATAAAATTATCTATAAACACCACCAGTGTATTGGTAGTATTCAGCACTTGAGTACCCCTGTGTAATTACTCCAACTGCCTGCCTTCGTTCATGCCAATTTAGTCATCTTGACTAATTAACAGCATTGCCACAGATGCTTTACAACCACGATTTCGCTCACGGGCGCGGCGTGCCGCCGCGCCTCACCTTCCTAGTTATAGTCAAACCCATGGGAAAAGTATGCAAGTGGGAGCTACTCCATTCCGCTGAAGGCAACGAATAGGAGCTAACCAATCTCTCCCCAAATGAAGAGAACGAGTGCCGACGCTCCGATAGTGCACCGCCGAAGCTACCATTGACGCCTATTTGTAGGGCGCCACAAAGATGCTCTAACTTCAAATAACTGTTACATCGTCTAGGAGAGTTTGCTGTAAGTAGCTATGGGATTCATTGATCTAATCACGAGAAGATTGTGTAGTAAAACAATTTCTAGCTATTACATGGGCTACCATATTGAGTGCAATGCCTTGTACAAAATCCATGAAAGTTTGGCCATGATATTGATGTATCCACTCAATATGATAAGCTGGTTGTACATAAAATATTCAATTGTGAATTCTAAGCAATAAAATCATCAGAACAATTCAAGCTGATCAGAATTTGCATAATTCTTTGAACATCAAGGGGAGTAAAAGAGTTCCCCGAATTCCTTGATCCCATTGACCTGTAGGAGGGTTTGGGTTTATTAGATCAGCAACTTTGTTAAGCAGGGAAGTCCCTCTTTGCATCACCACCTTACGATCAACACTTGTAGGGATCCCTGGGTCCGACCAAATGTTAATCGAATTACCGTTCCCAACTCCATGTATAACCTCATTTAAAGGTTTGAACTCCAACAACCGCTTCAGGATGAGCCACAAATAGGGTTTGCCGAGAGGCTTCCCACACAGACGGTCCCAATAGTCCAGCTGACATAGGGATGTACCTTTTTTAACGGGATTTCCTTTGTAGCGTTCATATCATCATCTTCCTCGAGTGCACCATACGCATAGGTTCTCCTCCTTGGGAAAGTGTTCATCTCGCCTCTTACAGGCCATCCACCATGGCCGTGGCCACGTGGCACAAATGGTCGTGGTTCAGCAGTCCTGTTAGCACGTTGAGTAGTAAACATCCAGCATCCATAATACAGATCCTTATCCTCCTAAACTCCATTACCGCATTCTTCATGGGCATGGCCAAGGAGGCCACAGCGCCTACAGAAAAACGGAAGCTTCTCATACTTCACAGCCGACCTCTTCATGCCTTCGCTGGTTATTGAGGGAAATACAAACCACATGAGGGGTTTTCATATGTCGATCATCGCTCTGATTCTAATAATTTCCTTCATAATACAACTTAGGATTCATCTGCACCTCCTTAGGTTTCCCCCACTCGCTTTGCAAAATCATCAACAACAGATTTTTCTATACAGTTCAGGGATACCATGAATCCGTGCCTGCCACCGGGTCTTCCAGACCATCGTAGTGTTGGATCAACATTGTTATAAATGCGACAAGCAAATAACAAAGAACGAAAAGGAAAACGCAGCGGAGACACAAGATTTTAACGTGAAAAACCCCTCCAACACAGAGGGGAAAAACCACGGGTGCCAGCCAGCAAAACTTCACTATATCGGGGAGTGTTTACAAACGTCGTGGATTATCTTATAATCTGATAAACCCTAGCCGGCGGCTTACAAGAGGTATATATAGACGGTGACATCGCTCCGCTCGTCAGAAGTTAGCCTCCCTTTAGAATGAATTTGGATCACAATATAACAAACACACCCCATCCCCTAAAGGTCCATGGACCTTGATGTACCACTTTCTTCCAATCCCCTAGACAGTGCATCTGGAGGATGAAGAGTTTCTCCCCAGCTTCTCGGCAGATCGACTCTCGAGCGAAGTTCCAGATTGCCTTCAATGTCCCAAACAAAGCTTCAACACTGAAAGATCTTCTTGTGATAACCTTACCAATTGCCAACCAACGAGCATCCTTCCGATACTACTTGATCTCTTCAGCGCCAATCACCACGTCATCCAGTTCATCCTCACCCTCACGGAGATGTTTCAACATGTCAACGATTTCCGATTTATCTCCCATCGTCGCCACGGAGGGACCATCACCTTTTTCCGCCATCCAATCGTAGACACCAAACCCTAACCTCACGAGAGAGTCCAGAGAGACATGGTAGAGCAGAAAGACAGATCACGGTGCTAGCTAGAGGAGTTCCAGGTTGGATTCAGGTTCGGGATAAATCCGATCTCATGGGGCGACTGGATCGCCGCCGGAGCAAGGAGACCCTAATGAGAGGGTACGGTGTGACCTTGCCTTACACTATTCTGTACGGTGTAAACTTGCTGTTCTGAAGATTAAATCCAACCAAATGAACTAGCAGCCGTGCACGGTGCACCCATTCCTGATACTAACAATTCCAAGCAACAAGAGACAGCCTTAGGTAGGATGCGTCTCCATCTTTTGTGTTCTTTCTTTCCCCTTCGTCAACTTGATTGCAGTGTTCCACATGATGACAATCATGTGTCGTAAACTTCAGGGGTCGTAGATTCCACTGTTCTAACCACCAATTATTCCATGTGAACGTGACCGGCCGATGCGGAGTATCTGCTTCCCTGTGGTAGCTTCCTTCTACATTGTACTGGAAGAAGACGTCCCACTAATTACAACATCATATTAAAAACTTGGATTCGTAGGTATGTTGAGAGTAGTACTCCGTAGTATATTTATAAGTTAGCATTGTCAACACAGTACTATGATATTCTAGATGCTGAAATTTTCTTTGATCATATGCAAACTGCAGGGCTAAAGAAAGATCAGGGCGGCCGTTGATGGAGGCACGCAGCCAAGTAGCCAACCACAAGACTGCATCACCAGAGAGTGATATCATACTTAGGGCATCAACCACCCACACATGCATCTACCTGGCGCCACAGAAATAGCAATAAAATGATTTTCAAGGAGATGGAAAATTGTTTCCCACTCATTTCTACATAGTAGAAGCGACCATATTACGGATTTAAGGCAAGTGCTCTGACTCTAATCGATGTTCTATACTTGATGTCAATACCATATAGCCAGTTATCAAATATAATTGCAACACTTGATGGGATATAAGGTAGAATCTATTTAGATGACTGACATTATAGCATGATGTTGTTCATAAGTATGTACGTGACATTTGGAGGGAAAGTCCCAAAAATCATAGCGACTGTATCGCTCTTATGACCTATAGTATTGTATAAAGCTGGATATTAATCCCGAAGTGTGGTATTATCTAACCACTTGTCCTCCAAAAATCTAATTGTCGTCATGTCCTTCATATTAAACGATCCAAAGCGGAAAATATTTCTTCATCAACATTAAACTGGCCTAAAAACGAGAGTCTATGTACCGAGGAGGGGTGTATTACCTCAAGGTCATGAATTCATAGCCCACCTTCACCTTTGGGGTATAATATTTTTCTCATTTACATACCCGTGTGTATTTTTGTCCCATTCCCGTACTCTTAATGAGTTTTTATCTGCCAAATACGCGGGTAATGGGTACCCATTGTCACTCCTAGTCACTACCCCTTGCTAAAATATTTTTTGTAAAAAAATAAGCAATTTATGAAAGACTCCTTTAAATAACTGGAAAAAAAATATGCAGTACCATATTACTTAGTACTCCATCCATACCGGTTTACAAGGCAATTATGTATTGCGACAAAAAAACTTTAACTATTAATTTGATCAATAAAATATAAATATATCACAAAAATTATACTAATGAAAATTTCTTTTGAATATGAATCCAATGGTATCATTTTTGTGACATATCTTATATTGTGTTAACCAAATTTGTAGTCAAACATTTTTCTTAAAATACGTAAGTGCCATGTAAACCGGTATAGAGGGAGTACCGAATTTATGAAAACTAATCTTCCACCAAGAGATTGTAGCTTCCCTTTTCGGCTGACTATTTTTTTTTTTGAAAGAGTCTTCAACTTGTTTCCATTCACCATTTATGAGTCTCCTGAAATTTATAAAAATATCCAAATACCTAATATGATAACGGCCTTGCTCGCAACCATATAGTTTGCTATAGAGAGCGCCCTTGTCCTTGAACTCCCCGAAACAAAAACTATTCACTCTGGTGAAAGTTTATTTTAAGCCCAAAAATCTGCTTGAATGCTGATAAATTAATTTCAAATTATTAGCTTTTACAAGTTCATATTCTATCAAAAGGATAGTACCGCGTGTATATATAAAAAAAAGATAGTCCACCATAAAAAGAAGTGGAACTACCCGTTCAATCAGTCCATTTATCTGCTTCCCTATGCAAGCTTCCTTGTACATTGTACCGGAAGATTACGTCCAAATAATCACAAGATCATATTAAAATGGACTCATAGAATTATAGGTACGTTTCCGGTAGCAATAGATTTAAGTTAGCATTGTCAACAGAGCACAATGATATTGTAGATGCTGAAATTATCTTTGGTCGTATGCAAACTGCAGAGCTAAACAAAGATGAGGTCGGCCGTTGATAGAGGCAGGCATCCAACCACCCACCGAAAGACTGCATCAGCAGGGAGAGTGAGATATCCTATTTTAAGGCGTCAATCAGCAACACATGCATGTACCTGGCGCCACAGAATTAGCAATAATATGAATTTCAAGGAGCGGGAGAATTGTACGCAATCTGATAGATGACCAGGAAATCATTTGGGGTACTAGTAGTAGCTTGAATGCTCGTGGTCACCCATTGCAAGAGCTCGTCCAGCTGAAGGCAGGCAGGTGGGCACCAGATTTAATTCCACTTATGTTATCTGCTTTAGTGTCGTGATTAAATGCAGGGGCCAGTCAGGTGGCAGCAAGATGACAAGAACAAGGAAGCAAACGAGGAGGAACAAATGCAAGACGACAGAGAGAAGACCCTGAAGAGAGAAAGAGACTGATGAAGAACTCAGGTCTGAGGAGCAGGCTTCGTGCTAAGCAAAAGAAACAAAAGTACAGTAACTTACTTGTAACTTGATGCTAAGCTAAAGAACAAAAGAACAAGGAGGGTGGAAGGACTACTCGATCCAGCTGCTAATTAGACGTAACCTGGCCTCTCCACTAACTTAGTTTTGCCCAATTCACAGCTGCTGCTACATGTTGCTATTACCCAGTACTAGCATTACAGGATCGGCGAGCTGCTCGGATTCCTCTCCCAAGGCTTCGCCTGAGGTCCACGGCCGGCGACGCCGAACGTCTCCGTGGAGCCGGCGCCACTCCCGGCCATGCCGACAGCACCGCCCATGGGTTGCATGAACACGGAAAAGCCCCTGCTGGCCGTCGCACCCGTGGGGCTCATTCCCAGCCCCAGGAAATCCACCGTGGCTGGCTTGCCACTGAACATTGACGACTGACCCATGATGAGCTCCGGGAAGCCGGCCGGACCGCCGGTCGAGTCGTATGGTAGCGCGAGGCCTAGCCCGGCCGACATCATCGGCGCCGGCTCAGGCTCCATCCGCGGCGGCCATTGCAGACCATCCGAGAACGGCACTTGCATTGCTCCTCCTTGATGGCTGTGGAGCTGCTGGCCGGACGACGTGGACGCCTGGGACGACGACGAGACGTCGAGGCCCAGCCCGCGGAGGAAGGAGGAGCTCGAGGAGGTGGCGCCCATCTGCGCGGCCTTCTGGAGCAGCGCGGTGGCGGACATGTGCGGCGACGGGGACGGCGGCGGCGCGAGATGCTGCTGCCGGTCGGCTGATGCAGGGGCGGAGAAGAGCGAGGAGGAGGCGTCCGTCGCGAGGCACAGCGGCGCGGGCTTGGCGCGCTCCGGGTGGTACTGCGGCGCCACGGAGGAGGGCGCGAACATGCTGCCGAGCAGGCTCTGCGAGTTGGCCGACACGCTGCTGGTGCTGGCGCTGACGTTCGCGCCGTTGACCGACGGCGGCGACTGCATCAGCGGCGCCGGCGCTGGCGTGGAGAACTGGACGACGGGGTCGGGCGCGGCGACGATCTCCCGCTCTGCATGAACCGCAAAGTGTCAGCAAATCAGGAGCTAGATTCAGATTACAGCAAGTAGATTAATGGTAAGCTCCAAAAGCTCGTGCAGTAAAGACAGGCGCGGAAAGCAACGAGAGTGAGGAAGCCAAGTCATGATGCGGGCCTTTCTCGTGGACAAACTTTCTCGGCCGATGATTCGGATTCCAGAAAGGTTCTCCACTCACTCCAACTGGGATTACCTCAGAAAGTGCCTAGATCAGAGCTCTCAGAACCACCTTTGCACGATCCTAAAAAGAAACTAGCAACAAATCCCCCAAAGTCCAAAGATTGAATCTCGCAGTATCTTGATGTATATTGTAATCTAACGCGTGCGTAAAATAATGGATATCGAGATGCGCGCGAGGAAGAACTTGTATATGTACTCTCAGACAAAAGCAATTTGTTTTTGGAAGCTCTCGGAGTTCTAGACAAAAATCAAACACTGTATGTAAGTATGACTGTAATTTGTCCCAAGTGTGTCCACGAGTTCACAGTTTTACAGACAAGACTGTAACAATCCAAAATAGCGCAAGCGTCAAAGAAGTGGTACTAGCTAGCAGTACTGTCGATTTTGACCATTGACAGGCATGAGAGCAGCTAAATTGGACGGACGAATAGTATTGCGTTGACCATTACTACTCACCTTGGTTGTCCTCCTTTTGCGGCGCGGGCGCCGGGGCCGGCGGTGGTGGCACCTGTTGAAGCGGCACCGGTGCGGCGAGTAGCGGCGCCTGTGCGGGAGCCGGTAGCGCCAGCGGGGCACCAGCCGCCGAGGTGCCGTCCTCCGCCGGCGAGGCGCGCGCCTTGGCGTCCTCGGCCAGCGCGTCGCAGAAGGCGCGGTGGGTGATGAAGCTGTCCCTCCTGCACGAGTGAGTCAGTCATTCAGTCAGCACCACCATTAGTAATTCGTGACGGAAACCGAAGCAATTTGTGGCGGCGAGGAAGAACGGTCGAACCGTCGGACCTGGAGAAAAGCGTGCCGCAGTCGCACCGGTACTCCCTGGAGCCGCAGGTCTTGGCGTGCGCCTTCCAGTCGGACTGCACGGCGTACTTCTTGGCGCACTTTTCGCACTTCCACTTCTTCTCGCCGTGCTTGCGGCAGAAGTGCTTCTTGATCCCGGTGAGGTCGCCGAGCGCGCGTGACTTGTCGTGGTGCACGCAGGTGGGCTCGGGGCAGACGTAGACCCGCTTGCGCACCTCCTTGCCGCTCCGCTGCCGGAGCTTCCAGGGCAGGTTGTGGCCCCGGCGGTGCAGCTGCAGGTTCTGGTCCCGCTGGAAGCCCTTGCTGCAGATCTCGCACACGAACCGGTTCGTCGCCATCAGCGTCTTGGGCGACAGCGCGATCACCTCCGCGTCGGGATCTGCGTTGCGGCGGCACAGGAGACGTGAATCATGCTTGCCATCGATCGATCGAGGAAGCAACACTTGTTGATTGACTAGGTAAATTAATCGCGCGGTTTTGGTCAATCGTAGGTGAGAATAGTCACCTGGCATGCCGGGGAGGGCGCGCTTCTTCTTGGCGGGCGGGCCGGGCGGCGGCAGCTGCGGCGGCGGCGCCGCGGCGGAAGACGACACGGCGCGCTCGGACGATGGCTCGACCTCCATGCTGGAATCTTGCTTCTGCTGGAAGGCCTTGCGGTGGGGCAGCTGCTGCTACTACTGGTAGAAGAGTCCAAGAAGGGAGCTGCCTGGAGCATAAAAGCGCGCGCAATCGGGACGAAGGATGTACGTGGACGGTTGCGAGCTACCGGCCAGTCGCGGGCGCGGCAACCACCGGTCGACGGAGGTCAGGCGGGCGGCTGCTCGTGGGCGTGGCGTGTGGTGATGAGAATGAGAATGGTGGGAGGGAAGGAGGAGCAGACCGAGCCGAGCTGGGGCGAGTAGAGTATAAAAGAGGAAGGGAAAGAGAGGTAGGCAAGAGAGCAAGAGCGGTGCATTAAGTTGGGGAAGAGAGTGGCTGACGACGAGGGTGAGGTTACCCACCCTTGGAGGGGATCGCTGTCGTACACGTGGGAGAAGAGGTTGGCATCTGGCTGGGCTAGTGGACTCAAGCGGGGCGCCGAGCTTCGCAGGCGCCTTTGTCGTCTTGCGCGCCTCCTAATATTCCCTTGGACTTTTGCGCCCTTCCTTTTTTTTTCCTTCCCTCCCTCCTACTACTCCTACTACAGTTAGCTTGGGTTTGTATCGGAAAAAGAAAAGAAAAAGGGAGAAGGATCAGGCAAGGAGCTGTCTCAGTCTGCTTTCATTGCAGTCTGCTTACATCTGATGATGATTTCGGGAGTTTCTGCCCAAGTTTTGCGGCCGAGGGATGTCAGCTGAAGCAACCCCGTATAGCACAGGTGTCGATGAACGCGTACTTCGGGCAAGCGTAATCCAACTCGCCTTGTTTTCAGAACAATTCCCTGCAGTTCAGTTTGTGCCCGACATCTATTGTTGCCAACTTATTTAGTGAAGTTGCAAGCGACAACATTTCAAAAACTAGCTAAGAGCTTCAGCCACCTCCTCTAAGGGCATCTCCAACGCACCGACCCAAACGGACGTCCGTTTCGGGTCGTTTGGGTCGCCGCGCGGACACGCGGATGTCACCCGGACGCCCACACACATCCGGCTGCATTTTTAATCCCCAACGCTACATACGACCCAAAACTTGTTCCTGCCGGCGAAGAAACAGAGCAAGATCCTGGCGTTCCTGCCGCTGTCGGTGGAGGCCGCGGTGGTGGCCATGGTCGTCGGCCTCGCTAGAGGAAGCGGGCAGGTGGCCTTCGGCTACGCCCTCCTCGCGCTGCTCGCCGTGGACTTCGCCGTCGGCTACGCCGAGAGGAAGAGCGGTGAAGAATCCACCGCGGCCGCACTCGTGGCCCGCCTCGCGCCCTCCCGGCGAGCCTTCTGGGCACTGAGGGACGGTATGTGGTCGGGGCAGGACGCGGAGGCGCTCGTGCTGGGGGACATCATCCACATCAGGTCCGGCGACGTCGTCCCGGTGGACGTCAGGCTGCTGGAGTCGCTGCCGGTGATGACCATCAAGATCGACGAGTCCGTGCTCACAGGCAACGCCCTCCCCCACTAATCCGGCCGGCGACGGCGTGCCCCGCTCCCTCCACCGCGGGCGCGGCCGGCGACGGCGAGCCCGTGCCCCGCTCCCTCCCCCGCGGGCGCGGCCGGCGACGGCGTGCCCCGCTCCCTCCCCCGCGGCGCCGCGGGACGTCCAGCGAGCATCCGGCCGTGCCCGCTCCTCCTACTCCGCCGCGGCGCGGGCGTGCGCAGCGCAGCCTTGGGCGCGCGAGGCGAGCGCGCGGCGCGAGATGGCGCGGGCCTGCGACGGCGGCGGCCCGAGGCGCGGCACGGACGGGGCGGCGTCGAGGCGCGGCAGACGGCGGCGGGAGGCCGACGGCGCAACGGCGCCGAGGCGGGGCCGAGGCGGCCGGTGACGGCGTGGCGGCGGCGCGGCGTGGCTTGGCCGTGGCGGGGCGGCGCGGCCGTGGCTCGGCCATGGCGGCTCGTCGGCATCCGGCCGGCGGCACGACGACCATTTCGGCTCCGGCGACTTGGGATTAAAAAAAAAGGAGGCGGCGGTGTTGAGGATCTCCAGGCGAGGGCGACGGCGAAGCCTGGCCGAGCTAGCTCAACTCCGGTGGGCAGCCATGGATATTTCCATGGCAAAAGCAAATAGAGAAGGCAGAGGAGAGAGAAGTTGTTGGAGCCTTTTCGTGTCACTGCCAAATGGGCCACGAACGGACATGTGCGGATGAAAAAGCACGTCCGCGCTCGTCCGGCTCGCCCCAAAAGCCACGCAAATTTGGTTCAGCTTTGGGTCGTTCCGGACGCGGCAGCTGTCCGTTATTAGTTTGGGTCCGCGCGTTGGGAGCAGGTTTTACCCAAACGGACCGATTCAACGTCCGTTTTGCATTTGGGGTGCCCGCGTTGGAGATGCCCTAAAGCATCCAAAACTGGCGTCGGATCAAGCGGATCAAGCGCTTGGGACGTGTTTCGTTCATGCCGCGTTTGTGGGACGTCGCTCCCCAGCCGCGTCCCCAAACACTGCCCCCAAATAAATATAAGAGCACAATAAAGGTTTTATTCAAATTTAATTATATATCACAAAGTTTGAATGAAAACGGCTAGATTTCATCTAAATCCTAGCCTACTGGCCGCCCGACAGTGCATTTGAGCCCCACCCATCGTCGCATCTTCTCCGCCGCAGCTCCTGGAGCATGCGCCGCCTCTCCATGCGTAGGGCGGTGAGCAGACGCCGCTGCTCCATCAGCGCATCGTCGCCTGCCCTCCCCTACTGCGCCGCCTGGAGGGAGGGCTCGACGGCACGGCGAATCCGCGCGTCTTCACGGGCACGGGCGACGTCTTGGAGCTTCCTCTCCAACTCGAAGGACTCGACGAGCGCTCGTTACTGATATGCCGCCTAGTCCGGGTGTGGCCCGGCGTCGTCGGACCACTTGAATGTGTCGTCGTCCGCCCCCGCCTCCTCCTCCTCTTCCTCCATTTGCGCCTCCAGTTGCGCCGCCAACGCATCCGCCTGCGCCCCCCAGGCAGCCTCCGTTGCCGCCAGCACCGCCTCCTGCTGCTGACGCTCCACCGCCTCCTGCCGCCGCTGCTCCATCCCCTCCCGCAATTGACGGTACTGGAGCTCCTGCTCCATGCGCTGGCGTTGCCGCTCTACGCGCCACCGCTTGCCCATCTCCTCCGCCTGGCGCCGCCGCGCCTCTTCCGCTGTGGCGGCGTCGAACACCGCTATGGTGTCCGCCAGCGCCGCGTTCTCCTTAGCTTCGGGGTCTCCCACCGATGTCGCTGCTCTGCACGCCACCGCTCCGCCCGGCACCGCCGCGACTCTTCCTCCGTGGCGGCGTCAATGACGAACTGCGGTGCTTCCGGTGGTGGAGGTGGTGGTGGAGACGATGGTGGAGGGAACTGGCCGGCGCCGGAGCAGTTCATCATTGCGCAGTGATGTTCGAGCGACGAGGGTTGTGCTTGCGGCGGAGAAAGTGGTGCCGGCGGCTGTGATGGCTGCCATTGAGCCGGGGGGGGCCTTTTATAGACGCCGGCGGGAAGATAGCGCGGGAAGATGCCAGAAACGGCGGGAAGAAAGCGTAGGAACGCGCGGTGGCGTGCGAACGCCGGCAACGCGTGGAGGCTGCACAGCACCGACGAGACGTCTCGCATGCCCCTCCGTCGCCATTAAGGCAGAACTGCGACGCTTCACTGCGCGCCAATAACTTCAGTCGCGAGGTAGGCGACGGTTAGGTTCAAACTTGAATGTGCCGCTAACGCGTCGGACCCGCGTCTCTTCGCCTCGCATTTCGTTGTGTCCGGCGTGCCCGGAGTGTCCCCTATGGGGCGGGGACGGGCTCGGGGAGCCGGACACCGTATCGGGCCGCGCCAGACAAAAAGAGGCTTTGGGGGACGTGGCTGGGAATGTTTTTTCGTCCGACGCGCCCCAAATCCATTTGGGGGACGCGGCTGGAGATGCTCTAAGGATAGGAAAAAAAATTCTCTAGAGTCGCTCCCTAAGGGTGAAAAACCGCGCCGCCTATGGGCTTTGGTGGGCTGAAGGAGTTGGGTGCGTGGCACCTTGCACAATGGAGCCAGCGCCGAGCAAAGGGGCTGACAAGGGATTAACTTGTCAATGCCTACAGATTGTAGACTAGGGTTTTGCTAGAAGTAGAGGGCAAGTAGATCTCGAAGGTTTAGGCGAAAAGTACTCGACGATTATGAAAATTAGGGTTGTGTTGACAGTAGATTCGATCCTCTTTGTCCCTCGACTCCCCTATATAGGAGGTGGAGCCGAGGGTTTCGTTTTGTACAAGTTACGAGTCCGGGACGGTTTCTAACTCATCCCGCCGATTACAAATAACACTTCCTATTACAACTCTAACTTTCCTCAATATATCTTGGGCTCCCGAATCTTCTTATTCTTCGGGTAGTGGGCCTTCAGTAAACCCCGGGTACTATCTTTGGCAGGCCCATTCGGGATGCCTATGTCAGTAGCCCCCGAGATTTTGCTTAAATCGTAGAGTCAGGGAAAATCTCGACTGTTTATTTTTATTCGAGAACTTTTATTTATACTTCTTCACATAAAATTCTATATTGTACAGGGATAATGGTAGTTGGGGCTAGTTCATCTGACGGATCAGGTACTAGTTAACTGCTCTAGTGGCAATCCGCAAAAACCTACTTCAAGATCACGTCCCTGGACATGATCTCGGGATACTGGTGTAAACTTCGACAGGTGCCGCTTAAGGTCTTACCATTCGTCGAGTCCCAGTCAAATTTATCGGGTACCTAACGCGTCCGTTAGGATTTTCTTCGTATCTGTTGATACGGATAAAAGTAGCAGAGCGCAGTCTTTAGCGATGCCACGCCCCAGAACGGATCTGGGGTCTTACCTTCGCAATTTTGCGGCATTCAGAAATTGATCGCAACTTTGGCGTTCTGAGAATATATTGTCGAGTGCTTTTCGCCTTTGGAATAGCACATTTTATCGAGTCATATTTGATGACTTATTTTGTCTTCCCGATGGGAGTATATGTAGAGTTAATTATAACTCGAAATATACTCTCTTGTCTTTCTTTTTTTTTTAAATTTCATCGGGCACGCGAACAGCGTTCCCGATGGGAGTAGCCCCCGAGGCTACAGCCAAGAACTTGTGCTTGGTTGTAGGCTCAATATTTTATTCCACCTTGTCGCTATATTTATAATCCTTCTCGATATTTTTATATCTATCGGGTGCGCGACCAGTGCTCCCGATGGGAGTAGCCCCCGAGGCTATGAACAAATGCTTGCATTTGGTCATAGGCTCTCGCCGTCTCTATATTGTCATACTCGAAATTTTCTATTTTTCCAAAGTAGCCCCCGAGCGTTTGGGCAAAAACTTGTATTTGGTCAAAGGCTCCCAAGTATTCAAATGATTTGTCCTGTCGCCATTCTCTTTTTGTTTTTCTTGTCGACATACCTTCCCTTGTCAAAACCTCTTCATCTCTATCAATAGTCGGGATTTTTCTGCCTTGTGGGTCCATTGTTCTCTCCACGTTGACACGTCGTGCAAGTGGGGGACACACGTCCTCCGCTTTTCCTGGCGCACGTTCTGTAACCTCGTTAATGTTGAAATACTATTTTGCCCTTGTTGCCACGTGGTGATCATCTCCTGCATTCTTTCTTCATCCAACGGTTCCGTCGCTTCACCGCACCTCTATATAAGATCCTTCTTCTTCCTCGAACACTTCCGCTCGCGCCGTTCCTCTGCTCGCCTCTGCAAAATCTCCTCCTGCGCTTGATGACCCACAAGTATAGGGGGTGTATCGTAGTATCTTCGATAAGTAAGAATGTCGATCCCAACGAGGAGTAGAAGGTGTTGACAAGTAGTTTCGATGAAGGATTCACTGTAAATGCTCACAAACAAGTATTCGGGGGTTTTGATGTAACAGATGAATAAAGTACGAGTAAGTAAAATGCGAGAGGAATAATTGCAGCGAGTGGCCCAATCCTTTTTAGCACAAAGGACAAGCCGGTTTGTTTACTTATAATGACCAAACGTTCTTGAGGACACACGGGATTTTAGTCTAGTGCTTTCGCTTCATGTAGCTAAATAATCTTCATTGTTTTGATAAGTGTTGTGTGGGTGAACCTATGCTAATGTACCGCCCTTCCTAGGACTAATACATACTTGTGATTATACCCCTTGCAAGCATCCGCAACTACAAGAAAGTAATTAAGATAAATCTAACCACAGCCTTAAACTCGAGATCCTGCGATCCCTCCTGCATCGATATACTAACGGGGGTTCAGGTTCTGTCACTCCGGCAACCCCGCAATTAGCAAACGAGTACAAGATGCATTCCCTAGGCCCATAAATGGTGAAGTATCATGTAGTCGACGTTCACATGACACCACTAGAAGAATAACACCACAACTTAAATATCATAACATTGAATATTATTCAACCATAATTCACTACTAACATTTAGACTTCACCCATGTCCTCAAGAACTAAACGAACTACTCACAAGACATCATATGGAACATGATCAGAGGTGATATGATGATGAATAACAATCTGAACATAAACTTGGTTCAATGGTTTCACTCAATAGCATCAACAACAAGTAGAGATCGATACCGGGAGAGTTTCCCCTATCAAACAATCAAGATCAAACCCAAATTGCTACGGTGGTGACGATGTCCAGCGGTGGAGACGGCGGTGATGATGGTGGAGATGATGATGATGGTGATGGAGATGATGTCCAGCTCGATGACGATGACGATGGCGTCGATTTCCCCTCGGAGGGAATTTCCGGCGGATTCCTGCCCGCCGGAGAGCTCTTTTCTCTCTGGTGTTCTCCGCCCCGCAGAGCGGCTGTAACCCTCGTGAGGATTCCTCTCGTGGCTTAGGTTTTCGGGACGAAGGAGTACGCGAAGAAAGGAGGCGAAAGGGGCTGTGGGCCCCAAACCACATGGCGGCGCGGCCAGGGCATGGGCCGCGCCGCCCTAGGGTGTGGGCCCACCCTGGGTCCTCCCGGCCCCTCCTTCTGGCTTCCTTCGTCATCTTGAAAAATAGGATTTTTGGTATAAATTCCTTCCAGAGCTGATCTTCCGAAATATTGCATCCTGACGGTGCTTTTTCCAGCAGAATCCCGGCTCCGGTGCGCAATCTCCAAATAATCATGAAACATGCAAAATAGATGAAATAACATAAGTATTGTGTCCCAATACGAAATATATCAATGAATAAACAAATTATGATATAAAATAGTGATGCAAAATGGACGTATCAACTCCCCCAAGCTTAGACCTCGCTTGTCCCCAAGCGAAACTGAGCTCATAAACAAGACCACATGTTTATGGAGTGAAGAGTCGATCAATAAAATACGGACAAGAAGCATCATATTCATTCACACAAGACATTATAGTAAACAACTTCTTCATATAACTCAACTTGAAACAAGTATAAGGTAATCACAAATAAAGGTGCATAAGAAATCATAATTGGTGATGGCAAACTTTGTTCTTGGTCAGAGAACAGTTAACAAATTATACCTATCTATCTGAGCAGTGCTCTCATATTAAAGCTTATGTGCCTCATTTTGCATACTCAATCATAATGATCATGGATAACTTTCAAAGCTATATTCATTCAGATAAAACTTGTACTAAACAAGAAAGAATAAAAGACATGATGAAGCAAATCACAATATAATGGTTCGATCACAACAACTCAAATGCTTGCTTGAGATGGAGGGAAATAGGTTTACTGACTCAACATAAAGTAAAAGACAGGCCCTTCGCAGAGGGAAGCAGGGATTAAATCATGTGCTAGAGCTTTTCAAGTTTTGAAATCATATAGAGACGATAAAAATAACATTTTGAGAGGTGTTTGTTGTTGTCAACGACTGGTAGCGGGCACTCTAACTACCTTATCAACCAGACTTTCAAGAGCGGCTCCCATGAAGGACGTTATTTCTACCACCGTGGTAGATCATCCCTCTTCTCTTTTGTTTACACATGTATTTTAGTGGGGTGGCACTCCTTCCAACCTTTCTTTCACAAACCATGGCTAACCGATTCCATCGGGTGCCTGCCAACAATCTCATACCATGAAGGAGTGCCTTTTTATTTTATTTTTATTATGATGACACTCCTCCCACCTTTGCTTTCTCAAGCCATGGCTAACCGATTCCATCGGGTGCCGACCAACTTTTCACATACCATGGAGGAGTGTCTATTTGCAAAATTAAGTTGCTTATGATGAATCAGAGCAACACATGTGAAGAGAATTATTAATGAAGTTAATTAATTGGGGCTGGGAACCCCTTTGCCAGCTCTTTATGCAAAGTTATTGGATAAGCGGATGAAGCCACTAGTCCATTGTGAAAGTCTGTCCGAAGTAAATGACAAGATCGAAAGATAAAACACCACATACTTCCTCATGAGCTATAAAACATTGACACAAATAAGAGATGATAAATTTTGAATTGTTTAAAGGTAGCACATGAAGTATTTACTTGGAATGGCAGAAAATACCATGTAGTAGGTAGATATGGTGGACACAAATGGCGTAGGTTTGGGTTAAGGTTTGGATGCACGAGAAGTATTCCCTCTCAGTACAGGTCTTTGGCTAGCAAGGTTAAATAGCAAGCACAAGAGTTGAGGGAAACAAACAAATATACATGTGATAGAAACAATCATGCATCTTACTTGTAAGCACAAATAGTTTTAACTTCAGAATACTAAGCTAAGAACTGATAAGAAAGATAATAACATCTTCTACATGTATTTCCTCTATGCTTCTTGAATTCAAAGTGTTGTTGCTAATGACCATTGCTAAGTTTGCCAAAACCAAATAGATTTACTCAATGCTCCCAAAGTGGTACCAATACTAAAATCAAGATCAATCATATAGTAGAAATTGCAAACTAAAATAAGGTGTGCAATATGTAAATGATAAGACTTCTCATTAATATTCCATAACGATAACTCACACCAACGGATACATAGATAACCAACTAAGAGAGATACTTCCATACTGCAACCTATCTATACGATAACTTCCCTACTCATGATATGACACTACTTGATAATAAAAGTAAAAGATAGTGATGATGTGATACCGCGGCACTCCCCAAGCTTGGAACAAACCAAGGGGATGCCGATACCGATGATGAATTACTCCTTGGGCGATGGTGGTGATGAATTCCCGTCTTCAGACTTCCAAGATAGAGGCTCTCCATCAACAAATGACATCTTGGTCTCGGGAATCCTGAAACTAGCAGCACGGCTTATGTATTTAAACCTGTTTTCATACTCACAGTTCTGATTATGAATGTCATAGAGTTGAGCTTGGAGTTTGTTGGTGGTGTCGTGAAGCGAGAGAATGTCTCCCCATAGCTTTGCAGTTTCCTTCTCGTGTTCAGCAATGAGTTCAGACACAATCTTGTGGAAGATATCCACTTCACGCTCAGCCATCTTCTTGTATTTGAAAACCTCTTGTTCTAACTTCTCCATCCTGTCTTCCAAGCTTCCTTCTCCTTTAGGACCCTGAACATCCTTGATCTGCAGTTCTCCTTCAACGAGCAGCAACTCCTTGGGGTGCATCCTCAACTCCTCCATGTACAGGTTGCCAACATCCTTGCAGGAGCCGTCCTTCGGAGTTTCCGACGAAGACATGATGGCTCTAGATCCGAAGCAAATCCTGGCAGAAACAGCTAGAAACCAAACACGACGAGAAAACGATATTACGGACCTCCAGGGGTCCGGGGATTATATAGCAAATATTTTTACGACAAAGGAAAGTACCAAATCGAACCGAGTCGGAAAGGCGACGAGGCGGCAGACCATAGGTCGGCGCGGCCAGTCGGGCCCGCGCTGGTGGCACGCCCTCGTGCGCCTCCTCCACTCCGTTTCGAACTCGTAATTTTTCATATTTTCCAAAAACAGCAAAAATATTGTTCGGAAAGTAAATTGCGAACTTTTCGTTACCAATACTGTTACCTATTCAAAGTCGAGTTTGGCGGACTGTCAATTTGTCCTTTGATGAAAGCCTCCGGTGTTTCCACTTGAATAATATCAACATCAACATTATAAGAATCACCCGAGATATAATGCTTAAGTCTTTGCCCATTCACCACTTGTGTAGCATTGCCTTGGAGAGAGCTAATTTTAATTGCTCCCGAACGATACACCTCCTCGACAACATATGGTCCTTCCCATTTTGAGAGTAATTTCCCTGCAAAGAGTCTGAGACGAGACCGATACAATAGGACTTTGTCCCCAACATTAAATTCTCTTTTAATAATCCTTCTATCATGCCACTTCTTAACTTTCTCTTTAAAGAGTTTAGCATTTTCATAAGCTTCACTTCTCCATTCATCTAGTGAACTTAATTGCAGCAACCTTTTATTACCGGCTAGTTTAGGATCTTTATTTAGTTCTCTAACAGCCCAATAAGCTTTGTGCTCTAATTCTAAAGGTAAATGACAAGCTTTTCCATAAACCATTTTATAAGGTGACATTCCCATGGGGTTTTTATAAGCAGTTCTATAAGCCCATAGTGCATCCTTTAATTTACTAGCCCAATTCTTTCTAGATTTATTAACGGTCTTTCCCAAAATAGATTTAATTTCTCTATTTGATAATTCTACTTGACCACTAGTTTGAGGATGATAAGCGGAAGCAATTCTATGATTAATTCCATACCTAGCAAGAGTTTTTCTAAAACCTCCATGAATAAAATGAGAACCTCCATCAGTCATAATATATCTAGGAACTCCAAATCTAGGAAAAATAATATCTAAAAGCATTCTTAAAGAAGTCTCACCATCAGCACTTTTTGTAGGTATAGCTTCTACCCATTTAGTAACATAATCAACAACAACAAGTATATGAGTGTTACCTTCTGAAGAGGGAAAGGTCCCATAAAGTCGAATCCCCAACAATCGAATGGTTCAATAACAAGAGTATAATTCATAGGCATTTCATTGCGTCTGGAGATATTACCAACCCTTTGACATTCATCACAAGATAAAATAAACTTCCTCGCATCTTTGAAGAGAGTTGGCCAATAAAAACCTGATTGTAGAACCTTTTGCGCGGTTCTATCTCCGGCGTGATGTCCTCCATAAGCACTACCATGACATTTACTCAATATCTCTTGTTGTTCATGTTCAGGAACACACCTTCGCAGAATACCATCCACTCCTTCTTTATATAAGTGTGGGTCATCCCAAAAATAATGCCTCAAGTCATAAAAGAATTTCCTCCTTTGCTGAGCTGAAAAGGTTGGAGGCAAATACTTGGAAACAATAAAGTTAGCATAATCAGCATACCAAGGGCTATCTCGCGAGTTCACCTTTATTACAGCCAATTGTTCATTTGGAAAACTATCATTAACAGGAACAGGATCATAAGCGATATTTTCCAATCTAGATAAATTATCAGCAACAGGATTATCAGCACCTTTTCTATCTATAATGTGTAAATCAAATTCTTGCAACAGAAGTACCCATCTAATAAGCCTTGGCTTAGCATCTTTCTTTGTCATAAGGTATCTAATTGCAGCATGATCAGTATGAATTGTAACTTTTGAATCAACAATATAAGATCTAAATTTATCACAAGCAAAGACTACAGCTAACAATTCTTTTTCAGTTGTAGCATAATTTCTTTGAGCAGCATCAAGAGTCTTGCTAGCATAATGAATAACATTTAATTTCTTATCTACTCGCTGTCCAAGAACAAGCTACAGCAAAATCACTAGCATCACACATAATTTCAAATGGTAAGTTCCAGTCAGGAGGTTCAACTATAGGAGCAGTTGTTAAGGCTTTCTTTAGAGTATCAAAAGCTTCCTTACAATCATCATCAAAGACAAAAGGTACATCTTTTTGAAGAAGATTAGTAAGAGGTTTTGAAATCTTGGAGAAATCTTTAATAAATCTCCTATAAAACCCAGCATGACCAAGAACACTACGAATACCTTTAACATCCCTCGGATAGGGCATCTTCTCAATTGCTTCAACTTTAGCTCTATCAACTTCAATACCTCTTTCAGAAATTTTATGTCCCAATACAATTCCTTCATTAACCATAAAGTGGCATTTCTCCCAATTAAGAACAAGGTTTGTTTCTTCACATCTCTGCAAAACTTTATCGAGGTTCCGCAAGCAATTATCGAAAGAATTACCATAGACAGAGAAATCATCCATGAATACCTCTACAATACTCTCGCAAAAGCCATGAAAAATAGCAGACATGCATCTTTGAAAAGTAGTAGGAGCATTACATAAACCAAAAGGCATACGCCTATAAGCATAAGTTCCATAGGGACATGTGAAAGTGGTTTTCTCTTGATCTTTAGCTTTAACAGCAATTTGTGAAAACCCAGAATAACCATCAAGAAAGCAAAAATGAGTATTTTTAGACAATCTTTCTAGCATTTGATCAATAAATGGTAAAGGGTAATGATCTTTCTTAGTAACTTTATTAACTTTTCGAAAATCAATGCACATTCTATATCCTACAACTACTCTTTGAGGTATGAGCTCATCATTATCATTAGGCACAACAGTCATTCCTCCTTTCTTAGGAACACAATGAACAGACTAACCCATCTACTATCAGCATAGGATATATAATACCAGCTTCAAGAAGTCGTAATACCTCGTTTCTTACCACATCCTTCATCTTTGGAATTAGACGACGCCGAGGTTCAACAACAGGCTTCGCATCATCTTCCATATTAATGGCGTGTTGGCAAATAGAGGGAGAAATCCCCTTCAAGTCATCAAGAGTATAGCCAATAGCACCTCGATGTTTCTTCAATATTTGCAATAATCTTTCTTCTTCAAACTCTGTAAGTTTAGAACTAATAATAACAGGATATATTTTCTTATCATCAACATAAGCATATTTAAGATTATCGTAAAGGCTTTAAATCAAAAACAGGATCTTCCTTTGGTGGCGGTGTTGTACCCAAATCTTCCACCGGTAAATCATGCTTGAGAATAGGTTGACGAAGAAATATCTCCTCAAGCTCATCCCTTTCTTTCCTGAAAATTTCACTCTCGCTATCCTCCAAATGTTGCTGCAAAGGATTATTAGGAACAAGAACAATAGATGCACACTGCTCCATTTTAAAATCATTACTAGGCAAGTCAGCTTTATAAGGAGTTTTGGTAAATTTAGAAAAGTTAAACTCATAAGGTTCACCAGCAAATTTAGTCAAAATTTTCTCTTTCTTACAATCTATAATAGCTCCACAAGTATTTAGAAAAGGTCTACCAAAAATGATAGGACAATAATCACTAGCAGCAGAACCAAGTACCAAAAAGTCAGCAGGATATTTAATCTTACCACATAGAACTTCCACATCTCGAACAATACCAATTGGAGAAATAGTTTCTCTATTAGCCACTGAATAACCACATCAATATCTTCAAGTTCACAAGAACCAATTTCATGCATAATCTCCGTGTAAAGCTCATAAGGAATAGCACTAACACTTGCTCCAATATCACATAAACCATAATAGCAATGATCACCAATTCTAACAGATAGCATAGGAACACTAACTTGTTTGGATTTATTAGGATGTGAAACAATATTAGAAGCATCTTCACAGAAAATAATTTGACCATCCTCTATGTTTTCAGTCACAAGATCTTTAACTATTGCAACAGCAGGTTCAACTTTTATTTGTTCTTCAGGTTCTATAGGTTTCTTTCCACTTTTATGAACCGCACTATTTATAAGAGTACTCCTTCATTTTAGCAGGGAAAGGAGTTTTTTCAATATAAGCTTCAGGAATAACACGATCAGCAGTTTCAACTACAACACATTTATTAATAGATGAATCAATTTTATCCTTAAACGGTTCATGATACTTATCAAAATTCTTCTTAGGCAATTCATAATGAGAAGCAAAAGCTTTATAAAGATTTGCAAGCAACTTGAGAATCAAGACCATATGTAGCACTCATATTACGAAATTTATCAGTATCCATAAAAGCTTCAATGCATTTATAATCATAAATTATACCTGATTCTCTATCCTTGTCGTTCTCCCATCCTTCAGTATTTTCTTGGATCCGATCAAGAAGGTTCCTTTTAAACTCTTCTTTGTTGCGTGTAAATGATCCAGAACAAGAAGTATCCAGCAAGGTCTTGTCTTGAAAAGAAAGTCTTGCATAGAAATTATCAATAATAATATTACCAGGAAGCTCATGAATGGGGCATTTGAGCATTAAAGACTTCAATCTCCCCAAGCTTGGGCAATACTTTCTCCATCATGAGGCCAAAAATTATATATGCGATTCCGATCTTTGTGAATCTCACTTGGAGGATAGAACTTAGAATAAAACCGGGGCACAATATCATCCCATTCAAGAGAATCCCCATTATCCAATAATTTATACCAATGCGCCGCTTTACCAGACAGCGATAAAGAGAATAGTTTCTTCCTTACTTCATTCATAGCAATACCTGCACATTTGAATAACCCGCATAATTCATGCAAAAACAATAAATGATCACCAGGATGGACAGTTCCATCCCCTTCATAGCGGTTATCCATAACATGTTCAATAATTTTCATAGGTATTTTATATGGTATCTCTTCCTCACCTGGCGCCTCATCCACTACCGTTGCAGTAGTAGTAGATTTCCCAAATAGAAACCGAAGAGAAGATCTCTCCATAATGACTTATAGCAGCAGGCAGAAATAAAATCAGCACAACAGTAAAGGTTTTCCTTACCAATTCCACTTACCAATAGCGCTTCACTCCCCGGCAACGGCGCCAAATAGTCTTGATGACCCACAAGTATAGGGGGTGTATCGTAGTATCTTCGATAAGTAAGAATGTCGATCCCAACGAGGAGTAGAAGGTGTTGACAAGTAGTTTCGATGAAGGATTCACTGTAAATGCTCACAAACAAGTATTCGGGGGGTTTTGATGTAACAGATGAATAAAGTACGAGTAAGTAAAATGCGAGAGAATAATTGCAGCGAGTGGCCCAATCCTTTTTAGCACAAAGGACAAGCCGGTTTGTTTACTTATAATGACCAAACGTTCTTGAGGACACACGGGATTTTAGTCTAGTGCTTTCGCTTCATGTAGCTAAATAATCTTCATTGTTTTGATAAGTGTTGTGTGGGTGAACCTATGCTAATGTACCGCCCTTTCCTAGGACTAATACATACTTGTGATTATACCCCTTGCAAGCATCCGCAACTACAAGAAAGTAATTAAGATAAATCTAACCACAAACTTAAACTCGAGATCCTGCGATCCCTCCCGCATCGATATACTAACGGGGGTTCAGGTTTCTGTCACTCCGGCAACCCCGCAATTAGCAAACGAGTACAAGATGCATTCCCTAGGCCCATAAATGGTGAAGTATCATGTAGTCGACGTTCACATGACACCACTAGAAGAATAACACCACAACTTAAATATCATAACATTGAATATTATTCAACCATAATTCACTACTAACATTTAGACTTCACCCATGTCCTCAAGAACTAAACGAACTACTCACAAGACATCATATGGAACATGATCAGAGGTGATATGATGATGAATAACAATCTGAACATAAACTTGGTTCAATGGTTTCACTCAATAGCATCAACAACAAGTAGAGATCGATACCGGAGAGTTTCCCCTATCAAACAATCAAGATCAAACCCAAATTGCTACGGTGGTGACGATGTCCAGCGGTGGAGACGGCGGTGATGATGGTGGAGATGATGATGATGGTGATGGAGATGATGTCCACTCGATGACGATGACGATGGCGTCGATTCCCTCCTCCGGGAGGGAATTTCCCCGGCTTCTCGCTCACGGAGAGCTCTTTTCTCTCTGGTGTTCTCCGCCCGCAGAGGCGGCTGTAACCCTTCGTGAGGATTCCTCTGTGGCTTAGGTTTTCGGGACGAAGGAGTACGCGAAGAAAAGGAGGCGAAAGGGGCTCTGTGGGCCCCAAACCACATGGCGGCGCGGCCAGGGCATGGGCCGCGCCGCCCTAGGGTGTGGGCCCACCCTGGGTCCTCCTGGCCCCTCCTTCTGGCTTCCTTCGTCATCTTGAAAAATAGGATTTTTGGTATAAATTCCTTCCAGAGCTGATCTTCCGAAATATTGCATCCCGACGGTGCTTTTTCCAGAATCCTGGCTCCGGTGCGCAATCTCCAAATAATCATGAAACATGCAAAATAGATGAAATAACATAAGTATTGTGTCCCAATACGAAATATATCAATGAATAACAGCAAATTATGATATAAAATAGTGATGCAAAATGGACGTATCAGCGCTCCACTGCTCCCAGAGCTTTCTTCTTCGCATCTGCACTCCATCGCCATTGTTGATGCCACCGCGTCGCTTGACCAGGCACAGCACACCAGATTCATCAATGGCTGCCGCGGATCTAGGAACCGCGGAGTGGGAGAGGTCCAAGGTCACGAACCAGGACCTGAATCTCTTGAAGAAACTGGGGATCACCAAGAAAGCCAAAGCGGTTTGCTTCCCCAGTGAAGAAAGCTACTCAGCCCCTCCAATGGGGTACCGGGTAAGTTTTGTCGACCACCTCATCCGCGGTTTATCCGCCCCATTCATCCTTTTCTCCGTGGATTACTTTTTGTCTACGGTCTTCAACTTCACCACCTCACGCCAAACTCAATCCTCCATATTTCCATTTTCATTACTCTCTGCGAAGCCTTCCTTGGCGTCTCGCCCAATTGGGCGCTATGGAAGCGCATTTTCTTCTGTCGCCGCAATGGCTCTCACAATGTCGCCTATAATATAGGCGGCGTTGTTATCTCTATCCGATCCACTGCCAATTACTTCGACGTCAAACTCCCTGACTCCGTTCAAGGGTGGCGCAAGAGGTGGTTGTACATTCGGGAGGAAAACCATGGATGCGCAGAGGACAACATCCCTCCGTTCGATGGTGACGAAAGAATTCTTCGTCGCCGTTCTTGGGATGCAGAGGCTACCGAAGAAGAAAGAGCTTCGACTGAGGCCTTGATGACTCGCATCCACGAGTTGCAAAATACTCGCGGCAAAGAATTGTCAGGTATCCAGATTATAGTGTATTTCCTTAAGAGTAGAGTTCAGCCTCTTCAAGCTCGCAAATTCCTCTCTGGAAATATACTGGCGACGAAGACGTGGATCGGTTGTCGACAGATTTGGAGGTGAAGGACTTGGAAAAACTTGTCCGAAAAATCACCTCCCTCAGCAAAAAAGATTCTATCCCTTCTTCTTGTCGCGTGAAACCATACAGCGCCGCCCATGCACTTCCTAAGGTAAACAATTGTCGCGTAATTTCTTATTGCCTTATTTTTTGCATTGTTTGCTCCTTTCTGATATCCTTCCCTCTTTTTATACAGAACCACCCAAATCTTGTTTCACTTCCTCCTCTTCCTGAAGGTGGGGAAGTTGAAGAAAGGGCCGTTATTTCTGATGATAACCAAGAGGCCCCTCTTTTGAATGAACCCGCAGATTCTCGAAAATCTGCGGGATGAAAAGGATGCTGCCTCTGAAGGCACTGCATCGGCCCAATCTCCTCCTCTTGCTGTTTCTCCAAAGAACAAAAGGAAGAGGGATGATGTCGAAGATTCCGGGACTTCTAAACCCGAAGAAGCTGTTCCTTCATCGCAGAAAGCAGCTTATGATCCATACCTCGGGACCCTCATCAGTTCGTAAGTCTTTTTTCTCTCTTTTCTTTTTTTTATATTTGAAGATTCGTGTCTATCTTGCTGTTTATATTGTCGACATTTTACTTGTAGTGATGAGGAAGAAGAGGTGCCAACCGCTGATGTGGCTGCTCGAACGAGTACGTCACATACATTAGTCGCCTCGGAGACGCCAGTTGAAGGAGAAGAAACTTCGCCTCCTCGATAGAACGTCGACGCTGCTACTCCTCCTTCAAGCCCCCGAGCCCCTTTGTCAAAAAGGGCGAGAACGGAGAGCATCCCAGAGGCTACTCTCCAATTGAGTAGCTCCTCTAACCCTCTCTTGGAAGATGTAGGTTCTTAACTTCCTTGTCATTGTCTATGTTTTCTTTGTTGATTTCTACATGCCATCATATTTTCCTCATACCGCCATTTTCCTTTTATCCTTGTTTGACAGCCTATGATCAAGGATCTTCTTCGCATCGGTGCCCAATTTGTTGGGTACCGTGAATATGCTAGTAAAGCTGAAGGTAATGCTTTGCTCCTTTTTGCCTCTGTTCTTTTGCTCCTTTGTTGTCGAGATTTGTAACTATGTTTATCTTCCTTGGTAGAAAAACTGGCGGAAGCCAATGAGCGTGCCAACACACTTGCTCAACAGTTAGAGCAAAGTGAAAAGGCTCGCAAAAAGGCTGAGTCAGATGCTGTTGGTGCACGAGCAGAGGCTGATAAAGCCAAGGCTGATGCTGCTGGTGTCGAAGATCTCCGGAAGAGACTTCACGATGCCGAGACTTCGCTGAGTGAGCATATAGCTGCTCAATCTGCTCACGAAGAAGCTATCCTTAAGCGCATAAGGACCCAAAGTCGTCGCTTTGTCAGTAAGTATCTGCCCCAATTCAAATCTTTTGGATCTTCTTTCCTTTACTCGTTTGTTGCTAAATGAACTTTCATCTTTTCAGCTAGAACAGCTCAAGAATATGAACTCGAAGATCCCGATAATGATCCTCTGCTTGACGCCGTTTCATTCCTCGAGTTTCACGGGACGGAGGCACGTGAAGGTATCGACGAAGCCAAAGCAGGATTGTTGCGGCTCTTCCCCTATTTCTTCCCGAAGAAAGAGGCACCCGCAACTTTCCTGAAACTAGCCAAGTGCTTTAATCCTCCCGAAGATCTTGGGCTGAAGATGCGACATGAAAACCAGAAGGTTGCCGTTGAAAGCACTGTTGCCCTGGTTGCTGACAGTCAACAGACTATTGACTGGACCAAAGTTGGCTACACGGAGCAAATTGAGCAGCTCAAGTGGCGATCCTTGGTTAAGGCGGCGAAACCCAACACGAAGAAAATCCTGGCGTATCTTGGGATCAAGCCAGCTTCGACTCCTAGTTCATCGAGGCCGGAGGTCTAGTTGCATGCCTCTGTCTTTTCTATTTTTTGCTTTCTTTATTTCTTTTGCTATTGTCGCCACTTTAGCTTTGGCGACAATTACCCTGCTAGTCCCTTAGGAGAACTTCTTTTGTAATGACAGTGTAAACTTTTTAGAAGCAATGAAATTCCTCTTGGTGCTGTCATTGATCCGAAGATTTTATTTTCCAGTTAATATTTGACAATTATTCGACCAATCCTTGCTCTCCCGATGCTGCTCCTGCATCTTCCTTGTCGAAGAAAGTAGAAACCGATGACAATTTCCGTGAAGGTCCTTCTAGCACACCTTTGTCGGAAGATTTGCAAGAACTTCGACAACAACTTCAGTTCACGAAGAAACAATCGCTTAAGCTCATGGAACAATCTCGAGGGTCCTCTGAAAGAGAAAAAATTGCTCTCCAACAAGCAGAAACTGCCATTGCTGAAAAGGACTCTGCTGTTGCTGAAGCTGCTGCAGCTGCGTCTCGGGAAAATTCCATGCTCCAACTGCTAATAGATGCTAGCTTGGATATGGCGGGTATGTTTCATTATCTTTGTCGTGCTTCTTTTTCTTTGCTGCTTGCCTCCTTATTACTGACCTGTTGTAAGAAACAATAGGTGCTTTTTTGGATACTGCTACCGAAGATGAACGTGTCGAGGCTCGTTCCAATGTTCTTCTTCGCTTGCACGTGAACATGGGTCGACTTTTTGGGGCACGCCTGAACGGACTCGCCAAATCGTGAGATTTCAAGATCGCGCTTCAGGTTCGCGGGTATCTTGACTTCTGTACCAAGACCCTCTCTATGGTTTATAACTCTATGTTTCCTCGGAACATTCAACCAAAAACTCTTCCCGAGTTAATGGAGAAGTTTAAGGATGCCCACAGGATCCATCACTTTGTCAGGGCTCAACTGGTGGCTGGCGCCAGATTTGCCCTTATAATGCTTCAGATCTGCCACTCAAAGCTTGATCTGACCCAAGTTGTTGAGAAAGTTCACGAGAAGGTACGGCATCGAAGAGTTGGTGTCGATCGTATTAACACGAAGGTTTCACCTATAGCCGAAGAGATGATTGAAGACCTTCTTCGGATGGATGCCGACTTTTTTGCAGATGGTCATTATGCTGATTTTCTTGGCGCTGCTCCTGAAGAAAACAGAGTGACCCTTGATGATATATTGAATCAAGACTAATTATTTTTCCTTTGGTAGATAATTCTCCTTTGTAAATCATGATTATGATTTTTTTTGTGAAGCAAACAGCATATTTCTATATTTGTCTAGCCCCCGAGTATTTTCGGTGGCTATTCGCTGTATTTGTATAATGCGAGGTTTTTAAACCAAGGCAAGATAATATACACTGTGTACTATTTTTGTGGGTGCAAGCCCCCGAGTCTTTTGTTGATCACTATTTTGTCTATATCTCTTTTTATTTTGGCGAGGTATTTTTACCAAGGCAAGATGCTTCTTTTGCATTTGTCGACACTGTGTTTATATATATATATATATATATTGTATCATGTAGGGGAAAACCCCTGATCTTGTCGGGAAGAAGATATATAATTCCACTATCTTTATTATATTGCAGCACCGCGAGCCCGCCTCATTAAAAACCTTTCCCGGCCCCACTCGGTGCCCCGAAAAAGGAAAAGAGTGCGTCTGAAAACTCGCGGGCGTTTCAGTACATTGTATCTTTACAAAGGAGGACTATATTTTCGACATCTAGGCGTAGAAACGCCTGAGCTGTGCCACGTTCCAAGGATTTGGCTCGTCGATCCCTGTTTTCTTGTCTTTGATTCTGTATGCTCCTCCTTCTATTACTTCTGTGACGATGTATGGTCCTAGCCACGGTGACTCGAGTTTTTCATGACTTTTTTGATTGAGTCTTAAAACCAGGTCACCAACTTGGAAAGATCTTGGCCGCAATCGTCGATCGTGATAGTTTTTCAGTGTCCTGCGATATTTGGCGACTGACAGGACTTCGTCTCGAGCTTCATCGAGTGCGTCGACATCATCCTCCAAAGCTTTTCTCGAAGTTTCTTCTTTGTCATATTCTGCGACTCGTGGAGAATCGTGTTCTATTTCTATCGGCAAGACTGCTTCAGCTCCGTGGACCAAAAGAACGGCGTTTCTTCGCGTCGTCGTATTTGGTGTTGTTCGAATACTCCACAAAACACTTGGTAGCTCCTCCGGCCAAGTATGCCCTAGCTTTTTCCAAAGGTCCTAGCAGGCGCTTGATGCCATTGCAGATGATGCCATTGGCCTTTTCGACTTGACCATTGGTCCGTGGATGTGCGACAGACGCAAAACTTAGTTTTATGCCCACATCTGCACAATATGCTTTGAACTCCTTGGAGGTAAAGTTACTGCCGTTATCTGTGACGATGCTGTGAGGTACTCCAAAACGAAAGACAATGTCCTTCACGAACTTTATTGCTGATGTTGCATCTGGTGAGTTTATTGGCTTCGCTTCTATCCACTTGGTAAATTTGTCGACAGCCACTAGTAAGTACTCATATCCTCCTGGCGAAGCTTTGTGCAATTTACCCACCATGTCGAGACCCCATTGAGCAAAGGGCCAAGACAATGGGATTGGCATAAGTTCCGCTGCTGGTGAGTGAGGTCTTGCCGCAAATCTTTGACACGCGTCGCAAGTGCGCACTATTTCCTTTGCATCCTCGATTGCTGTGAGCCAATAAAATCCTGCTCGAAAACCTTAGCCGCGATAGCTCTCTCGCGTGGTGTCCACATATCCCTTCGTGCACATCTTTCAGATGATTCTTCCTTCTTCGGTGTGACGCATCTCTGTAGCACGCCCGAAATACTTCGTTTGTACAACTCCCTTTGACCACAGTGAAAGCTTTTGATCTCCCGATTATTCGCCTTGCTTCAACCGGATCGTCGGGTATCGTTTTCCTTAGGATGTATGATATGTAAACCTGCATCCATGGAATTTGCACCATCATGACTAGCTATTGCTCTTCTTCTTCTTCTGCTGTGTCTTTGGCGATACTCGAGGGTTTCTCCTTCTTCTCCTTCTTTGTTTTTGCTGGCTTTGTTGATCTCTCGCTGATCTCTTCCCAGAACACGCCTGGAGGGATTGCGAGGCATTGCACCCGATGTTTGCAAGAACGTCGGCTTCATCGTTGCTCATCCTGCTGATGTGGTTTACCTCACAACCATCAAATAGTTTTTCCAGCTCATTGTACACCTCTTTGTATGCTATCATACTTTCGTTGACTCGCATCGCATTGGTTCATGACTTGCTGTGCCACCAATTGTGAGTCGCCGAAAATTTTCAGTCGTGTTGCACCGCAAGCTTTCGCCATCTTCATCCCGTGTATGAGGGCTTCATATTCTGCTTCATTGTTAGACGCGTTTGGGAACGTCATCCGCAAAACATATTTCAACTTGTCGCCTTCGGGTGACACCAATATCACGCCTGCTCCAGCTCCTTCCAACCTTTTGGACCCGTCGAAATTCATGGTCCAGGTTCTCGATAGATCCTGGAGGCCCCGTGTTTTGTAGCTCCATCCATTCCGCAATGAAATCTGGTAAGACCTGCGATTTATTGCCTTTCTTTTCTCGTATGTGATGTCCCGAGGGGAAAGTTCTATTCCCCAAAGGGAGACACGACCCGTAGCTTCTGGGCTGTTCAATATATTTGACAAAGGAGCTTCATTGACCACTATTATCGGTGCGCCGAAAAATAGTGTCGCAGCTTTTCTTGCCGTCGTGAATACTCCATATGCAGTTTCGATATTGCGGGTACCTCTGTTTTGAAGAAGACGGCCGATGAAATATACTGGCCTCGAACTCCATGGAGCTTGCCTTCTTCTCTCTCGACTACTAGGGCCGTCGACCACCCGAGGTGTGGCTGCAATGTACAAGAGGAGAGGTTCTTTCTTTCGGGCCACCAATATCGGTGGTGTCGAAATTGCTCGTTTGAGGTTCTCGAAGGCTCTATCGCTTCCTCGTTCCATTGAAATTTTTCTCCTGTTTGATCAATGCATAGAACGGCAGCCTTTCTCCTAGCCCACGACCTGCAAAGTGCGATCGCCCGTTAATTGTTGTATTTCTTTCAGCTTTGTTGGCTTTCTCATAGTGATGATGGCCTGTATTTTTTCGGGATTAGCTTCAATCCCCCTTGCTGATACTAAGAACCCGAGAAGTTCTCCAGGAACTCCAAAAGAGCACTTTGTCGGGTTGCAGAACTTGTCGAGGTTGTCGAAGGTTTCCTTCAAGTCTTCGATCAAAGTCGACCCTTTCTTTGATGTTATTACGACATCGTCAATGTAGACTTGTACGTTTTTTCCAACTGTGTTGCTAGGCACTTCGCATCATCCGCTGATATGTTGCTCCCGCGTTTTTCACAAAGGGCATTGTTTTGTAGCAAAACACGCCATAAGGTGTGATGAACGCTGTCTTGGCTTCATCTTCTTCTTTTAATCTTATCTGGTTATAACCAGTATGCGTCCAGAAAGAAAGACGTTCGCATCCCGCCGTGGAGTCGATGATTTGATCGATCCTTGGGAGGGGAAAGTGATCCTTGGGACAATGTTTATTGAGACACGTGAAGTCGACGCACATGCGAAGGACTATTGTGTGTTTTTTCGGCACCATCACGGGTTAGCTACCCACGTGGCTTCGGTAGATATTTCTCTGATGAATCCAGCATCTTTGAGTCGATCTATTTCAGATAACATGGCTTTGCGGCTAGGTTCGAAAAACGCCGCAAAGGTTGCTTTATTGGTCTTGCGAGAGGATCTAGATTGAGGTGGTGCTCGGCGAGTTCCCTGGGTACTCCGGCATGTCACCGGACACCATGCGAAGATTTTCCTGCTCACGGAGGAACTCGACGAGCGCGCTTTCCTATGTTTGCGGCAATGGACGTCGTTTTCTTTGGATCTGTCGGTGGATCCTCTTTTGAATCCTTGGTTGTGTTGAAAGTTGGCTCCTTAGAAGATCTCCCTACCTCGGCAACACATCATAATCATGAACCTTGGCGCCGCATATTCGCTTGCATCCGAAAGTTTCTGACACATGAAAATCCTTGTCGCATTTATCGATAACGAAACTTCCTTTGATTGTGATAGGTCCCTTGGGCCTGTGCAACCTCCACAACAGATATGTATAATGCACTGCCATGAACCTAGCATACGCTGGTCGTCCCAACAAAGCGTGATATTGCGACGGAAATCCACAACTTCGAACTCCAAATTCTCTATCTCGTAGTTTCTCGGGTTCCAAACTGAACGTCGAGGTTGATTTTGCCCAATGGGTAACTTGGCTTCTGGTGTGATCCCATGGAAACGTGTGTCGCTTGGTTTCAAGTTTGCTAGGGATATGTTCATCTTCCTCAATGTGTCGCATACATGAGGTTTTAGACTGCTGCCGCCATCTATGAAAACTCTCGACACGTCAAAACCAGCGATGCGGGTAGAATAAGTGCTGATTGTCCTGGTCGAGGAACTTGTGCGGATGATCCGCGATTGTGAAGCCAATGTCTTGCCCGACCTTTAAGTACTCGATTGGTGGAGGCATCTTCTCTCGCCATGAACACTTGTTGAGATATTACTTTCACGCCCTGTTCTGAATCATCGAACCGCACCGTTGGAATTGGGATCAACATATGGGGGTGGTTGTGGTGCTGCCGCTATTCTAAGGGTGCCGATTTTTCGCATCGGGAGGAGGTGGGAGGTGGATCTCACTCCTTGGTCCTTAAGGATTTCTGTTTATACTCTGTTTGCAATTCCTGCGGCTCTCAACATTGCTTGAAAATTGCGGCAATCTTCTCTGGAGATGTCCTGACTGCCTCTTGCCGTTCTGTCGAGATAAAAGTGCATCGACACGGTCCGTTCATCATTTCCTGGGACACGTAAGGTCTTGGGAACCTTGGTCCATTGTTTTGTCTGTTGCCGCGAGAATCACCTCTATTGTCGCCTTGATGCTCACTCCTTTGATAGTCATCTTGACTGTTTCCTCCAGGATTTCCTCGGAAACCAGCCGATATATGGCCGGGAGCATCGTTGTTGTAGAACTGGCGAGAAAATCGCCTTCTATTTTGATAATTTCGACCACGATCTTCCTCTGGCGACCTATGTCGCTTGTTGTATATTGCGTCTTCTCCATCTGCCCACTTGTTAGCGATTTCCATCAGTGCTGAAATTGTCTTGGGATTAGTTCTCCCCAAGTCCTCGACGAAATCTGCTCGTCGAATTCCTGCCACGAACGCATCTATGGCTCTCTCGTCAGATGTCCTCTGCCGAGTTTTTAATAATGTTCCACCGCGTATATATTTCCTCATCGACTCGTCGTGTTTTTGTCGACACGCCCTCAACTCTTCCAACGACGCAGGTTTCTTGCGTGGATCGGAAGTTTTTCACGAAGATGTCCTCAAAGTTATCCCAGCTGTCGATGGAATTTAGGGGAGTTTCTTTATCCAAGATCTCGCGGCACCGCTCGTGGACTTGGATACTTTGCATAGCTGTTGCTCGGTTCCTCCTACCACTTTACCATCTCGAGATAATCCACGAGCCATCCTCGGGATCTTGCAGCCGTCGAATTTCTTGAAATTCTCGGGTAACTTGAACCCTTTGGGACTCGAGTTTTTCGAACTCTTCTCGTAAAGCACGGGAGCCCACACATATCTTCGTCGGCAAGTTCTGGTGAGAGCTGATGCTCCCTTCTTTCTTGTCGCGCTCTCCACCCTTGCTTGGGCTGCTGTGTCTCTTGCTCCACTTGTTCTTGGTGGGTCCTGAACTGCTGTGTTGGGTCGTGGACTATTTTGCCTGGGGTTTTCTTCGGGAGGCGTTGTTGCAAACGCTGTTCCCATTATTCCTACTCCAGCCATCGCCATATTGAACAATGGTTCTCTCGGGTCTCCAGGAGGTGGTCTAGACGCTAGGATGTAAGCTTGTGTTGCCATGTAACCCGCTTCTGGCGTTTTGGGATGATATTTTTTCGTCAATCGACATAAAAGACATGTCGAGATTTTGATTTATGTTTCTTCTGCTTCGGGTATGTTTTGCAGACGAGATTGTGCTCTCCTTCGAGCCTCTCTGTGACTATCTCCGTATTTCCCGATTGTCGGCTGAGTTCTGCGCTCGCTTGACGCGGATGCTGCCTCTCTTCTTCTATTCAAGTCATCTGTTTTACCAACTCTCTGTTCACCCGAGCAAGTCTATATTGATATGCTTGGAGTTCTTGCACAGTAGCAGTGGTGGTCATGGGTTCTGAACCATCCATGGCCTTCGCAGCCCTATCCCATGCTTCTTGCGGGAGTTGGACTTTGTTGCGAGGTGGATTCCCGATATATTTGGTGCCTAGACCTCTTGTGAGATCAAGGGATCGACGTATGGATTTCCCAAATCGTCGAAAGCCTCCGATGTTTCTGGCTCTGATCGGCTTGCCTCTTCTATCGCATAAATCTGATGATATTTTGCGTATTGATTTTTGTTAGGATTGGTGACACCATCATATAGAGTGGTGAAGACCTTTCCGATGGCAGCAGATTTGTCGATGAAGTTGAAGCTATCGACGCTGTCGGAGTCGCTGCTTATAAAGGAGTCCACAGACGACTCGAAGGATGTGTTGCTGAAGATCTTGGCGAGCTTTCCGCTTGCCTTGCTGTCGACGAATCGTGTCGACGAAAACTCCTCGTCACTCGACGAAAAGTTAGAATCGACGCTGAAAATTCCGACGAGATCGGAACTTCGAGACGGTAGGATCCTTCCTTGTTGACGCCAAATCGGAATTCTCCGAACGTCATGATGGGCTCCTCCAGATAGGCACATGCATCCATACGGGAGGGCGGGTGAGGAATAAAATTGAATAAATCAGTTTTCCCTTGTTACCTCGATCCATCGCGTTGCTTGCTGTCGACGAAGTCGAAGATCTTGAACGTGCCATCGAGATCAGCTCCTTGCAACCTCTAGTTCCCACAGACGGCGCCAATTGACAAGGGATTAACTTGTCAATGCCTACAGATTGTAGACTAGGTTTTGCTAGAAGTAGAGGGCAAGTAGATCTCGAAGGTTTAGGCGAAAAGTACTCGACGATTATGAAAATTAGGGTTTGTTGAATAGATTCGATCCTTTCTTTGTCCCTCGACTCCCCTTATATAGGAGGTGGAGCCGAGGGTTTCGTTTGTACAAGTTACAGAGTCCGGGACGGTTTCTAACTCATCCCGCCAGATTACAAATAACACTTCCTATTACAACTCTAACTTTCCTCAATATATCTTGGGCTCCCGAATCTTCTTATTCTTCGGGTAGTGGGCCTTCAGTAAACCCCGGGTACTATCTTTGGCAGGCCCATTCGGGATGCCTATGTCAGGGGCGGCTAGGCAACATCGGGTAGCCGCCGTCGACTGCGGTGGAGAATCGACGACGGCCTTCATATGCGCAGGTCGTCGGTGGTGGACAAGGTGGGATGGTGGTCAATGCCCTCCTGTTTGTCGACGACGAGGTACAGCTAGTTTCTCGGTGTGGTAGCTCGGGTTTTGCCCTCTTCGATGAAACTTTGGGCAGGCGTTTGGGCCAGGGCAAAAGCTCAATACTTTGCTGACAACGACGACATCTGCATGCACCGTCTCATCCTTGGGAGCGTTGTCATGGATGCAATCGCGTTACCCACCCCAAGCGCCACGAGAAACTCTAGATCTGACATTTCGGATCAGGCGGCGGCACCATGGGGTCGTTCCCTCCTTGTAGGCGCTGCATGGGTTGCTCCTCGAGTCCCGGAGGGTAGTTACAGGTGGCTACTACAGTACTACTTATAACATGAGTCTCAAGGGTGTAATGTACTCCTTGCCGGAGTTTCTTGGACGTCGCCTTTCTCCAAGCGTATCGGGTTCTACCGATCACTGGCCAACTTCTTCTTGGCACTATGAGGTGGACGGTATGTTGACCGGTGCCATCTAGGTTTAGGGTCGTGGTAGTTATGCTCCTGGTTTTGGTAGTGGCCTAGCTTTGTTGCTCTATGCCCCGTTTCTTCGCCATTGCGACTCGAGGTTGGGCAATGTGAGCTCTCGTTGTGTGGTTGTTTGGAGGTGTGTTGTAAGCCGATGGGCATGGGTGAGGCTTGAGGGGGGTGCGTGGAGTGGTCGCCATTCGATGGCTTTTATAAAGTTCTCCTTTTCTATTTAATGTAGTAGAAATGCATCTTGCGTTTTCTTAAAGAAAAAACTAGGTAAGAGGCGATCCAACCCACTTTGAACCCGACAATTTTGATAGTCATGGATAGAAACTTGTTCTACCCTCCCTCTTATTCGTCTACGTTGGGTGTAGATCTAGCAGGCCGACGCATTCATTTGTTCCCCAATGTCATGGACGCCGAGGTGATCAATGTCGGGGTGTCCCTTCAACTAACGGTCTGACGAGTTCCCGCGTGTTGAAAGACAGAGGCCTAAGTGCGTCACAAGGCAGAGGAGAGGGAGCGAGGCCACCGTGAGCGTGACCAGATGAAGATCATGTTTGTGTCCAGGTTCGATCGTCGCCGCGATGAGAGGGAGTACCGCCGTGAAGAAGCAGGAGCGCGAGATTTGGGTCTCGTGCTAGGGCCCCAATGGTGTTGGCCATGCCAACGTCTAGTAGGGCGTGTGGCTCCGAGTAGCCCAGCTATGGTAGGGCGTGCGACGACGACCCCTATGTAAAAAGATGGATCATTTTGACTAAATATTAATGAGAAATCCATAGCTATTTTTCTGAGTTAATGAACTAGCCAGCCTGGAGCGGAAGAGGGGGAACACGTGGACGGTCTGCGATGCGTTGGGGATGACACATTTCCATGGTAAATTTGGAAGGGCGCTAGGTCGGCAGGGCACCTCTAACCTTCTGCATTGAGCCGATGGGCTAGTTTTTCTGACCTCTAGTCCGTGCGAATCAAAATGAATAACCACACCGAAGAAGCCCTAGAGGTAAATTGTGCCCTCAACTCTGTAATAGATGCTGTTGCTCCCACAGTACCACACATAATCAGCAAGAAAACAAGAAACAGAGGGAACAGTCAGGATCGCATTAGCTGATGGACCATCAGCGGGACAGCGCCAATAATTAGGACCGGCGGAGACATTGCTTACACTCGCAGTATTGAGGAGGAGCAGGTATCTATTGGTCAGAGAGACATCTGGATGCAAAGCCATCGGATCTTGGATATGCATATGACCGTCCAAAGGAATTGTTGCTAACTTCTATCCTTGATGAGTCGAGAGTCCTCGCGCATCTGGATGCTGGGGCATGGATGCCCAACCTGGATAATAGCACGGCAATGCCACACTTTCGCTCAACAAAAACTGTTGCGTGCATGATTTTAAGGTGCTAATGTGCTACGATGTACGGTCGTTTTGCTGTCAATCTAAATCTTGAATGTTTGGGTAGAAAGAGTGAGATCATAACGACGATATTATCATCCTGTGGTTGAGTACTCGAGACGCTTAACCCGATCAATGAACAATCATGCTCACCTTTTTTAAAGATAGAAGGAACACGGGAAAACGACCATTCAGTTGCAACGCTCGCATCCTCTGAAGAAGTTTGTCAGCTGAAGAAAACAACACACCTCGTTCTCGCGCACAGAGGGAAAATGACATGCGCCGTCACGGAAAACAAAGCTGACGCAGCTCTCGTTCGAACTAATACAAAGGACCGACATAGACGGATACGTGTAAAGACTGCTTTGCTCTTTTGAGAAAACTTTTTTGCAAATCAACTTCTACAAGCATATTCTGCTTTGGCGAAAATCCTACGAAGCTGAACCATAGTGTACAGGGTATTTCGGATGCGGGAAAGGACAGTTCCGTATTTGTTAAAAATCTAATCTAGCTTTGTAAAAAAAATACATTTCGGAACCGAGCTAGTACTTGGGGGTCTCCGACTCATAACCGGAAGCTTCAAAATGCGGGGTGAGAACATATGGAAGAAAGATTGTAGAAACACCTAAGTAATTTAGGTAAACATTTGTCGGGGGGGGAGGGGCAAAAGTTCCTAAACAACTTTACTTCGATTACAATGATGTTATGTCTTATCTTTCAAGTGTCGAAAGGGTGTCCTTACTGCTGGATCCTCTAAGCAGAGAAAGATCGTACCTAGTATGAATTGGAAGAACAATTCATTACTTAGCATATTGTTTGCAAAGTGGCAACAAGGTGAAACAAAAAAGGAAGCATCGCCTAGCCAAATCGAGTGTTATTTATCGTTCAAAAGATCAATGTGCCCTCGAGATTCTAGATCTTGACACCAAAAACATGACAATCCTGGGTAAATGATTGTTCATGTTTGAAATGGTGTTCAAAGTATATAGAAAAACGGTTAAGAGCATCTTTAACCGAGGTTCAAAACTAGGCCCACGCCCAAAAAATGCCTTTATATGGCGCGACACAGCTCCAACAAAGGCCGTTTATGTACAATGAGCTTGTAATGTACATTTTTTTCGAAATGGGGTTGATCTCGGCCTCTACATCGGTTGATGCACACACCCTTCTATTAAACAATAAAATATTCAAGAGTTGCAATTTATGGATCATCGAGTATCGATACAAATATCAACCATCTAAAAATAAGAAACATGCTAAACAGTTTAAGCATCTTCCAATCTCTTAGTAAGCCGCCAAGCAGTCTGGTTGAAAAACTCCTAGGTAACCATTTGAAGGCGGTTCATCCAGAAACCATGCACTCCCGCTGATCTTGCGGGAGCAAGAAACGCTAAAGCTGGATCCAATGCACCATAGTGTGGATAGCCTGCAAAAAATTAGTAGATGTGTACATTTTCAAGTTTTTAAATAGCGATGTTATTTCTTTTACCTAGGAGCATACACTCTCGTGAGTTGTTCTCGTAATATCTCAAAAGGGCTTATCTAATTAATTTTCTCCATGCTAAAACAAATGCAGTTTGACAGGTTGAAAATTTAATCAACCGTAGGCCGTTTTATAAAATGCCTCCTTTCCGCTGCATGATTGCATTGCATGCCACAGAGCTGATCAAGATTCAAGATGATAGGTCTAGACAGACGTACCAAAAAGCCGGCCTGTGTTTCTTCTTGCAGAACTTTTTCTTCACCATCATCACACCCACTGACTAATGACATTGGCAGTTTGGCACCATCTGCTACCTCCTCTTTACAATCCCATCAGGTCTACTCCGAATTATTAAATGGCTTAGTCCACTTAACCACTCATTGGCTTTTGCCGCTTAGATTACCATCGTCGTAGTTTTCCTTATCTTAATGAACTGTTTCTGTCCATTTCTAATCCCTCTTGACGCGGCCAGGGTTTGACGCCGAGATTGGGACCAATTTTGTCCATGGTCCACATGTCAGCGGCTGATGATACGCTTAGAGAGCACGCCCGGTCCGGAGTTTCGCCAATTTTATGCTGCAGACCAAGCTTGTCGCTATCTGCTTATTTTAAGAGAACGATTGTTTAGTTGACAAGGAAGATTCCAACATTTTAGTGTAGCCCCATAACTAAACAAGTGCCTGAACTTGGGAGTTGGGGAGCCGCCCTGTTCTAATTTCATTTGCATAATCTGCTAGACCACACAAGTTGATGAGCTCATTATGTGGATTCTTTTTTTTTTGCCGCCGACATTGTGGAAGTTTTTAGGTCCCTTCTCAGCTTCACGTGGTATTTTCTTGCTGATTTGTATTAGGCATACTTTTGAATCCAGGCAAAGACCATTAGGTGCAGTTTTTCCACTTAGACACAGTTTCTTGTTCCATGCATAACCGTGGGTAGAACAAAAATATGTAGTGGGACAGGGATACTCATGAATTCTATAACTTGCCAGTCCTACAATTCGTATTTCTAGCGCTACAATAAAATGAAAAAGGTTGTAACTATTTCTGAGGATGAATAGATGATGTCATCGAAACTCAATTGCAACTGATGACTAGCACGAATCACGAAACAGATCTAACGGTCCAAATAATTTTTCTTAGTTGCATTTTCACTTGCAACCGAAAAAATCCTCAGTTGCTACTTCACTTGCAACTGAAAAAACCCACTTGCACCTTAACTTGCAACTGATATACATGAATCATAGTGCAAATCAAACGGTATATGACTTGACTGAGTATGAACTTAGTTCCCATCTAGCTAAAAGCATCTCCAGTCGCATCCCCAAACGACGTCCGGCAAAAGCGTCGGATTGGTCGTCTGGGGGATGTCCGGACCAAATTCGCGTTTGGAGGAGGTCCCTTTCCTAGCCATGTCCCCCAAAAGTGACCTCCAAACAAAAAGCAAGTGTAAAAGTCGTGTCCGACGTCCCTGATAGAGCCTCTATACACAGTGACTGGGCTAGGCACGCCGGATAATATTTAGGGTACGTCTGGACCGAAGCGACCTTTGGAGCGCGCGACTAGGAGAGATTAAGTGTCCGACGTTCCCCAAATCCCTTTGGGGGACGCTTTGGGGGACGCGGCTGGAGATGCTCTAAAAACTAGCAAATCCCATTAAAAAAGTTACGTGTAGATGACGCAGGTATGTATATGTGCCAATTTTCCAAACCTAAATTCAAAAGTATGTGACTTAGGTAAAAATTACAACTTTCTAATGAACAGTATAAAGGAAACTCGTCCCTTCCAAAACAAAATTCTGTAATTGGTGGTGGGATAACTATCTAACTTATGTTTAGTTAGAGCATCTCCACTCGTCCCCCCGACGAGGCCCCCGGCGAGCGTTTTTTCCATCCGAACGGCGTAATTCGGCCCAGTTGCGCCCCCGGTTCCTCGTTTTCGTCCGGATTTGGGCCTAAATTCATCCGACGATCCCACGCCACCCCCGGCCCCCCGGGGAGCTCTGGGACTCGGACGAGTGAAAAGCGGAAGGGCCCGATCCGCGGTGACTCGACGCACGAACCCCACCGCCACGTCGCTCAAAATCTCCCCCACCCCTCGTATCTCTCTCGCCGCCGGCACCACCCCGCCGGCTTGTTGCCCAGATTCCGCCGCCCCGCCTTCCCCACCTGCCTATTTCCGCCGTGTTTGGACGACGGCCTATCCGCTGCTCTTCCGCCGGCCTGTTTTCCGGCTTGCTCGTCGTCGCTCGCGCTCGGGTTGCCTCGACCACGCCCGTCAGGTGTTCGTCCATTTGCCTCGCCGGCCATGGACTCGGACGAAGAGGAGGAGCAGATGTTCGTCGAGCTTATGCAAGAAGAGATGGCAGCAGCCGCCCAAGACGACGAGCACATGATGATCCTTGGTTGCTTGGCAAGCATGTACGCCGGACTGGCAACTCGTCGACGTGGTGGGTCGGCACGAGGTCGCCGGAAGTGCAAGCCGAGACAGCGAATGGAGGGCTACCGCATGTTGTACGCCGACTACTTCGCCGACAATCCATTGCACGGTGAGAGTGTTTTCCGGCGTCGTTTCAGGATGAGCAAAGCTATTTCGCAATTGTGTATGCCATCCGCCGCTTGATCCCTACTTCGATGCAAGGCGGATTGCACTGGTTTGGTTGGATTTTCGTCACCAGAAAGGCATGAGGATGCTGGCGTATGGAGCTCCCGGTGATACTGCAGATGACTATCTTCGGATGGCGGAGTCCACCGCCCTTGATTGTTTCTACCGGTTCTGCCGTCATAGCAGTGTTCGGGGACTATTTCTTGAGATCACCCACTGTCGAAGACACTCAGAGGATCCTCCGCGTTTGGTGTCCTCCAGCAGAGATTTTTGTCGTCCGGTTCCCCGCTATGACTTGGTCCAAAGATCAGATGTGGGAGGTGATGAACTGCTGTGTGTGCCTACACAACATGATTATTGAAGATGAGCGAAAGCATCCGGTTCCTCTGGCTGAGGAAGAAGCACCATATGAGAGAGAGGGTCCTCTTGCACAGCCTAATCACCAGGTGCCTCCATCATGGGCCGCCTTCATTGCTATGCGCCAGGAGATTCGAGACTCTACAATGCATCAGCTGCTGCAAGATGATCTGGTGGAGCACATATGGAGGCTCCGAGCCAACACCGACGCCAACTAGTCTGTCTTAATTTGTTTGAAAAATTGTGAAATTGTGTGCTTCATTTGTTTCAGCACTTGTTAAACATTGTACTGATTATCGCCGAATTTGTTTCAGCAATTTTCGTACTCTTGTTTGCCGAACTTGTTAAATTTTATGTTGAATTTGTTTGAAATATGTCAAATGGTCGAGGTTGGGGGTTTCCTGACGGCTGGAACTTCGGCGCTCCCCACGCCAAATCTTCATCCAATCCGGACGAAAATTTCGCCGGATTTGGGCGTGGGGAGCGCCAACGAGTGGGGATGCTCTTAAATTTAGGAGTACACATGTCCAAATATTCACACTCTGCCTAGAACTCTTTCATCGCTCCAACAAACGGTAGTAGCTCACGCCAGTAGCGGATCTGCATCGCATCTTGAGGTTGGCTCTCCCTTGGAGCTCCTTCGGTGAGCACGAGTATCATATGTTGGTCGTCGTTGTCGTTCAGCAGTTCGTCGAGATCCAAATCGTCTAACCTTGAAAAATCCTCAAAAAGGAACTCGTATGTGAAGGAAGAAAAATGTAAAACAAATCCAAAGTCAAAATCGGACCATGCGATGCGAATGGAGCTCGGAAAAGTAAATCCAAAGTCAAAATCGATGAGTTACTGTGGCAGGTCCTATTTCAAATCTTGATGAACACTTCCACATAGTGCAAACCAAACAATTCACATGGCAACCCTGCATTCAACATCGCAAATCGACTACTCCCTCCGATTCATATTACTTGACTTTAATATAAATGTATCTAGATATATCTTAGTTATACATATATCTATTTTAGCATTAAATAATATAAATCGGAAGAAGTAACAGTAAAAGCTCGGCGCGCCTACAGATCATCGCGTCCTATACACACCACGGGTCTGTGCGAGGCATTGGATGGATGCTGTGCAGACACTACTAAAAAAATAGGCTTCCGTCCACCCTCATTAGTCCCGGAAATATTCGAACCGCGACTAAAAGGGGCTTTGTCGTTCGGGAGGCGACCGCGACTAATGCTCCATCCGCGATGAAAGGGTACCTTTAGTCCCTTTAGTCGCGCCGGGACTAAAGGGTTATGGAGGGCGGTGGCGGAAAAACCTTTAGTCGCGGTTGACACCAAGCGCGACTAAAGGGTATTTAGTCCGGTTGGTGTCCCCAACCGCGACTAAAGGTTTTTCCAGTTTTTTTACTCCCACGCACACCTCCGTGGATCGCCTTTTTTGGCTTGTAAAATACAAAAGAAAATGATAGAAAATTCAAAAAAAAATTGTTCTCAGATTCTTGTATGTTATGCAACCTACTATTCGGAGAAATTAAGAAATTCGAATTTTCACTTTTTTTGCAAAAAAAGTTAAAAAAATGGTAAAACCGCAATAACTTTTGCATACGACGATCGGAAAAAAACGTATAATATGTCAAAAAAATCCTGGGAAAAAGTTGCATCCGAATTCACCGGGGTTTACCCGGTTAGCCAATTTTTAGATTCTCAAAATTCCAAATGGAAAAACAAAAGCAGGAAGATTTTAGTTTTTTCTATAAATTATGGATTTTATATTTTTTTAATTTTTTAAAACCTAAAATTAAGAATTTCATCCTGCATAAAGATTACTATCATTTATACCCATTTTTTTGATTTTCAAATTTTTAGATTTTAGGTTTGGCAAAAAAAAATATTTAATTAATTAATAAAATTAAAAATAATACAAATTAAAAGTTAATGTTTATTTATTTATTCAAGATTATTATTACATCATTACCTTTTTTTATTAAAAGAATTATTTGAAATTCAAACAATAAAGAAATGTGACATCGATCAACATGTTAATAGGATTGATATGATACTACTATCACTTGGATGCGGAAGGGAATGGAACTCGGAAGTTAAGCGTGCTAGAGGTGGAGTAGTGGGAGGATGGGTGACCGAGCGGGAAGTGGGACCACGAGTAAGTAATTTGACTAGAGATAAGTGTAGTTAGAGATAGAGACTAAGCTGAGATAGAGACTAAGCTGACTAGAGATAACTGAAATTATAGAAATTCTGAAAAAATAGAAAAAAAAACGGAGTGGAAAAAAATTAGAAACACAAATAAATTAAAAAAATGTAAATAGCCTTTAGTCCCGGTTGGGGACACCAACCGCGACTAAAGGTCCTCGCTATACCATCGCGATTTTAGTCGCGGTCAGAAGAACCGCGATTAGGGGGCTTAATCGCGCTTAATTGGTCGCGGTTGCGCAACCGCGACTAATTGTGAACCGCGACTAAAGGCCATTTTTCTACCAGTGAGATCTTGACCGGGCACGATGACTGTTGCCCGGTGGTGCTGTTGCTGCTGCTGCAACGGGATACGTACGGCCGTACTGGGTCTGATTGTGTTGTGCGTACGTGCAGGGCAATTGAATTATCCCTGCTTGGGCTGCCACAGATTACCGCAGAATAAGCCCAGCCGTCTCATCCCCACCGTTGGTAAGCATCCCAGGATCGAGCCGTTGTTTTGAAATTTAGTTCACAAGTAAACTAAAGATACAAAATGACAAAGAATGACTACCGGGTCGTTGGGAGTGCATACCGATGCTCAATCAAATTCGCTTGAAGTTACCCATGAGTGTTACGATCACAGATGTCATTGTGCAGATGGTGGAACTAGCCAAATGTCGTTGGCCATCATCGGTTCGGTATCACTGTCGTAGTCATCGTCCTACGATGCGTCGATGGCATTCTTGTAGAAATAGTGGGTCGAGCTAGTGAGGCCCATCTACGTACAACATACAATGACCATATAATTGTCGATAGTCAATATCTACGCCAATGCAAATGGCCTAACTAATCCCGAACGCCGCTGTGGGTGGGCGGGTCCAAGACGATGGACGGCGAAGTGGACCTATCCACTGGGCGGCAAGCGCACGCAAGGTCGCCGGCAACACTACTTGTCTTTGGCACGACGCGATCGAATTAGATAGTACCGACAATGACGAGGGAGCGAAGCAAGAGGCGACATAGCGATAGGGTTGTGGCGCGGAGGGAGGGGCGCGTTTTGAATGTCTAGTGCCTTGTGGACCACTCACAGGCTGGTCTAGGGACTACTCTCTCCGTCCACAAATAAATGTACACGTGAGATTTCTAAGATAAATTATGAAGTGAAGTGAAAAATACATCGTAAACATGCATCTCTCCTCTTTAATTATTTGGCACCCAATAAGCTAAGTGCATATAGAAAACAGGAAAAATATGTGCTTAATATTATTGGGTTTGACTTCTCTGTGATGAAAAAGAAGCAATTAAAATGCATTGAGAAAATAAGAGTACACTCTTTTATGGATAAAGTTTAAAGTTAGATATCCACTTATTTAAGGATGGAGGGAGTAGGGAGGACAAGAGGAGAACGAGTGGAGACACATGCCATGTCTGTGCAAACACAATTCAATCCTAAAATTAGATCGAACATGAATCGGGCCATGCATCTCGGTTCATTCTTGTCGAGCTGAAATTTTGTGATTCTTGTTCCCTCGATCGGTTAGTCTGGCACCCCGGGATGCTATCATTGGGGTCCGTGGTTGCTGTAGGCGGTGGACACAAGAGATGTACGCATATCCCTCGTGCAGCGTCTCAACTCTTCGAGCCTGGACCGATCTTCTGTCGGTGTGGTGGTTGTAGACATCAAGGTCATGGCGAGGGTTTTTCTCGGCTTCGTTTGTCCATGTGAAGCGAAGCCTGAATGTCGCAGCGCATATCTTAGCTAAATCATGTGTTTCTATAAATTCTTGTGAGGTTTTCTTTTCTGTTCCGGATTCATTCAAGGAACTCTTTGTATTGATGTTGTTTAATCAATAAAGCGTTGTTTCTGTCAAAAAAAAAAGATGTACGCATTTTAAGCCTAAAATTATGCCGGGAATAAATCGGTTATTGCATCGCACTCCGTTTAATTCGGCTATCTAGACCAGGATTTTCGTGTTTTCATATCCGCATGAAGTAAAATGAGGATCCGTTTAGAGCAAGTACAATAGAGTCTAGTCAGCTGACTATAAGACATTAAATAATATATTTTAGATGAGTTGGAGGAAAGAGAAGGGGAGAGAGAAGGGAGGTGGGCTCTAATATTCGCGCGCTTCCGTACCTTTGGAGCGAAATAGCATGTTTTCATTTTTTATATATATATCCCTGTCCATAAATAAGTGTACATCTAGTTTTTGGATAAGTCAAACTTGTTTAATTTTGACCAACTTATTATCAAAAATTATACGCATATGTGACATTAGATTACTATATTATGAAACTACATTTCAAGGTGGATCTAGTGATACTAATCTAGTGTTATAAATGCTGCTACTTTTTCCTTAAAAGGTGGTCAAATGTAATAAAGTTTGACTTATCAAAAAACCTAGATGTACACTTATTTGTGGACGGAGGGAGTACATGTTAACTATATGTTGACTATAAATGACATGGCATCTTGTTATAGCCATCTGTTAGTTATACTATTGGAATTGCTCTTAGGTGGCATCGCGGACTCGCGGTAGATGTCATCGTTGCCGCCCGTGGTTGGTGTAGGGCTGTAGGCGGTGTAGCCTGATCCGGGTAGATCCCGTGGCGCGGCGGCCTGTGGTGGCGTGCAGAAGTGATCCGGTGGGTGTGCGCGCCGTGACCGTGCAGAGCCGCGCATTGAAGTCGCTGACGAGGCGATTGGACAGGGGAGGGTAGGAATCGCTGGCTCGCCGCAGGCGGCTGCCGAGACTGGGCGATGGGCCGTGCGCGTGCATGCGCATTTAATGTTTGTTCGGCTCCACGTTGAGACAACCGAGCGTACGTGCAGCTTTTATCGGGGCCGAGAAATTGAGTCGCAAGCTGCGGCACCAGGTCAGGTGGATCGGCGATGGTGTGCGTGTCGTGTCGATCTCTCTCTTTCCTTCCTTGATGATGACCAAAGCTAAGCTAGCGTGAGGCCATTCTAACCCAGTTCGTGCTGCCAAATTGATTGCATTATGGCATGATAGCGCTATCTGGATGGGAACCATGGCCTTTCCCATTTTGAAGTCTCCTTCATTTCCCCTTGCATGCTATGGATAGGATGTCAGGTGGAATCCCACCTAAATCCAATTTGTAGTGCATTTTGTTTTTTGTAGTATAAATTTTGACACTAAATTTAAACTAGAAAATGATAAATACACTATAAGTGAAATCCCACCGCCACCAGAATCCCACCTTAACACCCTTGCTATAGATAGTTCGCGGTATGGACGCGTCAACGTGTACATGCCAACTCCCTGTTGTGGGTGTCGACTAGATTTTAAGCTCACGCGACCCCCATAATTCCCCAGCACACTTTGGAGGCTAATAAAAACGCCAAGAACCCTGTGTCAGCCCCTACGTGCAAGGACTTGGTGGGGGCACTGGCCGTCCAGTCCACGTAACATATCGCTCGCGGGTCCGGACTAGCAACCACAGAAACCAAAACCCTATCTATTCCCCTAATTCCCCCTCCCACTCCATTATTCTTCCCTCGAGAGCATGCCCTCCCCTGCCGCCTTGGCTGCCGACATGCCTTCGAAGAGGAAGGCAATGACGACGAACAAGCCGCGCAATGCAATGTTGAAGGTGAAGCCGGCAGAACTGACAGATAAAACTTGGTAGGTCGAGCGCGCCCGACGCCAGCTCGTGACGACGAACCGCAAAAGGTGTCGCATGGCCATCGAGGTGGAGGCGGAGGTGGCCTCGGAGGCATACAATCCGAAGGCGGGTGCGACTTCTACATTGGCACCAGACACATTCAAGGGAGCACCACCATCGCCTATTCAAGGAACGCGTACCCTTTGTCACCGGCATACTAAAACGAGAGGTACGACCCACCACCGCTCTTGCAGATGCATTTCAACTGGCGGAGGAAGCGAAGATCTTCGCAGTATTCTTGTCCATCATCAATCCATTGCCGATGGCATGTCACGAGACGTATGATGATCGCACCGCAAGAAGATGATGGCTACCCAAGCATCAGTGGCCTTGGTAACACCGCCGGTGACGAATGAGCTAGATGTGATGGTGAAAGATCGAGATGTCGCCTAGAGGGGGGGGTGAATAGGCAATTACAAACTCTTGCGGATTTGTCTTGTAAGAATGCGGAATTAAACTAATGTTTAGTTTACAAGCACAAACCCTAAATATGCTAAGCAAGATAGGCACAAGATATATGTAGCACAAGTGATAGCAAGATATATGTACTTCAAGCACGATGGCTATCACAAGGAAAGAGAGCTCGGGTATAGAAATAACCGAGGCACGCGGAGACGAGGATGTATTCCCGTGTTCCCTTGCTTTGCAACAAGGTACGTCACGTTTGGAGGAGTGGAGGTCCCACGAAGGATTCCCCGCGCCACGAAGGCTCACCCTATTCTCCGAACCACACCCACGAAGGATAATGGCCCTTTCCTTATGGTTAGCTTTTCCTCCGCTCCGGAGATGGCAAGCTTGATACGTCTCCAACGTATCGATAATTTCTTATGTTCCATGCTACATTATTGATGATATCTACATGTTTTATACACATTATATGTCATATTTATGCATTTTCTGGAACTAACCTATTAACAAGATGCCGAAGTGCCGTTCTGTTTCTGCTGTTTTTGGTTTCGAAATCCTAGTAAGGAAATATTCTCGGAATTGGACGAAATCAAGACCCAGGTTCCTATTTTTCCACGAAGCTTCCAACACCCGGAAGGACCGGAGGGGGGCACGGCCCCAGCACCATAGGCCGGCGCGGCCCAGGCGCTGGCCGCGCGCCTTATGGTGCCACCGCCTCGTCGCCCTCCGACTCCGCCTCTTCGCCTATATAAAGGTCCCTGACCTAAAACTTCGATACGGAAAAACCACGAGAAACCTTCCGAGCCGCCGCCATCGCGAAGCCAAGATCCGGGGACAGGAGTCTCTGTTCCGCACGCCGCCGGGGGAAGTGCCCCCGGAAGGCTTCTCCATCAACACCACCGCCATCTTCATCAACGCTGCTGTCTCCCATGAGGAGGGAGTAGTTCTCCATCGAGGCTCGGGGCTGTACCGGTAGCTATGTGGTTCATCTCTCTCCTATGTAGTTCAATACAATAATCTCATGAGCTGCCTTACATGATTGAGATTCATATGATGATGCTTGTAATCTAGATGTCATTATGCTAGTCAAGTGAGTTTTACTTATGTGATCTCCGGAGACTCCTTGTCCCACGTGTGTAAAGGTGACAGTGTGTGCACCGTGTGGGTCTCTTAGGCTATATTTCACAGACTTATTCATTATGGCATAGTGAAGTGCTTATTTATATCTCTTTATGATTGCAATGTGCATCGTATCACAATTTATCTATGTGCTACTCTAGCAATGTTATTAAAGTAGTTTTATTCCTCCTGCACGATGTAATGGTGACAGTGTGTGCACCGTGTTAGTACTTGGTTTATGCTATGATCATGATCTCTTGTAGATTGCGAAGTTAACTATTGCTATGATAATATTGATGTGATCTATTCCTCCTACATATGCATGAAGGTGACAGTGTGCATGCTATGCTAGTACTTGGTTTAGTCTTTTGATCTATCTTACACTAAAGGTTACTAAAATATGAGCATTATTGTGGAGCTTGTTAACTCCGGCATTGAGGGTTCGTGTAATCCTACGCAATGTGTTCATCATCCAACAAGAGTGTAGAGTATGCATTTATCTATTCTGTTATGTGATCAATGTTGAGAGTGTCCACTAGTGAAAGTCTAATCCCTAGGCCTTGTTCCTAAATATGCTATCGCTGCTTGTTTGTTTACTGCGTTACTACTGCGTTACTACTGCATGTTTACTTCCCGCAATATTACTACCATCAACTGCACGCCAGAAGCTATTTTCTGGCGCCGTACTAATGCTCATATTCATTCATACCACTTGTATTTCACTATCTCTTCGCCGAACTAGTGCACCTATTAGGTGTGTTGGGGACACAAGAGACTTCTTGCTTTGTGGTTGCAGGGTTGCATGAGAGGGATATCTTTGACCTCTTCCTCCCTGAGTTCGATAAACCTTGGGTGATCCACTTAAGGGAAACTTGCTGCTTGTCTACAAACCTCTGCTCTTGGAGGCCCAACACTGTCTACAAGAATAGAAGCACCCGTAGACATCAAGCTATTTTCTGCGCCGTTGCCGGGGGGAAAGGTAAAAGGTACTCACACTCCGGATCTCGGCTACTAAGCTATTTTCCGGCGCCGTTGTAAGTACTCGAAGCTATTTCCTTTAGACTCTGCAATTGCGACATTTGGTTTCTTGTTTACACTAGTTTGGCATAATGGACAAGAATGAGCTTCTTATTCTATTTCCTGATTTAAAACATGGATTGTTTGATGCGAAAATTAAAAAACCTATGGAATCTTATTTGCATGCTGGTAGTAATATTAGTATGAACGCTTTGAACACCATTGTTGATAATGATATGGAAAGTTCTAAGCTTGGGGAAGCTGGTTTTCATGATCTTTTTAGTCCCCCAAGCATTGAGGAGAAAATTTTCTTTGATAATACTTTGCCTCCTATATTTGATGATGAGAATAATAATGATAGCTACTTTGTTGAATTTGCTCCCACTACAACTAATAAAATTGATTATGCCTATGTGGAGAGTAATAATTTTATGCATGAGACTCATGATAAGAATGCTTTATGTGATAGTTATATTGTTGAGTTTGCTCATGTTGCTACTGAAAGTTATTATGAGAGAGGAAAATATGGTTCTAGAAATTTTCATGTTACTAAAACACCTCTCTATGTGCTGAAATTTTTGAAGCTACACTTGTTTTATCTTCCTATGCTTGTTACTTTGCTCTTCATGAACTTGTTTATTTACAAGATTCCTATGCATAGGAAGAATGTTAGACTTAAATGTGTTTTGAATTTGCTTCTTGATGCTCTCTTTTGCTTCATTTGCTATTTTTCATGTGAGCATCATTGAAACTGCTGAGCCCATCTTAATGGCTATAAAGAAAGAACTTCTTGGGAGATAACCCATGTGTTTATTTTGCTACAGTACATTTGTTTTATATTTGTGTCTTGTAAGTTGTTTACTACTGTAGCAACCTCTCCTTATCATGTTTTTGTGCCAAGTAAAGTCTCTATGGTAAAGTTGATGCTAGATTTGGATTGCTGCGCAGAAACAGCATTGCTGTCTGTCACGAATCTGAGCCTAATTCTCTGTAGGTAACTCAGAAAATTATGCCAATTTACGTGAGTGATCCCCAGATATGTACGCAACTTTCATTAGTTTTGAGTTTTTCCATTTGAGCAAGTCTGGTGCCATTTTAAAATTCGTATTTACGGACTGTTCTGTTTTGACAGATTCTGCCTTTTATTTCGCATTGCTTCTTTCGCTGTGTTGGGTGGATTTCTTTGTTCCATTACCTTCCAGTAGCTTTGAGCAATGTCCAGAAGTGTTAAGAATGATTGTGTCACCTTTGAACATGTGAATTTTTGATTATGCACTAACCCTCTAATGAGTTTGCTTAAAGTTTGGTGTGGAGGAAGTTTTCAAGGGTCAAGAGAGGAGGATGATATACTATGATCAAGAAGAGTGAAGAGTCTAAGCTTGGGGATGCCCCGTGGTTCATCCCTGCATATTTCAAGAAGACTCAAGCATCTAAGCTTGGGGATGCCCAAGGCATCCCCTTCTTCATCGACAAATTTATCAGGTTCCTTCTCTGAAACTATATTTTTATTCGGTCACATCTTATGTACTTTACTTGGAGCATCTGTTTGTTTTTGTTTTTGTTTTTGTTTGAATAAATGCTTGTGTGGGAGAGAGACACGCTCCGCTGGTTCGTATGAACACATGTGTTCTTAGCTCATAATATTCATGGCGAAGTTTCCTCTTCGTTAAATTGTTATATGGTTGGAATTGGAAAATGCTACATGTAGTAATTGCTATAATGTCTTGGGTAATGTGATACTTGGCAATTGTTGTGCTCATGTTTAAGCTCTTGCATCATATACTTTGCACCTATTAGTGAAGAAATACATAGAGCATGCTAAAATTTGGTTTGCATAATTGGTCTCTCTAAGGTCTAGATAATTTCTAGTAAAGAGTTTGAACAACAAGGAAGACGGTGTAGAGTCTTATAATGTTTACAATATGTCTTTTATGTGAGTTTTGCTGCACCGGTTCATCCTTGTGTTTGTTTCAAATAAACCTTGCTAGCCTAAACCTTGTATCGAGAGGGAATACTTCTCATGCATCCAAAATCCTTGAGCCAACCACTATGCCATTTGTGTCCACCATACCTACCTACTACATGGTATTTTCCGCCATTCCAAAGTAAATTGCTTGAGTGCTACCTTTAAACAATTCAAAATTTATCATCTCTTATTTGTGTCAATGTTTTATAGCTCATGAGGAAGTATGTGGTGTTTTATCTTTCGATCTTGTCATTTACTTTGGACAGACTTTCACAATGGACTAGTGGCTTCATCCGCTTATCCAATAACTTTGCATAAAGAGCTGGCAAAGGGGTTCCCAGCCCCAATTAATTAACTTCATTAATAATTCTCTTCACATGTTTTGCTCTGATTCATCAGTAAGCAACTTAATTTTGCAAATAGACACTCCTCCATGGTATGTGAAAGGTTGGACGGCACCCGAAGGATTCGGTTAGCCATGGCTTGAGAAAGCAAAGGTGGGGAGGAGTGTCAACATAATAAAACTAAAATAAAAAGGCACTCCTTCATGGTATGAGATTGTTGGCAGGCACCCGATGGAATCGGTTAGCCATGGTTTGTGAAAGAAAGGTTGGAAGGAGTGCCACCCACTAAAATACATGTGTAAACAAAAGAGAAGAGGGATGATCTACCACGGTGGTAGAAATAACGTCCTTCATGGGAGCCGCTCTTGAAAGTCTGGTTGATAAGGTAGTTAGAGTACCCATTACCATTCGTTGACAACAACAAACACCTCTCAAAACTTTACTTTTATGCTCTCTTGATGTTTTCAAAACCAAAGCTCTAGCACAAATATAGCAATCGATGCTTTCCTCTTTGAAGGACCTTTCTTTACTTTTATGTTGAGTCAGTTCACCTATCTCTCTCCACCTCAAGAAGCAAACACTTGTGTGAACTGTGCATTGATTCCTACATACTTGCATATTGCATTTGTTATATTACTCTATGTTGACAATTATCCATGAGATATACATGTTATAAGTTGAAAGCAACCGCTGAAACTTCATCTTCCTTTGTGTTGCTTCAATGCCTCTACTTTGAATTATTGCTTTATGAGTTAACTCTTATGCAAGACTTATTGATGCTTGTCTTGAAGTACTATTCATGAAAAGTCATTGCTTTATGATTCAGTTGTTTACTCATGTCATTACCATTGTTTTGATCGCTGCATTCATTACATATGTTTACAATATGATCAAGTTTATGATGGCATGTCACTTCAGAAATTATCTTTGTTATCGTTTTACCTGCTCGGGACGAGCAGAACTAAGCTTGGGGATGCTGATACGTCTCCAACGTATCGATAATTTCTTATGTTCCATGCTACATTATTGATGATATCTACATGTTTTATACACATTATATGTCATATTTATGCATTTTCGGAACTAACCTATTAACAAGATGCCGAAGTGCCGCCTGTTTTCTGCTTTTTGGTTTCAGAAATCCTAGTAAGGAAATATTCTCGGAATTTGACGAAATCAAGACCCAGGTTCCTATTTTTCCACGAAGCAGAACACCGGGAAGGACCAGAGGGGGGGGCACTGGGCCCCGCACCATAGGCCGGCGCGGCCCCCGGCCGCGCCGCCTTATGGTGCCACCGCCTCGTCGCCCCTCCAACTCCGCCTCTTCGCCTATATAAAGGTCCCTGACCTAAAACTTCGATACGGAAAAACCACGGTACGAGAAACCTTCCAGAGCCACCGCCATCGCGAAGCCAAGATCTGGGACATGAGTCTCTGTTCCGCACGCCGCCGGGACGGGGAAGTGCCCCCGGAAGGCTTCTCCATCAACACCACCGCCATCTTCATCAACGCTGCTGTCTCCCATGAGGAGGGAGTAGTTCTCCATCGAGGCTCGGGGCTGTACCGGTAGCTATGTGGTTCATCTCTCTCCTATGTAGTTCAATACAATAATCTCATGAGCTGCCTTACATGATTGAGATTCATATGATGATGCTTGTAATCTAGATGTCATTATGCTAGTCAAGTGAGTTTTACTTATGTGATCTCCGGAGACTCCTTGTCCCACGTGTGTAAAGGTGACAGTGTGTGCACCGTGTGGGTCTCTTAGGCTATATTTCACAGAATACTTATTCACTGTTATGAATGGCATAGTGAAGTGCTTATTTATATCTCTTTATGATTGCAATGTGCATCGTATCACAATTTATCTATGTGCTACTCTAGCAATGTTATTAAAGTAGTTTTATTCCTCCTGCACGATGTAATGGTGACAGTGTGTGCATCCGTGTTAGTACTTGGTTTATGCTATGATCATGATCTCTTGTAGATTGCGAAGTTAACTATTGCTATGATAGTATTGATGTGTATTATTCCTCCTACATAGTGTGAAGGTGACAGTGTGCATACTATGTTAGTACTTGGTTTAGTCGAATTGATCTTTCATGCACTCTAAGGTTACTTAAATATGAACATTGAATTGTGGAGCTTGTTAACTCCGGCATTGAGGGTTCGTGTAATCCTACGCAATGTGTTCATCATCCAACAAGAGTGTAGAGTATGCATTTATCTATTCTGTTATGTGATCAATGTTGAGAGTGTCCACTGTTGGAGATATGCCCAAGAGGCAATAATAAAATGGTTATTATAATATATCTTTGTGTTTATGATAATGTTTACATACCATGCTATAATTGTATTAACCGAAACATTGATACATGTGTGTTATGTAGACAACAAGAAGTCCCTAGTATGCCTCTTAAACTAGCTTGTTGATTAATGGATGATTAGTTTCATAATCATGAACATTGGATGTTATTAATAACAAGGTTATATCATTATATGAATGATGTAATGGACACACCCAATTAAGCGTAGCATAAGATCTCGTCATTAAGTTATTTGCTATAAGCTTTCGATACATAGTTACCTAGTCCTTATGACCATGAGATCATGTAAATCACTTATACCGGAAAGGTACTTTGATTACATCAAACGCCACTGCGTAAATGGGTGGTTATAAAGGTGGGATTAAGTATCGGAAAGTATAAGTTGAGGCATATGGATCAACAGTGGGATTTGTCCATCCCGATGACGGATAGATATACTCTGGGCCCTCTCGGTGGAATGTCGTCTAATGTCTTGCAAGCATATGAATAAGTTCATAAGAGACCACATACCACGGTACGAGTAAAGAGTACTTGTCAGGAGACGAGGTTGAGCAAGGTATAGTGTGATACCGATGATCAAACCTCGGACAAGTAAAATATCGCGTGACAAAGGGAATTGGTATCGTATGTGAATGGTTCATTCGATCACTAAAGTCATCGTTGAATATGTGGGAGCCATTATGGATCTCCAGATCCCGCTATTGGTTATTGGTCGGAGTGAGTACTCAACCATGTCCGCATAGTTCGCGAACCGTAGGGTGACACACTTAAAGTTGGATGTTGAAATGGTAGAACTTGAATATGGAATGGAGTTCGAATATTTGTTCGGAGTCCCGGATGAGATCCCGGACATCACGAGGAGTTCCGGAATGGTCCGGAGAATAAGATTTATATATAGGATGTCATTTTATGTGAATTAAAATGATTCGGAAGGTTCTATGGAAGGTTCTAGAAGGTTCTAGAAAAGTCCGGAAGAAACCACCAAGGAAGGTGGAGTCCACATGGGACTCCACCTCCATGGCCGGCCAACCCTAGGTGGGGTGGAGTCCCAAGTGGACTCCCCAGGGGGCCACCCCCCCATATGGGAGGTGGAACTCCCACCTCTAGTGGGAGTCCTAGCTTGGGAAGGTTTCCCACCATATGGAAGGTTTTGGGTTCGGGTCTTATTCGGAGACTTGTAGTCCAACACTTGGGGCTTCCACCTATATAATGAGGAGCCAAGGGAGGGGCCGGACACACCAAAGCCACCACCTTGGCCGCCCTTTAGTGGCCGGCCACCCCCTCTCCCCAAACCCTAGCGCCTCTCTCCTCCACCACGTCCCGCACGCTTAGCGAAGCTCCGCCGGATTTCTCCACCGCCACCGACACCACGCCGTCGTGCTGTCGGATTCAAGAGGAGCTACTACTTCCGCTGCCCGCTGGAACGGGGAGGTGGACGTCGTCTTCATCAACAACCGAACGTGTGACCGAGTACGGAGGTGCTGCCCGTTCGTGGCGCCGGAACCGATCGTGATCAAGATCTTCTACGCGCTTTTGCAAGCGGCAAGTGAACGTCTACCGCAGCAACAAGAGCCTCCTCTTGTAGGCTTTGGAATCTCTTCAAGGGTGAGACTCGATAATCCCTCGTTGCTACCGTCTTCTAGATTGCATCTTGGCTTGGATTTCGTGTTCGCGGTAGGAAAATTTTTGTTTTCTATGCAACGTTATCCTACAGTGGTATCAGAGCCGTGTCTATGCATAGATGGTTGCACGAGTAGAACACAATGGTTTGTGGGCGTTGATGCTCTTGTTATCTTTAGTTTGAGTACTTTGCATCTTTGTGGCATAGTGGGATGAAGCGGCTCGGACTAACTTTACATGACCGCGTTCATGAGACTTGTTCCTCGTTCGACATGCAACTTGTATTGCATAAGAGGCTTTGCGGGTGTCTGTCTCTCCTACTATAGTGAAGATTCAATTTACTCTTCTATTGACAACACTAGTATCACCGTTGTGGTTCATGTTCGTAGGTAGATTAGATCTTACTCGAAAACCCTAAACCACGTAAAATATGCAAACCAAATTAGAGACGTCTAACTTGTTTTTGCAGGGTTTGGTGATGTGATATGGCCATAATGTGATGATGAATATGTATGAGATGATCATTATTGTATTGTGGCAACCGGCAGGAGCCTTATGGTTGTCTTTAATTTTCATGTTGAGTAGTATTTCAAAGTAGTTGTAATAGTTGCTACATGAGGTGAACAACCATGAAGCCGGCGCCATGAACCTTGACGCTACGCCGACGATGATGGAGATCATGCCCGAAGATGATGGAGATCATGTCCGTGCTTTGGAGATGAAGATCAAAGGCGCAAAGACAAAAGGGCCATATCATATCACATATGAACCGCATGTGATGTTAATCCTTTATGCATCTTATTTTGCTTTGATCGCGACGGTAGCATTATAAGATGATCCCTCACATTAATATCAAGATAATAAAGTGTTCTCCCCTCGTATGCACCGTTGTAACAGTTCGTCGTTTCGAAGCATCTCGTGATGATCGGATGTGATAGATTCAACGATTCACATACAACGGGTGTAAGCCATGTTGCACACGCGGAATACTTGGGTTTGCTTGACGAGCCTAGCATGTACAGACATGGCCTCGGGACAACGGAAACCGAAAGGTTGAACACGAGTCATATGGATGATATGATCAACATGTTGATGTTCACCATTGAAGCTACATCATCTCACGTGATGATCGGTTTTGGTGTAGTGAATTTGGATCGTGTACCACTTAACAACTATGAGGGATGTTGTATTAAGTCATTAGTAATTAGATTAAAACATGAACTAATTATCATAAACATAGTCTGAGTAGTATTTTGAATTAATTTTGTAGTATTGGCATCCGTTTTCTACCATGCGCTAGTCTTGTAATTGAGATAGAAATACTGTTAAAATCTGACAAGAAACTTTACGGATTGGTACCGTATTGTTAAAGAATCAAGAATTGATTAAGTCCTATTGCAAACTTTTAGTTAACCTCACATTGTTGATTCAAAGAGCTATGGTTTCAATTAGTACCTAAAGTTATCTTGTCTCCGTGAAACTTGAAGTTCAAATCTGTTTGAAAAGTAAGGAGCTGAAAATTTAGTTTTCAGAAATAATCAAGGTATGAGATATATGTGATATCTAAGACCTTATTACAAGATGATAGAATAAAGTTTGGTGAGACTACATAAACTCATAAGTTTTATGGGAATGTACGAAGGTTGAAGACGCAAGGCGTCACAATCCTCCAACTATTGGGGCACTAACGATATTCGCATATCCATGAAGTGACCATCCTTAAATATGCACCGTTTGAATGAGATATGCCCTAGAGGCAATAATAAAGTGGTTATTATTTATATCTTTATGTTTATGATAAATGTTTATATATCATGCTAGAATTGTATTAACCGAAACATTAGTACATGTGTGATATGTAGACAAACAAGAAGTCCCTAGTATGCCTCTTAAACTAGCTTGTTGATTAATGGATGATTAGTTTCATAATCATGAACATTGGATGTTATTAATAACAAGGTTATATCATTGTATGAATGATGTAATGGACACACCCATTTAAGCGTAGCATAAGATCACGTCATTAAGTTATTTGCTATAAGCTTTCAATATATAGTTACCTAGTCCTTATGACCATGAGATCATGTAAATCACTTATACCGGAAAGGTACTTTGATTACATCAAACGCCACTGCGTAAATGGGTGGTTATAAAGGTGGGATTAAGTATCCGGAAAGTATGAGTTGAGGCATATGGATCAATAGTGGGATTTGTCCATCCCGATGACGGATAGATATACTCTGGGCCCTCTCGGTGGAATGTCGTCTAATGTCTTGCAAGCATATGAATAAGTTCATAAGAGACCACATACCACGGTACGAGTAAAGAGTACTTGTCGGAGACGAGGTTGAACAAGGTATAATGTGATACCGATGATCAAACCTCGGACAAGTAAAATATCGCGTGACAAAGGGAATTGGTATCGTATGTGAATGGTTCATTCGATCACTAAAGTCATCGTTGAATATGTGGGAGCCATTATGGATCTCCAGATCCCGCTATTGGTTATTGGTCGGAGTGAGTACTCAACCATGTCCGCATAGTTCGCGAACCGTAGGGTGACACACTTAAAGTTGGATGTTGAAATGGTAGAACTTGAATATGGAATGGAGTTCGAATATTTGTTCGGAGTCCCGGATGTGATCCCGGACATCACGAGGAGTTCCGGAATGGTCCGGAGAATAAGATTCATATATAGGATGTCATTTTATGTGAATAAAATGTCACGGAAGGTTCTATGGAAGGTTCTAGAAGGTTCTAGAAAAGTCCGGAAGAAACCACCAAGGAAGGTGGAGTCCACAAGGGACTCCACCTCCATGGCCGGCCAGCCCTAGATGGGGTGGAGTCCCAAGTGGACTCCACCATAGGGGGCCGGCCACCCCCCCATGGAAGGTGGAAATCCCACCTTTGGGTGGGAGTCCTAGTTGGGCTAGGTTTCACCACCATATGGAAGGTTTTTGGTTCGGGTCTTATTCGAAGACTTGGAGACCAACTCTTGGGGCTTCCACCTATATAATGAGGAGCCAAGGGGAGGGGGCCGGCCACACCAAAGCCTCCACCTTGGCCGCCCCCCTTAGTGGCCGGCCACCCCCTCTCCCCAAACCCTAGCGGCCTCTCTCCTCCACAACGTCCCGTACGCTTAGCGAAGCTCCGCCGGACTTCTTCATCGCCACCGACACCACGCCGTCGTGCTGTCGGATTCAAGAGGAGCTACTACTTCCGCTGCCCGCTGGAACGGGGAGGTGGACGTCGTCTTCATCAACAACCGAACGTGTGACCGAGTGGGGGCTGATACGTCTCCAACGTATCGATAATTTCTTATGTTCCATGCCACATTATTGATGTTATCTACATGTTTTATGCACACTTTATGTCATATTCGTGCATTTTCTGGAACTAACCTATTAACAAGATGCCGAAGAGCCAGGTTTTGCTGTTTTTGAAATCCTAGTAAGGAAATATTCTCAATTGGACGAAATCAACGCCAGGTCCTATTTTGCCACGAAGCTTCCGAAGACCGAAGAGTCAACGAGTGGGGCCACGGGTGCCCAAACCCAGGCGGCGCGCCAGGGCCTGGGCCGCGCCGACCTGTGGTGTGGGGCCCCTGTGCCCCCTCCTGACTTGCCCTTCCGCCTACTTAAAGCCTCCGTCGCGAAACCCCCACCGAGAGCCACGATACGGAAAACCTTCCGCAGACGCAGCCGCCAGTCCCATCTCGGGGACTCAGAGATCGCCTCCGCACCCTCCGAGAGGGGATTCATCTCCGGAGGACTCTACACCGCCATGGTCGCCTCCGGAGTGATGAGTGAGTAGTTCACCCCTGGACTATGGGTCCATAGCGTAGCTAGATGGTTGTCTTCTCCTTGTTGTGCTTCATTGTTGGATCTTGTGAGCTGCCTAACATGATCAAGATCATCTATCTGTAATTCTATATGTTGTGTTTGTCGGGATCCGATTGATAGAGAATACTATGCTATGGTAATTATCAAGTTATTACATATGTGTTGTTTAAGATCTTGCATGCTCTCCGTTACTAGTAGAGGCTCTGGCCAAGTTTTTACTCTTAACTCCAAGAGGGAGTATTTATGCTCGATAGTGGGTTCATGCCTGCATTGATACCTGGGACAGTGACAGAAAGTTCTAAGGTTGTGTTGTGCTGTTGCCACTAGGGATAAAACATTGATGCTATGTCTAAGGATGTAGTTGTTGATTACATTACGCACCATACTTAATGCAATTGTCTGTTGTTTGCAACTTAATACCGGAGGGGTTCGGATGATAACCTGAAGGTGGACTTTTTAGGCATAGATGCAGTTGGATGGCGGTCTATGTACTTTGTCGTAATGCCCAATTAAATCTCACTATATTTACCATGTCATGTATGTGCATTGTTATGCTCCTTTCTATTTGTCAATTGCCCGACTGTAATTTGTTCACCCAACATGCTTTTATCTTATGGGAGAGACACCTCTAGTGAACTGTGGACCCCGGTCCAATTCTCTTTACTGAAATACAATCTACTGCAATACTTGTGTTTTACTGTTTTCTTTGCAAACATCTTCCACTCGATACGTTTAATCCTTTGTTACAGCAAGCCGGTGAGATTGACAACCTCACTGTTTCGTTGGGACAAAGTACTTGGTTTGTGTTGTGCAGGTTCCTAGTTGGCGCCGGAATCCCTGGCGAGGCGCCGCATCACATTCCGCGACCATCAACCTTCAACGTGCTTCTTGGCTCCACCTGGTTCGATAAACCTTGGTTTCTTTCTGAGGGAAAACTTGCCGCTGTGCGCATCATACCTTCCTCTTGGGGTTCCCAACGGACGTGTACATTCTACGCGCATCAAGCAGCTTTTTCTGGCGCCGTTGCCGGGGAGATCAAGACACGCTGCAAGGGGAGTCTCCACTTCTCAATCTCTTTACTTTGTTTTTGTCTTGCTTTATTTTATTTACTACTTTGTTTGCTGCACTAAATCAAAACACAAAAAAATTAGTTGCTAGTTTTACTTTATTGTCTTGCTCTCTATATCGAAAACACAAAAAAATTAGTTACTTGCATTTACTTTACTAGATTCATCATGTTTCCTTTTAATTTTACCACAAAAGACATACCGGTAGGACGTGGGTCTATAGTTGGGAGAAATAATATAGAAGAATTCTTCAATCATGTTAGTATTACTGAAAATTTTGAAGATAGACACTTGGTAGAACTTGCACCTACTTATGAAATTGCTGCTGCTGCTTTAGTTCGCATGTTGGAAACTAAATTTGTTAATCTCAATCCTATAATCCAACACATGTTTCTTACACTTGGTGATATGGAAGAAGGGGAAAAGAAAGATTTTGTTCTAGAAACCCTTCTTAGAGAATTTGGTGGTCTAGCAAGAGAGGCTAGAAAGGTCTTTGCTAAATTTAATATGCTAGGCTCTCATACTAATTTTGTTGGTCTCCTTGAAAAGATGGACATGGATAGAATAAGGTACACTAATAACATTAATGATGGAGGGGAGATCAAAGCACCAATACCATGTAAACTCCTAGCTATGAATGATGCACTAGAAAATAACTATGCTTGGCTTGTTCCTGAAAATTTGTTCGATGAGAATAGCAAGCCCAAGACTAATGAAAAGGGAGACGCTAAAACTTATGTATCCAATATACTATGCTTGGTTGAGAAAACTCCCAACACCCCTGGTAATGATGTTGATGCTTCAACTCTTGATGTTACTTGATTTACACTTTCTGCGCCTAGCTGAAAGGCGTTAAAGAAAAGCGCTTATGGGAGACAACCCATTGTTTTTACTACAGTACTTTGTTTTATATTTGAGTCTTGGAAGTTGTTTACTACTGTAGCAACCTCTCCTTATCATGTTTTTGTGCCAAGTAAAAGTCTCTATGGTAAAGTAAGTACTAGATTTGGATTACTGCGCAGTTACAGATTTCTTTGCTGTCACGAATCTGGGTCTACCTCTCTGTAGGTAGCTCAGAAAATTATGCCAATTTACGTGCATGATCCTCAGATATGTACGCAACTTTCGTTAGTTTTGAGTTTTTCCATTTGAGCAAGTCTGGTGCCATCTAAAAATTCGTCAATACGAACTGTTCTGTTTTGACAGATTCTGCCTTTTATTTCGCATTGCCTCTTTTGCTATGTTGGATGAATTTCTTTGATCCATTAATGTCCAGTAGCTTTATGCAATGTCCAGAAGTGTAAAGAATGATTGTGTTACCTCTGAACATGTACATTTTTATTGTGCACTAACTCTCTAATGAGTTTGCTTGAAGTTTGGTGTGAAGGAAGTTTTCAAGGATCAAGAGAGGAGTATGATATACTATGATCAAGAGGAGTGAAAGCTCTAAGCTTGGGGATGCCCCGGTGGTTCACCCCTGCATATTTTAAGAAGACTCAAGCATCTAAGCTTGGGGATGCCCAAGGCATCCCCTTCTTCATCGACAACATCATCAGGTTCCTCCCCTGAAACTATATTTTTATTCCGTCACATCTTATGCACTTTGCTTGGAGCGTCGGTTTGTTTTTGTTTTTTGTTTTGTTTGAATAAAGTTGGATCCTAGCATTCACTTTGTGGGAGAGAGACACGCTCCGCTGTTGCATATGGACAAATATGTCCTTAGGTGTTACTCATAATGTTCATGGCGAAGTCTTCTTCGTTAAATTGTTATATGGTTGGAATTGGAAAATGCTACATGTAGTAATGCTAAAAATGTCTTGGATAATGTGATACTTGGCAATTGTTGTGCTCATGTTTAAGCTCTTGCATCATATACTTTGCACCTATTAATGAAGAAATACTAAGAGCTTGCTAATTTGGTTTGCATATTTGGTTTCTCTAGAGTCTAGATAATATCTAGTATTGAGTTTTGAACAACAAGGAAGACGGTGTAGAGTCTTATAATGTTTACAATATGTCTTTTATGTGAGTTTTGCTGTACCGTTCATCCTTGTGTTTGTTTCAAATAACCTTGCTAGCCTAAACCTTGTATCGAGAGGGAATACTTCTCATGCATCCAAATACTTGAGCCAACCACTATGCCATTTGTGTCCACCATACCTACCTACTACATGGTATTTTCCGCCATTCCAAAGTAAATTGCTTGAGTGCTACCTTTAAACAATTCAAAATTTATCTCTTATTTGTGTCAATGTTTTATAGCTCATGAGGAAGTATGTGGTGTTTTATCTTTCGATCTTGTCATTTACTTCGGACAGACTTTCACAATGGACTAGTGGCTTCATCCGCTTATCCAATAACTTTGCATAAAGAGCTGGCAAAGGGGTTCCCAGCCCCAATTAATTAACTTCATTAATAATTCTCTTCACATGTGTTGCTCTGATTCAGTAAGCAACTTAATTTTGCAAATAGACACTCCTCCATGGTATGTGAAAAGTTGGTCGGCACCCGATGGAATCGGTTAGCCATGGCTTGAGAAAGCAAAGGTGGGGAGGAGTGTCATCATAAAAAAAAAAAAAAAAAAGGTACTCCTTCATGGTATGAAAAAAAAGGTTGGAAGGAGTGCCACCCCACTAAAATACATGTGTAAACAAAAGAGAAGAGGGATGATCTACCACGGTGGTAGAAATAACGTCCTTCATGGGAGCCGCTCTTGAAAGTCTGGTTGATAAGGTAGTTAGAGTACCCATTACCATTCGTTGACAACAACAAACACCTCTCAAAACTTCATTTTTATGCTCTCTTTAAAACCAAAGCTCTAGCACAAATACAGCAATCGATGCTTTCCTCTTTGAAGGATCATTCTTTTACTTTTATGTTGAGTCAGTTTACCTATCTCTCTCCACCTCAAGAAGCAAACACTTGTGTGAACTGTGCATTGATTCCTACATACTTGCATATTGCACTTGTTATATTACTCTATGTTGACAATATCCATGAGATATACATGTTACAAGTTGAAAGCAACCGCTGAAACTTAATCTTCCTTTGTGTTGCTTCAATACCTTTACTTTGATTTATTGCTTTATGAGTTAACTCTTATGCAAGACTTATTGATGCTTGTCTTGAAGTACTATTCATGAAAAGTCTTTGCTTTATGATTCATTTGTTTACTCATGTCACTACCATTGTTTTGATCGCTGCATTCATTACATATGCTTTACAAATAGTATGATCAAGATTATGATGGCATGTCACTTCAGAAATTATCTTTGTTATCGTTTTACCTGCTCGGGACGAGCAGAACTAAGCTTGGGGATGCTGATACGTCTCCAACGTATCGATAATTTCTTATGTTCCATGCCACATTATTGATGTTATCTACATGTTTTATGCACACTTTATGTCATATTCGTGCATTTTCCGGAACTAACCTATTAACAAGATGCCGAAGAGCCAGTTGTGTTTTGTTTTTGGTTTCAGAAATCCTAGTAAGGAAATATTCTCGGAATTGGACGAAATCAACGCCGGGTCCTATTTTGCCACGAAGCTTCCAAGACCGAAGAGTCAACGAAGTGGGGCCACAGGGTGCCCACCCCTAGGCGGCGCGGCCAGGGCTGGCCGCGCCGACCTGTGGTGTGGGGCCCCGTGCCCCCTCCGACTTGCCCTTCCGCCTACTTAAAGCCTCCGTCGCGAAACCCCCGTACCGAGAGCCACGATACGGAAAACCTTCCAGAGACGCAGCCGCCGCCGTCCCATCTCGGGGACTCAGAGATCGCCTCCGGCACCCTGCCGGAGAGGGGATTCATCTCCCGGAGGACTCTACACCGCCATGGTCGCCTCCGGAGTGATGAGTGAGTAGTTCACCCCTGGACTATGGGTCCATAGCAGTAGCTAGATGGTTGTCTTCTCCTTGTTGTGCTTCATTGTTGGATCTTGTGAGCTGCCTAACATGATCAAGATCATCTATCTGTAATTCTATATGTTGTGTTTGTCGGGATCCGATTGATAGAGAATACTATGCTATGGTAATTATCAAGTTATTACATATGTGTTGTTTAAGATCTTGCATGCTCTCCGTTACTAGTAGAGGCTCTGGCCAAGTTTTTACTCTTAACTCCAAGAGGGAGTATTTATGCTCGATAGTGGGTTCATGCCTGCATTGATACCTGGGACAGTGACAGAAAGTTCTAAGGTTGTGTTGTGCTGTTGCCACTAGGGATAAAACATTGATGCTATGTCTAAGGATGTAGTTGTTGATTACATTACGCACCATACTTAATGCAATTGTCTGTTGTTTGCAACTTAATACCTGGAGGGGGTTCGGATGATAACCTGAAGGTGGACTTTTTAGGCATAGATGCAGTTGGATGGCGGTCTATGTACTTTGTCGTAATGCCCAATTAAATCTCACTATATTTACCATGTCATGTATGTGCATTGTTATGCTCCTTTCTATTTGTCAATTGCCCGACTGTAATTTGTTCACCCAACATGCTTTTATCTTATGGGAGAGACACCTCTAGTGAACTGTGGACCCCGGTCCATTCTTTTACTGAAATACAATCTACGCAATACTTGTGTTTTACTGTTTTCTTTGCAAACATCTTCCACTCGATACGTTTAATCCTTTGTTACAGCAAGCCGGTGAGATTGACAACCTCACTGTTTCGTTGGGACAAAGTACTTGGTTTGTGTTGTGCAGGTTCCTAGTTGGCGCCGGAATCCCTGGCGAGGCGCCGCATCACATTCCGCGACCATCAACCTTCAACGTGCTTCTTGGCTCCTCCTGGTTCGATAAACCTTGGTTTCTTTCTGAGGGAAAACTTGCCGCTGTGCGCATCATACCTTCCTCTTGGGGTTCCCAACGGACGTGTACAATCTACGCGCATCACCGCCCGTTCGTGGCGCCGGAACCGATCGTGATCAAGATCTTCTACGCGCTTTTGCAAGCGGCAAGTGAACGTCTACCGCAGCAACAAGAGCCTCCTCTTGTAGGCTTTGGAATCTCTTCAAGGGTGAGACTCGATAATCCCCTCGTTGCTACCGTCTTCTAGATTGCATCTTGGCTTGGATTTCGTGTTCGCGGTAGGAAAATTTTTGTTTTCTATGCAACGTTATCCTACAGTGGTATCAGAGCCGTGTCTATGCATAGATGGTTGCACGAGTAGAACACAATGGTTTGTGGGCGTTGATGCTCTTGTTATCTTTAGTTGAGTACTTTGCATCTTTGTGGCATAGTGGGATGAAGCGGCTCGGGCTAACTTTACATGACCGCGTTCATGAGATTTGCTCCACGCTCGACATGCAACTTGTATTGCATAAGTGGCTTTGCGGGTGTCTGTCTCTCCTACTATAGTGAAGATTCAATTTACTCTTCTATTGAAAACACTAGTATCACCGTTGTGGTTCATGTTCGTAGGTAGATTGGATCTTACTCGAAAACCCTAAACCACGTAAAATATGCAAACCAAATTAGAGAACGTCTAACTTGTTTTTGCAGGGTTTGGTGATGTGATATGGCCATAATGTGATGATGAATATGTATGAGATGATCATTATTGTATTGTGGCAACCGGCAGGAGCCTTATGGTTGTCTTTAAATTTCATGTTGAGTAGTTTTTCAAAGTAGTTGTAATAGTTGCTACATGGAGGACGATCATGAAGACGGCGCCATTGACCTTGGTGCTTCGCCGACGATGATGGAGATCATGCCCGTTGATGATGGAGATCATGTCCACGCTTTGGAGATGAAGATCAAAGGCGCAAAGACAAAAGGGCCATATCATATCACATATGAACTGCATGTGATGTTAATCCTTTTATGCATCTTATTTTGCTTAGATCGCGACGGTAGCATTATAAGATGATCCCTCTCACTAAAATCTCAAGATAATAAAGTGTTCATCCTTAGTAGCACCGTTATCAAGTCTTATCGTTTCGAAGCATCTCGTGATGATCGGGTGTGATAGATTCGATAAGTACATACAACGGGTGCAAGACAGTTTTGCACATGCGGATACTAAGGTGGCCTTGACGAGCCTAGCATGTAAAGACATGGTCTCGGAACACGTGATACCGAAAGGTAGAGCATGAATCATATGATTGATATGATGAACACTTTGAGTGTTTGCCATTGAAATTACACCTTTCTCGTGATGATCGATTTGAGGTGCGATGGATTTGGTTCATGTGATCACTAAGACAATGCGAGGGATATTGTTTTGAGTGGGAGTTCACCTAGATTTTTAATTATGTTGAATTAAAATTTGAACTCAATTTGTCATAAACTTAGTCTAAACTATTGCAAATATGTTGTAGATATGGCGTCCCCAATCAATTTTAACCAGTTCCTAGAGAAAGAAAAGCTTAAGAGCAACGGTAGCAACTTCACCGACTGGTTCCGTCATGTGAGGATCTTCCTCAATGGCGGAAATCTGCAATATGTGCTTGATGCACCGCTAGGTGACCCTCCTGCAGAAACTGAAACCGATGAAGTAAAGAATGTTTACGCGACTCGGAAAACTCGGTACTCTCAAGTTCAGTGTGCCATCTTATGCAGTCTGGAATCCGATCTTCAAAAACGTTTTGAGCACCACGATCCTCATGAGTTGATGAAAGAGTTGAAGACTATTTTTGAGACTCATGCGGCCGTGGAATGCTATGAAGCATCGAAACACTTTTTCAGCTGTATGATGGAAGAAGGCAGCTCCATTAGTGAGCACATGCTCGTCATGACCGGGCATGCGAAGAAACTCAGTGACTTGGGAATAGTGATTCCTAACAGACTGGGGATTAATCGTGTCCTTCAATCACTGCCACCAAGTTACAAGAACTTTGTGATGAATTACAATATGCAGAACATGAACAAGGAGTTTCCTGAACTCTTTGGCATGCTAAAAGCTGCTGAGATTGAGATTAAGAAAGAGCACCAAGTGTTGATGGTCAACAAGACCACCAGTTTCAAGAAACAGGGCAAGTCTAAAGGAAAATTCAAGAAGGGTGGCAAGAAAGCTGCCACACCTCCTATGAAACCTAAGAACGGCCCTAAGCCTGATGCTGAGTGCTATTACTGCAAGGAGAAGGGACACTGGAAGCGTAATTGCTCCAAGTATTTGGCGATCTGAAGAGCGGCCTTGTCAAGAAGAAGAAAGAAGGTATATCTGATATACATGTTATAGATGTTTATCTCACTAGTTCTCGTTCTAGTACCTGGGTATTTGATACTGGTTCGGTTGCTCATATTTGTAACTCGAAACAGGAACTAAAGAATAAACGACAACTGCTGAAAGATGAAGTGACGATGCGCGTTGGAAACGGATCCAAGGTCAATGTGATCGCAGTCGGGACACTTCCTCTACATCTACCTTCGGGATTAGTTTTAAGCCTAAATAATTGCTATTATGTACCTGCGTTGAGCATGAACATTATATCTGGATCTTGTTTAATGCAAGACGGTTATTCATTCAAGTCTGAGAATAATGGTTGTTCTATTTTTATGAATAATATCTTTTATGGTCGAGCACCACAAAAGAATGGCTTATTTCTGTTAGATCTCGATAGTAGTGATACGCATATACATAACATTGATGCTAAGCGAATTAAATTGAATGATAATTCTACTTATATGTGGCACTGTCGTCTTGGTCATATTGGAGTGAAACGCATGAAGAAACTCCATACCGATGGATTACTTGAATCACTTGACTTTGAGTCACTTGATAGATGTGAAGCATGTCTAATGGGAAAAATGACTAAGACTCCATTCTCTGGTATTATGGAGCGAGCTACTGACTTATTGGAAATCATACATACCGATGTGTGCGGACCAATGAGTGTAGCATCGCGCGGTGGTTATCGTTATGTTCTAACCTTCACAGATGATTTGAGTAGATATGGGTATATCTATTTAATGAAACACAAATCCGAAACTTTCGAGAAGTTTAAGGAATTTCAAAGTGAAGTAGAAAATCAACGTAACAAGAAGATTAAATTTCTACGATCTGATCGTGGAGGTGAATATCTGAGTTATGAGTTTGGCATGCATTTAAAGAAATGCGGAATACTTTCACAATTGACACCGCCGGGAACACCACAACGAAACGGTGTGTCCGAACGTCGTAATCGAACTCTCTTAGATATGGTTCGTTCTATGATGTCTCTTACTGATTTGCCGTTATCATTTTGGAGTTATGCATTAGAGACAGCCGCATTCACTTTAAATAGAGCACCATCAAAATCCGTTGAAACGACGCCGTATGAATTATGGTTTAATAAGAAACCTAAGCTGTCGTTCCTAAAAGTTTGGGGTTGCGAAGCCTATGTAAAAAAGTTACAACCGGACAAGCTAGAACCCAAAGCGGAGAAATGCGTCTTCATAGGATACCCTAAGGAAACTATAGGGTACACTTTCTATCACAGATCCGAAGGCAAGATCTTTGTTGCTAAGAACGGAACCTTTCTTGAGAAAGAATTTCTCACTAAAGAAGTGACTGGAAGAAAAGTAGAACTCGATGAGATTGAAGAATCTCTACTCGTTGATCAGAGTAGCGCAGTACCGGAAAATGTTCCTGTGCCGCCTGCACCAACAACAGAGGAAGCAAATGATAATGATCATGAAACTTCAAATGAGATAGCTACTGAACCTCGCAGATCGACAAGGGATCGTGCCACTCCAGATTGGTATGATCCTTGTCTAAATGTCATGATTGTGGATAACAATGATAAAGACCCTGCGACGTATGAAGAAGCGATGATGAGCCCAGATTCCAACAAATGGCAAGAAGCCATGAAATCCGAAATGGGATCCATGTATGATAACAAAGTATGGACTTTGGTAGACTTACCTGATAGCCGCAAGGCTGTCGAGAATAAATGGATCTTCAAGAGAAAAACAGATGCTGATGGTAATATTACTGTCTATAAAGCTCGACTTGTCGCAAAGGGTTTCCGACAAATTCAAGGTGTTGACTACGATGAGACTTTCTCACCTGTAGCGAAGCTAAAATCTGTGAGGATTTTGTTAGCAATAGCTGCATTTTTCGATTATGAGATTTGGCAGATGGATGTCAAAACGGCATTCCTTAATGGTGACATTGAGGAAGAGTTGTATATGGTACAACCCAAAGGTTTTGTCGATCCTAAAAATGCTGACAAAGTATGCAAACTTCAGCGTTCAATCTATGGACTGAAGCAAGCATCAAGAAGTTGGAACCGACGCTTTGATAAGGTGATCAAAGACTTCGGGTTTATACAGTGTCATGGAGAGGCCTGTATTTACAAGAAAGTGAGTGGGAGCTCTGTAGCATTCCTGATATTATATGTAGATGACATATTATTGATTGGGAATGATATAGAACTATTAAGCAGTGTAAAGGGTTATTTGAATAATAGTTTTTCAATGAAAGACCTTGGTGAAGCATCATATATATTAGGCATCAAGATTTATAGAGATAGATCAAGACGTCTAATAGGGCTATCACAGAGTACATACCTGGACAAGATTCTAAAGAAGTTTAGAATGGACGAAAGTAAGAAAGGATTCTTACCTATGTTACCAGGCAAGGTCTTGAGTAAGACTCAAGGTCCGGCTACGGCAGAAGAAAGAGAAAGGATGAACCAGATCCCCTATGCCTCGGCAGTAGGCTCTATCATGTATGCCATGCTATGTACAAGACCGGATATAGCACATGCTGTTAGTTTAACTAGCAGATATCAAAGTGATCCAGGAATGGAACACTGGACAGCGGTCAAGAATATCCTGAAGTACTTGAAAAGAACTAAGGATATGTTTCTTTGTTATGGAGGTGACCAAGAGCTCGTTGTAACAAGTTACACCGATGCAAGTTGGAACACTGATCCTGATGACTCTAAGTCACAATCTGGGTACGTGTTTATATTGAATGGTGCTGCAGTAAGCTGGGCAAGCTCGAAGCAGTGCACGGTGGCGAAATCCTCAACAGAATCGGAGTACATAGCGGCTTCAGAGGCTTCATCAGAAGCGGTATGGATGAAGAGGTTCATTGTAGAGCTCGGTGTGGTTCCTAGTGCATTGGACCCACTAGTCATCTACTGTGACAACATGGGTGCCATCGCCAATGCACAAGAGCCAAGGTCACACAAGAGGCTGAAGCATATCAAGCTGCGTTACCACTCGATTCGCGAGTACATCGAAGATGGAGAAGTAAAGATTTGCAAAGTACACACTGATCTGAATGTAGCAGATCCGTTGACTAAAGCTCTCCCTAGGGCAAAGCATGACCAACACCAGAATGCCATGGGTGTTAGGTATATTACAATGTAATCTAGATTATTGACTCTAGTGCAAGTGGGAGACTGAAGGAGATATGCCCTAGAGGCAATAATAAAGTGGTTATTATTTATATCTTTATGTTTATGATAAATGTTTATATATCATGCTAGAATTGTATTAACCGAAACATTAGTACATGTGTGATATGTAGACAAACAAGAAGTCCCTAGTATGCCTCTTAAACTAGCTTGTTGATTAATGGATGATTAGTTTCATAATCATGAACATTGGATGTTATTAATAACAAGGTTATATCATTGTATGAATGATGTAATGGACACACCCATTTAAGCGTAGCATAAGATCACGTCATTAAGTTATTTGCTATAAGCTTTCAATATATAGTTACCTAGTCCTTATGACCATGAGATCATGTAAATCACTTATACCGGAAAGGTACTTTGATTACATCAAACGCCACTGCGTAAATGGGTGGTTATAAAGGTGGGATTAAGTATCCGGAAAGTATGAGTTGAGGCATATGGATCAATAGTGGGATTTGTCCATCCCGATGACGGATAGATATACTCTGGGCCCTCTCGGTGGAATGTCGTCTAATGTCTTGCAAGCATATGAATAAGTTCATAAGAGACCACATACCACGGTACGAGTAAAGAGTACTTGTCAGAGACGAGGTTGAACAAGGTATAATGTGATACCGATGATCAAACCTCGGACAAGTAAAATATCGCGTGACAAAGGGAATTGGTATCGTATGTGAATGGTTCATTCGATCACTAAAGTCATCGTTGAATATGTGGGAGCCATTATGGATCTCCAGATCCCGCTATTGGTTATTGGTCGGAGTGAGTACTCAACCATGTCCGCATAGTTCGCGAACCGTAGGGTGACACACTTAAAGTTGGATGTTGAAATGGTAGAACTTGAATATGGAATGGAGTTCGAATATTTGTTCGGAGTCCCGGATGTGATCCCGGACATCACGAGGAGTTCCGGAATGGTCCGGAGAATAAGATTCATATATAGGATGTCATTTTATGTGAATAAAATGTCGCGGAAGGTTCTAGAAGGTTCTAGAAAAGTCCGGAAGAAACCACCAAGGAAGGTGGAGTCCACAAGGGACTCCACCTCCATGGCCGGCCAGCCCTAGATGGGGTGGAGTCCCAAGTGGACTCCACCATAGGGGGCCGGCCACCCCCCCTATGGAAGGTGGAAATCCCACCTTTGGGTGGGAGTCCTAGTTGGGCTAGGTTTCACCACCATATGGAAGGTTTTTGGTTTCGGGTCTTATTCGAAGACTTGGAGACCAACTCTTGGGGCTTCCACCTATATAATGAGGAGCCAAGGGGAGGGGGCCGGCCACACCAAAGCCTCCACCTTGGCCGCCCCCCTTAGTGGCCGGCCACCCCTCTCCCCAAACCCTAGCGCCCTCTCCTCCACAACGTCCCGTACGCTTAGCGAAGCTCCGCCGGACTTCTTCATCGCCACCGACACCACGCCGTCGTGCTGTCGGATTCAAGAGGAGCTACTACTTCCGCTGCCCGCTGGAACGGGGAGGTGGACGTCGTCTTCATCAACAACCGAACGTGTGACCGAGTACGGAGGTGCTGCCCGTTCGTGGCGCCGGAACCGATCGTGATCAAGATCTTCTACGCGCTTTTGCAAGCGGCAAGTGAACGTCTACCGCAGCAACAAGAGCCTCCTCTTGTAGGCTTTGGAATCTCTTCAAGGGTGAGACTCGATAATCCCCTCGTTGCTACCGTCTTCTAGATTGCATCTTGGCTTGGATTTCGTGTTCGCGGTAGGAAAATTTTTGTTTTCTATGCAACGTTATCCTACACCGTTACTAAGACTCGTCGTTTCGAAGCATCACGTGATGATCGGGTGTGATAGATTCTACGTGTGCATAAAACGGGTGCAAGCTAGATTTGCACATGCAAATACCAAGGTTAAAACTTTACGAGCCTAGCATGTACAGACATGGTCTCGGAAAGTTGTCATGATATGATGGATAAAATTATAAGTGAAATTGTTCATCATATTACAAAGTTACTAATAGTGAAATCTGGAACACTTGTCATATGATGATCAACTTCAAAGAAAGAACCTCAAGGTTATTGGTATTTGACCAACAAACCTAGAAGTTAATGATGTTGAAGTGTTTTTCTGAATAATGAGGAAAGCTAAAAGAGAAACTGCAAAAGATATTTTGGCAAAAAGAAAAGAGAAGACTAGAAAGTCTAGCTCAGGTGTATATAAATGATATACATGTTATGGTTGTATTCCTAGTTAACTCACACTATGAAATTCTTGGGTATTAGTACTATATTGGTTGGTATGAAGTGTCATACAAAACAACGCAATACAAGAATACAATGGCCTAAGTGACTGACAAGGAATATGATAGGAATGCACGTCAGGAACATAATAAAGTGTTATTATGTTTGTCGTTGGCATTCTACCTAGCCCTTAGAATTTATAATAAAGAACTTAATAATTGTTATTTTGCTCTGGTCAAATGAAAACAATGAGTTGTTCAAATTATGACATTACTCCATGTACGATGGATAAGTTATTATAAATCTTAATGGTGAAAACACACATACATAACACTGACGCTAAAATGCCATAAGGCAAATGATTTGAATTCCACTTATTTGTGGAACCGCCATTTAGGTCATATTAGAAAGGAACGCATGAAGGAACTCCATGCAAATGGATTTTTGGAGTCATTTGATTTTTGAATCATTTGACACTTGCAAATCTTTTCTAAAGAGAATGATTAAAATACCGTTCATAGGCCAAGAGTTGAACGGGCAACTAACTTAGTGAAAAATACATGATGATGTATATGGTTCACTGGGCATAGTTGTGTGCGGGAGATTCTTCTACTTCATGAAAACTTCCAACAATGAATTGAGTATATATATGTGGATATATTCAATAAGGAAGAAGTTTGAAACATTTGAATGGATTCAAATAAATTTCAGCATGAAGTAGAAATCATCGTAATAGAAAAGTTAAATATCTATGATAGGATCATGGTGGAAATATTTGAATTACGGGTTTTAGCGAACATCTAAGAGAGTTATGAAATTGTTCTACAACTCACGTTTCTTGGAGTATCATAGTGATGATGAAGTATCCGAGAGATGTATCCAAACCTTGTTGGATTAATGATGAGATAAAATATTATGACGCCATTATATTTTTGTGGATTATGCTTTAGTGACTACCGCTTTTACACTTAATAGAGCATCATCATGATCCGTTGAAATGACACCATACGAGTTATGGTATGGGTATGAATCCTAATAGTCTTTTCTTAAAATTTTGGTATGCATAGCATAAGTAAATAAGTTTACAACCAAAATCGGATGAATGTCTTTGTTGGTTATCCCAGAGAATTGATTGGGAATTCTTCCCACTATGTAGACAAAGACAAAAGTGTTTGTCAATGTTTCTTATTTCCAAGAAATTGTTTCTAGTGAAGTATTTGAGTGGGAGGACAATGTAATTTGATAAGGTTTATAAACCTGAGCATAATGATCAGTGTAGCGCATCATCGGAAATTGATTCCGGAAGCGACCACGACGATCATGACTCCCATGATTACAAAGTGTTTTAGCCATGGAGATCGAAGTACATATTGAACCTTGTAGGTATGGTTTACTTTGTGATCAAATAAATGATTTGTGGACAAAGGATTGATTATGAACAATGATAAACCAACTACAAACAAAGAAGCTATGATGGGCCCTGACTCCGTTAAAATGGCTATACGCCATGAAATCCAAGATAGATAAATACTTTTTGAAAGTAAATGGATCTATAAAATTGATGGACTTGGATGAAATATCCTTGAAGAAGCTTAACTTGTCGAAAAGTTGTTTACGACAAAGTTCAAATAGTTGACTACAACAAGATTAGATCTTCCGTAGCAATGCTTATAGTCTATGTGGATTATTCTAGTAATCACTACATATTTCTTTTATGAGATATGTTAGTAGGATGGCAAAATACATTACTTATCAGAAGTGTGTATTAAAGGTGTATACAAGATACAACCAAGAGTTTTGCTGGTCCGTGGAATACTAGATAGGTATACGAACTTCAATTGGATGAAGTGAGTATCACGGAGTTGGAATCTTCACCAAGATGAAATAGTCAATGAGTTTTTGATTTCATCAGAGACGATGAAGAGGTTTGCATTTGCAAGAAATTAAGTGGGAGCGCTGAGACATATTTATAATACTTTATGTAGATGACATATAGTTGGTTATAAATGATGTAATTATATACTTGATTAAAAAGGTTTCATTGAGAATTAAATTTCAATGAAAGGATATGGACTGAAACAAATTTAGTGTTAAGATCTATGAAGATAGATTGAAACACAAAATAAGTTTAAGTCAAAGTACATAGAATGGATATTGAAATAGTTCAATATAGAAATATTAAGAAGATGTTCTTGTCATGTGAAGTTTTAACAAGACTTGAGTGTATCTGACACTCAATGAGTAAAAACACATAAGTGATTTTAGATCACTAATAATATGTACACAATCAGATATCTTGTGCTCTAAAATGTTATGAGCATATACCAGAATGATTCATGAGATGATCATTGAAAAACAGTAAGAATATTCTTGAAGTACTTAAGAAGAACCAAGAATATATATATAGTTTTGTATGGAGAAATGACAAACAAATCGCTGTAAGATGTTGCATCGATATTTGTTTTGTCACATATGAAAATAAAATTTCAATCTCAAATTAGACTAAGTGTTGTTTTAAAGGTAGCACAATGAGCTAGAAGTTGTCTATGCTAGATTTAGAAGAGTTCTAAATATTGTGACGGATTCTACAAAAGAAGGCAGAGTATGTCATTGTTTTGACAATGACAAAGGATGTTAAGTCAAGAGGTTCTTTGAGAACTTGGTGTAGTTCCGTGTCAGAACTTTGAAGCTATATTGTGTGTGACAATATTAGTGACATATTTCAGACCGCGGAATTAAGGTTCCACCAGAAGACCAAACATATTTAATACCGACTCATTTGGAAATGAGTGATGCGTTGAGACGCAAATAAATTACAAAATACATACGTTTCTGAGCATGTCAGATCCGTTGACTAAAACCTCTCCCGTGAGCAAAACATGATAAAGCACCGGAAGGCCAAGGTGTTATATCTTTACAAATGTAAACTAGATTATTGACTCTAGTGCAAGTGGGAGACTGTTGGAGATATGCCCAAGAGGCAATAATAAAATGGTTATTATAATATATCTTTGTGTTTATGATAATGTTTACATACCATGCTATAATTGTATTAACCGAAACATTGATACATGTGTGTTATGTAGACAACAAGAAGTCCCTAGTATGCCTCTTAAACTAGCTTGTTGATTAATGGATGATTAGTTTCATAATCATGAACATTGGATGTTATTAATAACAAGGTTATATCATTATATGAATGATGTAATGGACACACCCAATTAAGCGTAGCATAAGATCTCGTCATTAAGTTATTTGCTATAAGCTTTCGATACATAGTTACCTAGTCCTTATGACCATGAGATCATGTAAATCACTTATACCGGAAAGGTACTTTGATTACATCAAACGCCACTGCGTAAATGGGTGGTTATAAAGGTGGGATTAAGTATCCGGAAAGTATGAGTTGAGGCATATGGATCAACAGTGGGATTTGTCCATCCCGATGACGGATAGATATACTCTGGGCCCTCTCGGTGGAATGTCGTCTAATGTCTTGCAAGCATATGAATAAGTTCATAAGAGACCACATACCACGGTACGAGTAAAGAGTACTTGTCAGGAGACGAGGTTGAACAAGGTATAGTGTGATACCGATGATCAAACCTCGGACAAGTAAAATATCGCGTGACAAAGGGAATTGGTATCGTATGTGAATGGTTCATTCGATCACTAAAGTCATCGTTGAATATGTGGGAGCCATTATGGATCTCCAGATCCCGCTATTGGTTATTGGTCGGAGTAAGTACTCAACCATGTCCGCATAGTTCGCGAACCGTAGGGTGACACACTTAAAGTTGGATGTTGAAATGGTAGAACTTGAATATGGAATGGAGTTCGAATATTTGTTCGGAGTCCCGGATGAGATCCCGGACATCACGAGGAGTTTCGGAATGGTCCGGAGAATAAGATTTATATATAGGATGTCATTTTATGTGAATTAAAATGATTCGGAAGGTTCTATGGAAGGTTCTAGAAGGTTCTAGAAAAGTCCGGAAGAAACCACCAAGGAAGGTGGAGTCCACATGGGACTCCACCTCCATGGCCGGCCAACCCTGGGGTGGAGTCCTGGACCCCTTAGGGGGCCGGCCAACCCCCCATATGGGAGGTGGAACTCCCACCTCTAGTGGGAGTCCTAGCTTGGGAAGGTTTCCCACCATATGGAAGGTTTTGGGTCTTATTCGGAGACTTGTAGTCCAACACTTGGGGCTTCCACCTATATAATGAGGAGCCAAGGGGCCGGACACACCAAAGCCACCACCTTGGCCGCCCCCTAGTGGCCGGCCACCCTCTCCCCAAACCCTAGCGGCCTCTCTCCTCCACCACGTCCCGCACGCTTAGCGAAGCTCCGCCGGACTTCTCCACCGCCACCGACACCACGCCGTCGTGCTGTCGGATTCAAGAGGAGCTACTACTTCCGCTGCCCGCTGGAACGGGGAGGTGGACGTCGTCTTCATCAACAACCGAACGTGTGACCGAGTACGGAGGTGCTGCCCGTTCGTGGCGCCGAACCGATCGTGATCAAGATCTTCTACGCGCTTTGCAAGCGGCAAGTGAACGTCTACCGCAGCAACAAGAGCCTCCTCTTGTAGGCTTTGGAATCTCTTCAAGGGTGAGACTCGATAATCCCCTCGTTGCTACCGTCTTCTAGATTGCATCTTGGCTTGGATTTCGTGTTCGCGGTAGGAAATTTTTTGTTTTCTATGCAACGTTATCCTACATCCACTAGTGAAAGTCTAATCCCTAGGCCTTGTTCCTAAATACTGCTATCGCTGCTTGCTACTGTTTTACTGCGTTACTACTGCTGAGTTACTACTGCATGTTTACTTCCCGCAATATTACTACCATCAATGCACGCCAAAGCTATTTTCTGGCGCCGTACTACTGCTCATATTCATTCATACCACTTGTATTTCACTATCTCTTCGCCGAACTAGTGCACCTATTAGGTGTGTTGGGGACACAAGAGACTTCTTGCTTTGTGGTTGCAGGGTTGCATGAGAGGGATATCTTTGACCTCTTCCTCCCCGAGTTCGATAAACCTTGGGTGATCCACTTAAGGGAAACTTGCTGCTGTTCTACAAACCTCTGCTCTTGGAGGCCCAACACTGTCTACAAGAATAGAAGCACCCGTAGACATCAAAGCTCCACAACCACTTCACAAGCTCCACGAAGGAGAAGCCCGGGCCTCTTCACAATCTTCTTGAAGAGATCACCGGAGCACCAACCGCCAAGCCAACTAGGAGGTTTCCCTCCAAGAGTAACAAGCTCACGGTCTCTCACTCGAACTAATCGTGGTGGAGAGCTCAACACTATGCAATGATGCAAAGCAAAAACACTAGAGGTGTTCAAATCCTTCACTCTCAAATCCCACCCAAACAACAAATGCTAGGATGAGATTGGAGAAGAAGAACAATGGGGAAAGTCAACAAAAGACTCCAAGATCTAGATCCCAAGAGATTCCCTCACTTAGAGAAGAAATGGATTGGTGGAAGTGTAGATCTAGATCTCCTCTCTTAGATCCCTCAAGAATGAGCAAGAATAGTTGGAGGAATCAAAGGGGAGAGCAAGTTCTTCAAATGCAACAATGGAGGAGAGAGAATGGGAAGAACTCCTTGTCTCAAGGTGGTAGAAAGGTATTTATAGAGGGGGAAGAAGAAATAACCGTTGGGGAGAAAACAGGGTGAAAACGCATAAAAAACGGGCAAAAAACTCACCAGGCCGGCCGACCGGAGCCACAACCGGACAGCCCAGCGTGCAGCCGGTCGGACCGCCCACCCCGGGCGGGGCGGGCGCCGCTGAGCGGCGCAGGCGAGGGCGCGCGGGCGTGTGGGCGGCCGCGTGGCCGCGGGGCGAAGGCGGCCCAGGGAAGAACGGCCGGCCGGGTCGCGCCGGGCAGGCCGGTCACGGACCGGGCCCGAGGCCGGTCATGGGCCAAAAGGCCACTGGCCGCGGCCCGGATGGCACCAGTGCTGGGTCCGGTCGCGGACCGGGTGGGCCGGTGGCCGGTCCGGTAAGACCGGCCGGTCGGCTGGCCCTTCTTTTTCTTTTTCCTTTTATTCTTTTCTCCTTTTCCTTTTTCTTTAATAACTAATGCTCCCGAACTCCGATTGACTTGAAACCAATTTTGTTGGAAAGGTAACGACGAATAGAATCCCAACAAAAACTGGAAATATGGAGACTCCTCATAGAACATTTTTAGATGATTTTAGAGAGGGAGTCTCCCACCGTCAAGAAACGGTGAAGACGTCCAAACTCGAAAATGCAATAGAAGATGCATGCGGATTCCGTTTTCGATGAACTTGGGCTTGTTGTAAAGCTAGCAACAAGCTCAAGAACCTCACACGGAGAAACACCAAGAAGCAATAAGGATATGCAAAGTATGCAAAGGGTTGAGCTCCCTAAGACGATGTGATCAAGTTACCCAACCGAAAGCCCCTCTTGATAGTGCGGCTATCTATCCTATAATCCGGTCTCCCATCAACCACCTTGAGACCGGTAAAAGGAAAACCTATCAAGGTCATACCTTTGCCTTGTGCATCCCGCTTGATCTTGATGATAACTCTTCAAGCTCTACACAAGCCGGAATGCCTCACTTGATCATTGTTGCTTTGTGAAGACTCACAAATGCTCCCCCATACACTATGATGGGAAAGCTCCATTGATGCACGTCTTCACATGTCCATTATCACCAAATGGACGGCAAGCTTCAAGCATGTGATTCGCTCAAGATGCTCATCTTGAACTTGCCCAACTCAACCTTGTATCTCCTCATACTCACATAATATAGAGCATGGCTAATATTGAGTTCCACATAAGAACTCCATCTTCATTTCTTCTTCTTGATCATATCACATATATATCTTCAAACCGATGATCTTGATGCCAATACACAAGGTATACCTTTATCTTCATGGCATCCATACTTGAATCCAACACATGGAATACAAGTAGTACCTATGGAATATTCCTTCATATAAACTCAATGAAAACATTAGTCCATAGGGGTTGTCATTAATTACCAAAACCACACATAGGGGCAATGTACCCTTACAGATGGAGATGTTGATACCATTCATTTGATCTATGTTGGCGAAGGAGAGTTATGTTCTTTGGTAGCAGAACATTGAAGGCGATTTACTTGCCCGATATGCTGGACGGAACTTGGTGTGCGAGAGACTTTGAATTTTATTCATAAGCATAGACTTTGAATTTTGATTCCTATAGTGAGTTTGAATGTATCTTTTTCGGTCCAAATTTCTACTCGGGCTAGTGACGAGGGGGCGACCTGGTGCACTGGTTATTTGAGCCAGTGATGCCGCGGTTTGAATGGCCTAAAATGTCTCTTGAAGTGACCTTTTTGTTGTGCATTTGTTGTACTCAAACATACCTAGACTGCGCGGCCAAAATGGATCGGTCCTCTATGGCTACCCAACGGAAACAGTCAATCAGACAATCACTTTTAGTGATCGAAAATGCGTTGGACCGCTGAAGATGGCTCTCAGGTATCAACTTCCTCACTGACAAAATGTGTTGGGCCGTTAGAACATTCCAAGACGCAAACGGCAGATCGTAACCCGAAAACTAATTTTGTGTCAAACTTTTGGTGACAGAAATGCGTGGGAAGGAGATACAGATACTCAACTTCCCCATGAGTAAA